>CM067529.1:12907500-13027500 GCA_034509925.1 Hirudinaria manillensis | reverse complement strand
GTTGTCTGGCCATTACTCCTGTATATATATCTGTACGACATGAGGTGTACTGCGTGCTTTTGTGTGCGCGTGTGTGAGTGTTGTTTGTTTTCTCCATTTTCATTCCAGCCTTCCCAGAAAGTATCCGCTGGTATTATCTGACTCTCATTTCAGAATCACCAGTGGACGTCTCTCCGTCTGCCGGTGTTCGATTGATTCCGTAAAGTAAAGTTGAATAAAGTCCATTTGTTAATTTTATTTGCATTTGCCTTTATTTAGGATTTGACCGGTCTCTTTCTGTCTTTGTCTTTGCTTCTTTCTCTGTAATGCCCTAATGCACTTATAGCTAAATGAATGGAAGCTCTCTTAATCCTTATTGGAGGGCATGGATCTCCTATCATTGATTTATACCATTTCAATTTGATTTATCTACCCGTCCATCCCTGTTCTTCGGATTCTGAGTCGGCTTTTCCTGTCTTTGGTTTCGTTTTCGTCTTTTTCCTAATTTTAATTTTAACGTTTTAATTGGGCCGGGGAATCGGTCGGATAGAGATCTCATTTCTTGGGGATTAAGTCAGTAAGAATAAAGATTCGTTTGTGCTATGAGCTTCTCGGTCGGTTAAAAAGCCTTTCCAGTATTTCATTTTATTCATTCCGAGAAGGCCTTTGTTAAGAAGTGGAAAGATATTTTTCATTTTTTCGTCTATGATTCTGCTACGAAACAATTGAACCCAGCTTGTTTCCAGATTAGGAAAGGAAAATTGATTGATACGAGGTTGAACCAGTAATGGAAAGACTTGTGTGGGCATGCATGTGAGTATGTGTGATACATTGCCTTAGGGAAATTAATGGCTAAAACTATATAACTAACCAACATTGTTCGAGCTATGTAATATATATGATTATAGTGTTTTACAGGCAATGTCCATCGTCGACATCAATCAACAGATTGATCAAGACGATACTCTCTCAATGAGCCCAGTGTTTCTATCTGGAAAGCCAGGCTTTCTCCTATCCGCATCTGTCACGCTTTCTGTCACAGCATCACACGGTATGCGAATGTCGGACCGTTGCAAATAATTGGTCGATTTAGATCAGACGTACAGATTTCCGGACAAATAAGAGCAAAAAAAAAGAAAAGTCGTTCTCGGCCCGTTCCTAATGAAAATTAAAGAGGCGCTTTATAACATCAGAGTGGATTTTTACGTGCAATCAAGAGAGGAAATTAGGGAGTATTCATAAGCGTTAAAATTTCAAAGAACTTGTGTTTCTGATAATTAAATTAAATGTCACTTAGAAAGAAAAAGAGTGGTTGCAAATATTGATTCGTGTAGGAAAAGATATCGTAAACTCGACACCGAGAAAGTTTTCTTTTATTTACACTTCTCATCAGATTTAAAAAAAAAAATTAAAATTGTTCCTATGTGGAAAAATCGCCCATAAATCGTCAAAGAAAATTGACCGCCATTACATTAGCAGTTGTATCAAAAACACGCCAATATCTCGACAACATCGCAGACGTATCTAGGACTCGAGATCTCTAGTTTCTGGCACTGAGCAGTCAAAACTAATTGATGGAACGGCGTAGATTCTGACAGTTTTTATTAAAGACATTTTCACAGCGAATTTTCCCGAGCTTCGGATTTGATGGATGTCCCGAAAGCGGGGTGTTTAGTTCAAGAAAATCGAGAAAGACTTCTCGCCCATCTATCAAAGAGGCATAACACAGTCTTTGAAATTCTGCTCCCCAGTCATGACCATTTCTTTCCTCTTTTATCTCGTATTTCATTCTCAGAGTTTCAACCGTGCAATTTGAGGTTAAGTTATCATTTTATCGATTTCGTGCGATTATAGGAAACATCGCAGAAGTAACGGAATGGATAATAATTATTTTAGAATCGGTTTTACTCATATTCCTGAATTCGCAGTTTCACCTGGTAAGACTTAGAAAATTTCGTCGAAGATACGACGTAGTTGCTCAAATAAATAAGTAGTGTAATAATACTTGGGATCAATTTTCGTTTGTCAAGGCGCAATGCTAACACAAGCATCTTTATGAAGCCTATTAATAAGAAATAAGCTACAAAAGCGGAAATTTCAAAAGGATGAAAAACGACTCACAGCGAACAAGAAGGAAGCCAAGCTCATGATCATTTTTCGCCCTCAACGGCCAAGATGGCTCCTGGCGAATGGTACCTCACCCTCATGCCACGAACTTTGAGAAATAAATTCTTCCCCCTCAGCTGCTTTTACCACCCATTCGATAACTCCAAATTTGATCGAGTCTTCAAACCATGTTCGCCGCCAAGAAGATTTAACGGACTTATTTGAATTTCTGTTTATAAACAGAAATATCTGCCCTCCCGCCATATTGTATGAGCTATCCTACAAGCTACAATGAATACTCCCCCAAAGACCCTAATCAATTCTGATGTTGATATTCACAACCAGAATTCTAACCAACTCTAAACTGCAGTCAGCAGTCTTCTAATCACATCTGGGGCTTTTTGAAGCTCTCAAACATTTCATAGCTGTACAAATAAGAAGAAACAAATCGAGAGTCGACGTAACGACCTGTGACCATAACCGCGGGCACGGTGAAGTGGCCTCGGTTCGTCGAAGCCGCTTTAAAGTGGAAAACGTCTTTCTGGAAACTCGTCGGGGGAATCGGTCCTCGTCTCGGAGCCGTCAGGAAGACTTCTGCTTGGACCTCCTCTGGAGGCCCGAGCCGTGGTGCTCGACCTCGTCGCTGAGGGCGGAGGCGATGGCGAAGCCGTTGGCGGGAAATTCCTTCAGATACTTCTTGCTCATGTCCATAACCAGTCCGCACATCTCTCTTTTAGATATTTTGTACGACCTAGAGGAGGCGCTCTTGGAGAGCAATCCTTCGGCTTCGACGCCCCCCGACTCGTCCGCTCCGTCCTCCGTGCCGTCGGGGGTCGCTTTACGACGAGGAATCGTCTGGCGACGGCTTTCCTCGCAAGACGCTTCGAAACCGACTTTCTTTCCCTGGCCGGACGGTTTCGCTCTTTTTGCTGGCCTACGGTCTCCTGAATCCTGACAATGTAGATTTAGCATTTCAGGATTAGAGATTTTATTCAAAGACCTAACTTTTGATTCCAGGGTTTTGGGAGTTAGGCCTTCGGTCGAGCGTGCTATTAGATCCGAGCCGGCATCGAACGCTTCGGGATCGGAGGCGTCGACATCTTCTAAATCGAATTCGAGGTCTTTCGAGAATTTTTCAAAAAATGTCGACCTGCCTTTCAAATTAGCGGACGAGTGGCTCTTCCCTGGCAATTTTAATTCGGAATCGATGACCGTCGAAGCGGGAGACGGTTCTCCTGCCTCGCCAGAATCGGCTTTTCGGCAGACGGATTTCGGACCGCCGACTGCTTCGGGGCCGATTTCGATGCCACCCGAAGCATACTTCTCCCCGGCTAGCGAGCGGTCGATCGGAGCGCCTCCATTAGTTTTTCTCGAGCGATTCACGGCGTCGTCGGCTGCGCCGTTTGCGATTCCGGCCGAGGGTTCGATGCACTCCACGTCTTCTATCCTTCGCGAGGGAGGCTCGGCCGAGGATTCCGCTTCCTTGGACCGAGTCGAAGAAACCACTACGTCGCCCTCTTCGGATGTGCCGTTGTCGACGATGGCGAGGACGTCCGAGTTGCAAATGAAACTGCAGTCGCTGCTCGAACCCGACGGGATGGTTATCGGCATCGCGGCGGCCACGGAAGAAGTCTGCTTCGAGTTGCAGTTCACGAACGTGGAGCCGTTGTTAACGAACGGGGACTTCGACGAATGGGGAGCGAGTGCCGCTCTCGGGGGACCCGATGAACTCGACTTTTCGGGCCTGTCGAAGATGGAGGATTTCAGGAGAGGGCGAACCAAGTCGAAAATGTTCCTATTTTTCTTCGATTCGGGTGACTGGGGCGTTTTTTTATGGGGAACGTAGACTTCCGTTATGATGCATTCTTCGCTGCTTTTCCTCGACAGAGAGGACCCGGAGAGGCTTTGAATCGGGCAGAAAGGGATCCTCGGTTGGGGCGAAGGAGAGGAAAAGGGAGTCGACGGCGGCTTGCCAGACATTTCGAGGTAGTCCGGAAGGCTTCTGTCGAGGCGCGAGCACTGCGACACGTCGGGTACTAATACTGGAGATGCGTTCGAATGCAGAGGAACGGTCGACTCGGAAGGAGGCGTCGGTCCGTTAGACGGAGAGGAAGAGGGTACGGCAGGAAAACCAGACTCTAACGGAGAGGAGCTTTTCGGATCGTCGGATATACTTTTCCGAGCGGAAGAAGAATCGTCTCCGTCCAGAATGACTTTATGCTTTCTTCCCATCTTCATTCTCTTTTTTTGAATCTCGACGGGATTTTCGGCCTGGAGAGCCCTGAGTTTCCTCTTATTTGGCTTCAAGTATTTACTTTTGAGTTGAATTTCTCTCATCCTGGCCTGCAGTCTTGCCCTGAATGCTTTCGACGCTTGAAGTTTGGAAACGTCGCTGTCGACTTTGGCAGTCCCGTTTTCTGGAAGAATCTTTATGGAATAGTCCAGTTCGAATGGACTTTTCTGTATGAACGTCAAAAAGGTCACGTGAGACTCAGAAACGTCTCTCGGCATCGATAAAGACGTCGACGAATAAATTTAATTCTCAAAAGGCTTTACAAGGAGCTGAAATTGTTTGTAATCCTCACATGACATTGTGATTCTAACCTTATCCCATTCATGGATTTCAGTAACTTTTGACAGGGTGGTGAAATCTGTGAGAGGTTTGTTCCCATGGAATACCTCCACCTGTTCGTAAAACATTCAATGCAATGCACCAAATTTCCATCAAAAAATTGCTATGCCTATATCATACTCTGCCATAAAATTATTCGAATTATTCTATAATATGTATCTAGCTATTTCTTTAATTTCAGGTAGAGTTAGGATACCTCTCTCGGTCTGGTATATGCATCAGAAATATGTGCCAGTATCGTTGTAGAATTTATTAAAGAGTCAAAAACTAAATGCAAATAAAAAAACCTGGACGCTTTCATTGAGCTCAAACTTCTCTCTGAGCAGTTTCTTTAGGTGAAAGATTTTCACCTCGGGCGGGCAGAAAAAATAACGAACCATGTTAACCTGAAAGATTGCATTGCACTTTACAAGTTTTTCAAAGTTACTTTGATTCCATTTTTCGGAAACCGAAACAAATCCAGCCAGCGTTAAGGGTCTCAAATTATTTCTAAAAACTCTATGTAAATAAACATAAAACTCGTTGGTTTGGACAGACAGTCTGAATTCTGGTTATCTCAGAAAGCTCAAAATCATATGTAACTCAAGGTATTTAAAACATTGCAAAACCAAAATCATTTCCTTCAGATTAGACACCTTCTTGGACTTCTAGAGTATTTGCAAATAAGGCATTAGCGCCCACGATGATTTGGCCGCGTCATCTGAACGCGAGACAAGATGCACTTACTTCTTTGAAACAATTCTCCAGTGTCCCAATGCTTGTGGTCCTCTGAAAGCTGCAATTTGATTTCTGGGCTTTGATTTTTAAACAAATAAAAAATAGAACCCTGTTGACCCTGATGTTTTCAAAAAGCTGAGAACATTAAATTAATCTTTAGAAACGTCTAACCAAGTGATGGGTTTGGCACGGAGGCTTATCCAGTTTGACTGGTCTCTCAGAGACCTGAGGAACTTGTAGCGATCGACAATGTGGTGATGTTCAGTGGGAAGTATTATGGACAAACTATTGACGTCTGTCAAACAGAATTAAATGAATTATTAAAAAAGAAAATAATATAACAAGTCCTCGAGGAATTGGCAAGATTTTCCATCCTGTTAGTATAAGTATGAACGTGGACAATGTTTCGGTATTTGTCAGCGGGGCACCAGCTTAGGTTAGGTATCGCATCATTTGATTTCGATCATGTTTTAAATAATGAATATCTTTCTTGGAATACAAATAATTTCGAGCTTCGTTTAATAAGTATTTTTCTATTATGATTTGAAGGAAAAAATATAATATGGTTAATGTTTAAATTAAGAAACATTTTGTTTAAGCTTTGATATTTTGAAGAGGCTTCAAGAAGATAAAGTCATTTTGCTCTGGCATTGTTTTAATGAATTATTAAGTAGATAATGAGTTATTAAGTAGAGAAATCTCACAAAAAAAGTCATCATGAATTGCACCCACCTGTGTCGGGATGCTTGTCAAAAAATTCCTGCCTCCTTTGCAATTCATCTGGAGGAACGAAACACGTCACTTTAAAAATGGTCTCACAAAAAAAAAAGAGGTAAGGTAAACAACATCTAACATGCTAATCTAGAGCATTTAAAATCACAGGTTCTCATCCGCTCACCCGAGTTAAGCAATGTCGGGCCTGACTAATACTTAACCCTAATCCCTAATCCCATCCTGACAACACTAAGTTTGAGTAGTAAGAAGTTTTGATCAAGACACATTGCATATCACACAGATCTAAGCTAACTCTGGCTATGAACTTAAGTCAGATTGAAAAATATAATAACATGGGTTATGATTACAATAAGCTTAACAGGCTGGTACAGACGTTATATTTTATTTGTAATCCTACGCACCAAGAAAAAGAAAAGAAATTAAAATAAATAAAAAATAAAAAATGGACGAAAGACTAAAAATTCTGGATGCAAACTTTTCAACAGGTTTGGAACAAGCTTGTAGATTAGAGTCTGCAGAGTCTTGTCTGACCTGCGATACAAAAGATTCTGTTTGTATTTTACTTTGCCACGCAATACGACGAGGATGTCCCTCGGCAAGAATGAAACGCATCGTTTGCTTCTATGTTTGGGGTATTTTTCAAACAACTTTAAGACATAATTAAGCGAGATTTTAATTAATTATTAATCATAATTAATGATTCTTTGCAATCTAAACCAATTTCCTACTTGATATTCAGGTATGGTTTTGTCTTGTGAATCTGCACGTCACAGATCGGACAGTACTTGCTGGATTCAAGATACTTGTAAATGCAGGATCTACAAACTATAAGATGTCTATCATGTAAACATCAACCTGAGTCCATAAAAAGACCAGGTTATAACATTACACTGAGTCAAGGAACACAGCATTATAAGAATAAACAAGAAAAAACATACTGAGAGTATGACAATAATCTCAATAATATCTTATTCATGAAAATTTGTTGCTTGAGAGAAATTGTGTGTGTTTGTTTTCTGTACATAGCCATATTTGCTTCAATCTTGGTTGAACATTGTAATTTGTAACTGCTAGGCTGAACGATTCCAACACTTGTAAATTCATGAACCTATCTTATATTCTATAAATTACAACATTAGCTTACTTACTTTTAAAAAATCTTTTCGCTAAAATAAATTCCCCATTCCTTTTTCAGCATAAACAATTAGCCAATTACATCATCATCTTTAAAGTAGATTTGAATTTTTTAATGTCACCAAATTTCAAGATTGATCTCACATGAATGAAGACATTCCACAATGGTACTGGCATCGATCATGTATCCACTGCAGAGAGAGCAGAGAAGGTAGGGATTCAAATCACAGACCAAAGCCTTCTTCTCATCCTCCATTGGATCCTGAGACAGATGTGTGAATAATTCACATTTTCAATCATTCAATCGCCTTGAGGTTGCAAGCATCATAGCCAATATCATCGTATACAATCATCGTTGCCGGTTTGATCCATAAATTGCAATGTTTTCAAAACATCGGCAAAATTAGACAACAGCCACGTCAGCGTTAATAAAAACAATTAGCCGCCCCAGCAAAACATCTACGACGGCTGCCGCAACATATATTCTCAACCAGTAGAAATTCAACTAAAAAGATTCGTAAGACCCATATAAGACCGGCCAACTCACCATGTCAGGTTGCGCTTTGACCTAACGATGCAGAATACGAAGGCTACTCAAAATTTTGAAACTCATGTAAACTAAATTCTATAAAATAAGCGATCACTTAATCCTGGACGATTTCCACTCTATTACGAATCGATGTCAGTCTGATCCATGAAAAACTTTAGCTGAGCGACGCAATAGCCTGAAATTTCTATACAAAGTTCTTTCCGGGATTCTAAAAGCAATCGATGATCATCAACAGTTGATCCGATCAAATTGTTCTTAGGAAAGGGATGCGATTTAGTTGCAAAAAGCCAGCGATTTGAAAACAAAAACAGGTACCCACGGAGTCACGTGACTATATTTCAAAAGATAAACACGATGTGCAACTGCCAGCCATCCATAAGCATTTTCCTCAGAAATTCCTCCAAAATGCTTTTTCATATTTGTCTAGATATCTATATTTTAACCTGTCATTACGCTAGACCAGAAGATCAATTTTCCCTTCGCTAGCCTGGAGCACCTATCGAATAGTGAATCAATCCATTTTTTTAATGGAAGCATCTCTTATAAATATATTTTTAAAGTGACAACAGGCAAGGTTTTTTATATTATACAGAAAATATCCACTACAAAATCAATTTTTCAAAATTGTCCAGTAACATACACCAGTCAAGTCGGGTTTTACGCTCTCCTTGCGAGGAAACCATAATTTAGTTATTCTGGGGGAGAACAGTGCTAAATGGTTAGGTTGTAATGTTTTTGTGGTGATTTTCGATGACACACGGAAGACCACTAAAATATTAACATTAAAAAAAATTTTAAAAGTCAAACCAAAACAAAGCTTTGGTCTCATACCAGACTTTATCTATTATTCTGATCTTCATTTAGTTGAACGTGGCAGAATTAACAAACTCTTTAGAGCGTTAATTTGGAAGTTTGATCACTTATTGTGCAGCTAAATTAATAAAATATGAGTTTGTTAGTATGATTGCAGAATGATTTACAAGTTTAACGTTCTAGGTTATCGTAAAAAGGGTGCTTCTGGGTTAGATTATTGGAAATGGATCAGATTTTATAACTTTCCCCGTTCTAATTGCGGCATGGCTTTTCTGAAATAAAATTTTATAAAATGCATCGCGACGACTTCAACAATTTCAATTTTATTGAATTCGAAATCATTTGATTAAAAAAATATTTTAATTACTTGAATTGCATTATTTTTAAGATTATTTAATTTAATTTCTGAACGGATTATTCTCCCAGATACAAAAATATCAAACGCCATGTCTCGAAAGCACGCAACGGCGATGTTTTTGTTTTGATTTCAAAGTTAAATTCTTCCAAGAGAACTTTCGTAACATCCTTAATTTTCCAAGTCATCATTCATGTTCTATCGTTTTATACAATTTTCGGTTTTTATCCATGTGATATCTATGACAAATGGGAACGAATCGAAATACGGATTTCGTCATATCCCATGGAATAATATGCGTGTCTTGTCAAGTCGTTCGGTCATTGATTATGAAGAACATACTGCAGCACACAATAAATTAATAATCGATTTAATTATAACCCATCTCGTAGATACGGTGAAGTTGTGTACAGAGCTACCGTGTGAGTACTCAATTATAATGTATCGTTTCGAGGTTCGTGGACCGCTTGGCTGAGAACCCATATGTTACTATTCTACAAAATCTATCAATCCCTTGTACATACTTTGAATATTAATTTATACTTTCGCCATATATTTTGGCGTTTGTCAATATACAATGTACTAGACAAGTCTTGTTTCACAGAATGTAGTCTCCCCTCATTATTAGCTCATTCCTTTTACTGTTTTAGACTTAATTATACAACTTTACAATCTTGTTTTCAGTTGACTCTAATTTAGATGAGATGGTTGGAGGGGCAAAAGTGATCATAGAAGAAATTGGCAACTATAAAGTTAGAGATTGTCACAAGACAAGAGAAGAAAAAGGGTATAACTTTCTTTGCATGGCTATGTCCAGAAAAATTATTATTCTCAGGAAACCTAGTGGCATCGCTATAGAAGTGTACGCACGTGGTATAGCAACAATTTTTTTCATTTTTATTTGGATTCACGAAAAATGTAAATGGAATAAATTATGTTTTGATGGTGGTTAAATATATATATTTATTTTTTATACAGGTATTGTTTTGTCAATAAAATATGTTATGTATATTTTATATTATCTACAGTGACCTTTATATTGTTCTTGGGTTCAAATGATGTAAAATGTTCTGGGAACACTAATAAATCGGGTGTAACAATATCACTGAACGTCAAAAATCTTTCTTAGTGTGCAAATATGAGTTCAGAGTCAATTTATATATGATGGTTTCAAATGTTTAAACCGACTGTTGGCAGTGCCTTGACAAACTATGGACTTGGATAAAAAGGCACTTAAAATATTTGCGGAATTGAATTGACTGTCTACATTCTTGAAATGAAATATCTTGATTTAAATTTTTTATACAGTCAAATCTCGGAACTGTGCCAATTTCGCTGTTACGCCATGTTTGTTCGGTCCCGACAAAATTCAATACAAAATAAATTTACTATGCCACCCTCAACTCCCGCTACTATGCCACCAGAGTCCTGACATCTAACTCATGAAGTTAAAGACATATTCCCAGTCAGGGAAGTAATTGAGAGACATTACCTTGTATTTTTAGGATTTGATCAGGTTAATACTTACCCAGGAATTGTTGCTGAGAGATGATTAAGGAAGGTGATGGAACATTCCATGGAATTGGATTGGTCGAATGGGCAAAGTTGACTGGGAATGTAAATAGGAATGAGAGTGGGTGTCGAGAGGGAGTTGCGAGTTGGAGTGAAGATTGATGTGAGTCGGAGTGAAGCGCCACGGCATCATTGTTCAAGACATTGCAGGGCGAAGCTGGAGCGGTGGATTCACAAGTACGGTGTAATGCAAGCGTGCGATCGGCTAGACAACGAGATCCGCCTAAAGAAGATGCGGCAGCAAATGATTTTTGAGAGCTTTAGACTGAGCTGATGGGTAACTTGAGAAAATAAGGCCATTTTTATTTGATAAAGTAAGGCCCTTTTTACAAACCTTCGTTACTATGCCACTTTTGCTCGGTCCCGAAGGGCGGGATTCAGGACAAAAAGTAACGAGTAGTAACAAGATTTGACTATATATGAAATACATATGTGATAGATAAAAAGTCAATTTGAAATCCAAAATAATGAATTATACAAAAATTTGTTAAACATATTTCGAAAGAATTCATTGGCCATAATTGTTTTACTTTTTGTCCTGAATGAACCTTCTTTTTACATTTTGTAATTCAGAAAAATCTTAAGACCTAATGTAGTAGGGTGCATTAGAGTTAACCCTAATCCTAACCCTAACCCTAGAGTTGACCAATTAAAGTACGGTTGTAAAGTTGCAATACATGTCAGTGACGAGGTTGTGGTAAATTTATTATTAGTTGTTTTAAAATGACTTAGGATGGGAGTTGTTATTGTATCGTTAGTATAAAAATATTCATTTCGTTTGGTGATATTGTTATTATTTGAATTAATTTGTTTTAATAGAACATTTTGGAGACCTCGCCTTATTTTATAGGAAATTTAAAGACATGGCAAAAAATTATGATTCAAAAAGTGATTTTGGAGCACATACACTGGAATGGCCATTGAATTATAAAAAAAAGTTCATTTTTTTGCCCGTTAACAAATCTAAATTTGGCTTCTTTATTTTTACAATAGAGTCTCAAGTTGAGAACTTTCTGGGCTGTTACAAGATCATGGCCAATTTTGAAAATCTAGATAAAAATTTAAAGGAAAATATCTCTATATTCGATTGCGCCAACGCTTGTCGCAACACGACGCCATATATTGGCTTTAACCTGGTAATTGATAATTCACTCCATTGGTTGCATGGTGTTGCTGTTGTTGCTTGCTGATTGCATTAGTAATTGCACTGGTATTCGGCATTTAAGACGAGGTTGTGGTAAATTTATTATTAGTTGTTTTAAAATGACTTAGGATGGGAGTTGTTATTGTATCGTTAGTACTGAGGATTTCATGTCCGTCAAACTGTCATCGTGTGATGGAGGTTGCACTGAAAGCAAACTTTATTTGTGTGGAAAGACGAAGACCCACTTCGGTTTATATAAGACAAGTATTATTCGTCATTAAATTTAATACAGTACAGTGGTAGAAGAAACTTTATGGCCTACAACTTTTTCTTTACGATAACCCTGATTTTAAAAGTCATACAAAGCCCAAAAATAAGAGGATAGATAGTATATATAAGTATATAAGTAACAGTATTCACACAGAATATATATTTTAAATGTTTTACTTTTATTAAGTATTAATTGCAAATTCCACAAAAAAAAAACATTTTTAGGCATAGAAATATGCTTATAGCCGTTCATAGAAAAAATCACAATTTACGTGTTTTGTCAATTTTTTTTATTTTAAATCAAATAAATTAATTTCTTAATAACATATAGTTCTAACTTTATTCAAAATGACTTCTATACATCTGTTTTTCATCGACTACAAGATAGCCACGCTGATTTTTAAATCTCTCTTGGGCTGCTCACCGTCCTGCCAACCACCAGCAGCGCGCACCTCCAAGGTAGAAGCGGCCTCAGCTCCACATCCAGAGGCTTTCTCTTCTGCACACACGCCAATCGCACTATGCTCGATGGTAGTTCCATCGACGTCATCGGCCCCAGGACCTGGAATAGACTAGATCCCGCAGTGACGACCTCAGACCCAGCCGGCTTCCACTCCGCCCTGAAGAACTTCCTCTTCAGGGAAAGTCACCCCCACCCCCCTCAGTGGCCTTGAAGTCCACTGGACATATGCCACTCTAACAAACCGAATTATTATTGTTATTGACGGTGTTTTTATTCAGTTCCTTTCAGCCAGTCCAAATTGCCTCTTTTAATTCATTTTCATTCTGATATTGGCATACACAGCTTGTGAAAACTTGTGATAGCACCCCTTGAACGTTTCCACTCTAGCAATTATTCTTTTCGAATAATTTGCTTTCCTGAATGCCTCAATTTGCCCTTTCTCTTCAGTCATTGTGACATTTTGCAAGTTTGCTCCACAGGAACATATTTTTCTTTACTTACTTTATTCTACGAATTGTAACTCGTAGCAGCAGTACGACTACTCCACTATTTCCTCATATGTTTAAGGCAAAAGGATGGCTTGAATCAGGTAAATCATGGAGTTCTCTGTATAGTTCCGCAATTTTTGTCACGGCCTCTCTTGCTTGTCCTTTGGTTTCTAAGGCTTCCCAGATCGCGTGGTACTGATCCGAATTGGTTAGATCGAGCCAGGCCACCGAAGTCCTTTCCCTATCGCATCCTGTATCGCTGACTGGAGCGTGAAGTTATGTTCCAGGCAACCTTCGAAGGGCATGAATTCTTTCTGCCCTGGGACTGCTTATGCTCCGTCATATTCCAGACCATAAGCCTTTTTGCTGTGATTGAACTGTATAGTTTCACATCGATCAGCGAGATGGGTCGCCAGTTCCGTGCAACATCTAGGGCTTCCCCTTTGTGGGGAAGTATTGTCCTTGGTGTCTTCCAGCTGGATGGGATTGCTCCTAGAATCCTGCAACTGTTGAAGATACTTGCAAGGCTATAGCATTCCGGATCGAACTTTTTGGTCTCTTCCCCGTGATGAAAATATACTAAAAAATAAAAATATAATAAAGGAAGTTTTGAATTGTAATTCCTATTATATTATATTATAATGGTAATTTAATGTTTGGTTCATTTAACTAAATTTTTAACAATCTCAAATGTGCCTAAAAGGAAAGTAGTCATTTAGTTATTTCATTGTCAAAATTCGGTCAATTGCGTAATTTACATGATCATTGATCTATAGGAAAAGAAATTTTTCAGGATGTCCACAAACTATAAGTTACGTAAATGACGTAAGTTTCAGCAAGATAACTTAATTATAAGGAAGTTATGTAATAAAAATGGGTAGGCCTCAACATTTTTTCGACCACTGTACTATGTGTTATTACAGTCAGGATTATAAATTATACATTATAAAATTACATATTAAGTTGATATCATGGCGAATCATCTGCAAAATCCACCAAGTTATGAATGTCTAGATGATCGGTCCAAGTGTCCGGGCTGTCCTAAGTCGAGGAAAGGATATAATTGCGAGTTACGTGGTAAAAAACGTGTTTTCTTGTGCAATATTTCACATGAATAATTCTTTCCATGATTTAAAAGTATTTGTAATTCATTGAAAATGCTGACTTAGTAGCTTAGTAAACATTCAATGTGAAATTTGGATTTAACAGGTGTTTACTTATTCTATATTAGAGGCTTTTTTTAATGGACTATAACACTGTTGCAAACTATTGTTATAACTATTGTTATGCTTTTGTCATTAACAAGATCATCGGAAAACTTAACCTGAATGATATTTACCAAAAACAAGTCATTTTTTAAATTCAGTCACTTTTGCTGTGAACAACAAAAAGTTAAAATTTTTATTGTCAATTTGACTTTCTCTTGCTATTTTTTTTTAAAAAGATTGTTCTGTAAAAAAAGGTGGTTGTCCAAATCAATGCTTGCCAATTTTACTTCTCGACAAGCCGTCATACATTTGTAAATGTTCCGAAGGCTCAACCGGAGATGATTCGCATTGTGAAGGTAAAGTACTACATCTGTATTTAGTAATTGTATCATTAACGTCATTGTAATTCTTAAATCGTAATTTAGCAATTTCGAGATAAAACAGTTTATAATTCCTGCATGAATTTATGACTTTCGTGGGAGGGCAAGAATTTCAAGAGAGCAATATAACTAAATGTTGTGGAGAAGTGTGATATTGGTTTCCATTTCATCAATCTCAGACTACGATGAATGCAAGGATCCATATGCATGTGGTGAGTACCAAATCTGCAAAAACATCCAAGGCTCATTTTCATGTAGCTGCAGAGATGGATATGAAATGAGGTCTGGAATATGCGAAGGTTCAGATTACAATATGAATAGCAAAGAGTTTTTGACTTTTTTCAATATTTCCAATATAATATTTGAAGACGAAGACGAATGCCTGATGGGAAATTCTAGGTGCGATATAACAAGTACCTCCTGCCTCAACACACTTGGTTCTTTTGAATGCATGTGTCTTGAAGGATTCAAAACAAGCCGCTCAAAAACCTCTTGTGAGGGTTAGTACATTTCTTTGTCTGTCCCTGTGCAGAGCCTATGGAGTTCTTAGTGCAGCCCGAGGAGTTACTGATGAAGCACATAGAGTTACCAGTGGAACACACGGAGTTAGTACTGGAACAAATGAAGTCTTCGGGAGAGGCCATGGATTTACCAGAGGATGTTTCGGCTCCATTGGAGATAACGGAAAGGAGTGCTCGGGATTTCGGGAGAGTGCCTAGCATGGAAAGTGGAGCAGCTGATCCTATAGACAGTTTGAGATCTGGCGACATGGTGGAGCAGGAGGGCGTACATGGAAGTGGCGACGTTCCGCGACTGAAAGTTGCGGGACACAGGAGCCAAAGGGAGGAAACAGAAATCCCAGTAGAGGACCAAGCAAAAGGATCTGAGATTCGCAGCCATGAGATTGTTGGAAGACAATCGGATCCTATTCCTAAAGTGAAAATGAAAATGGGAATAGATGTCTGTTCGGGACGAACAGATTTAAGGAGGGGGCAGTGTTGGATCCTTAGATCCAGATAATATTCTTGTGACGGTCAATTCATTTTTTTATAGTCTGTTTATTGATAACAAAAGGAAATTTTTTTTTAAATTCTTGCCACATATTTTGATGATTACAAATTTTGAACAAACAATTCACTTCCTTGCACCATAAAATTACATCATAAGATTTAAACGAATGTCACGTACATAAAATTTGCTTTAAACTCTTACTTCAGTTCCTTCGAATGTAGATGTCCATGGAAAAGGCTGAGAAGATGATTGTAGAAGTTCCAGTTTTGTCATTCGTGATTAATGCGATTTAAGTTACATACAAAATGCATTTCTAACATAATATTTAAAGATGTCGACGAGTGCACAATGGAAAACCATTGCAACATTACGTCTACCGAGTGCAACAATAGCGTTGGTTCATATGGTTGTTCGTGCCTTTCGGGATTCCAAAAGTCAGACTCTGCAACTTCTTGTGACGGTTAGTTCATTCCTTCACATGAACTGTCCATCCTTTTATTTAAATCCTAGGTAAGAAAACTATATAAAGGAGAATTTTGTTGAAACCCGTTGAAATTCATCATTGGAATGACCAAAAGAACATGGATAATCAAATCATCAATTTATAAGATTGTACTAAATTTGTTTAATCGCATTATATTGGTTGTTACAAGAGCAACTATTACGTTAAGTGAAATTCCCGAGCGCATTAGACCGTCCAGAAGCCAGATATTTAATCCCCTGTACTCATTTATTTATATAACCTGGAGGGTTAGACTTATTATTGTATTAATATCTGTTAAAGATGTCATGAGAAAAGGTTAAAAAGATTCTGTATTTATAGCATCACAACATAAAGCAATCAGCAAGCTTCTGGACTTTTAGCAATAAACATTTAATAGCATATTAGTTTAAAGTTTAAATCTATATAAATAAAAATGCAATGTGTGTTTGTATCATGTAAGTGTTCTCTGAAAGTACTTAACCAATTGCTTTGAAATTTTGGCACAATATAGTACTCGATTAGAGGAGTGTTTGTATATAGGTTTCATATGTATGCCACAACTCTATCATGTAAAAATACGCTTTTTTCGAAAAAACGGCCATCTTGCCATGGACGAAAATAGGCATTTTAGGGTTAAGATAACCCTAACCCTAATATATGCTAAATTTCTTTCTTTTAATATTAATCAACGCGTGGCTGGGCACCGCTAGTTGTAAATATAAACAGTATATCAAATTGTAAACATACTCAAGCAGACCTAGACGAATGCAAAGATTTACATAGATGTGACCAAAATACAACACGTTGCCATAACACCATTGCAACTTACAAGTGTTCCTGCCTTGAAGGTTATCTTGTTATGGATCGATTTCAATGTGCAGGTAATTTTAACTACAAACGTTAACGAAAACACAAAACGTAGTTGTTATTATTATTATTATTATTATTATTACTATTATTGTTGTTGTTGTTATTATTATTTTTCATCAAAAGCACTGAAATTAACACAAAGAATTGACATTAAACGTTGACCGTTAAAAGATGAGGATGAATGTGAACCTGGCAAAGCAAAATGCCCTGAAGGAGTGAAGTGCATAAATTCGGTTGGGTCTTACGATTGCCTTTGTCCAAAGGGGACGGTCAGATTTAATTACCACAGCTTTTTCGATTGCGAGGGTAAAATAATAATTAGAATCTATTCTAGATTAATAAGAATACTCGAAGAATTATACAAAATCATTTTTAAACACACTTCTAGACATTGACGAGTGTGCTTCAATTAACAAGTGCGAATTTACCACGTCGTTTTGCTTGAACACGTTTCCTTTTTACATATGCATTTGTCGAACGGGATACGTCACTATTGACAACTTTACATGTAAACTTGGTAAGTTAAAGCCGTTTCCAACGTTCCAAACTGACAGGCATTGCTTGAAACAATCGAAATTTCGCTTGCAGACAGCATCAAACGGTCGGAAGAGTCGACGACGTTGACCACCACTCATCGAGCCGAAGAGCGACTTGGTAGTTATTATGGCGCTTACATTCTTTTTGTCATTTTAACGTTTGTTTTGCTTCTCCTTATAATGACGGGACTTGTTTATGTTTTGATTATGAGGCTTACGAGAAATCAGTCCACATTATCTTCGGGTGGCACTTTTGAATCAATGTCTATGGATTGACGAGAATTACGAGAAATGCTGTTTGATGATTTTATTAGCAATAAGAATTCATCAACATCCTAACGGATTTATGCAACAATTTACAATATTCCTTGTGCTATGTTACTATTTTGGCTTTGTAGAAAAGCACTTGTGTAGCTTTGTCGAATAAAGGAACTAAAAGTGGATCTAGTCTGGAATCTTTTCAAAATTTAAATATAAGTTTGTTCTCGTTTGAATGTAGAAACATATTTTGGCGAAGTTATTTATAGAGAGCCAGAATATCATCATCAGTGAGCGTCAGGGATTGATGGTACGAAATACTTCTCTGCCGATCGCATTGTAAAAATCTGGAGTTTGCGAGAAAAAAATTAATCATTTAAAAGCATCACAAAAAACGGCCTGGATAGATTACTGTTTGTTTCTGAGAAATTGAGAAACTTGTCTATGCTTTCTCTGTTTTTGATTTTCGGCCATACTGGAGGCTTTTCTAAAATGCCTTTTGACCGAATATAAAATTCGAATAAAAAATTGACCAGGTTTTCCATTTTCATTGTATTGGTTGCAGCACGATATTCCTTAAATAAAACTTTGTAAAATGCGCCTCTGACGATTAAATTAAATAATGTCAATATTTCTTGTGAACAATTGCGCGTTAATTAAATTCGAAATTATTTTTTTAATTATTTACATCTCATTATATTTTTATTTTTTTTTAAATTTTAAATCATATTTTGAGCTTATATTTTATTTTGTAAATTCTGAAAAACATTCGCCATGTTTTGGAAGCATGCATCGGCGTTGTTTTGACTTCTCGTTAGAAAATTAGGCCATGGAGATTTTTGTATCTTTTATCACTTGATAATTTTATAACTCATCATTTTGATATGTTTTGTTGTTTTATACAATTATCGGTTTTCGTCCATGTGATATCTTTGGCCGAAATAGGTGATTGTGACAATGAAGTCGATATAACACGTCTTTACGAAATCCATCAAATCCCTTGGAATATTATGCGTGTCTTGTCCGAGTATTCAGACATTAATTATGAACGACAAACTGGGGAATACGACAAATTAATAATTGATCTACTTATAACCCACCATGTACAAATAGTGAAACTGAAGATATCGCGTGAGTACTCATTTCTAATGCATCAATTCGAGCATGGCGGGGAACCCATTTGCTACTGTTGTACTTCACTTGTACATATTTTGAATACATTAATTTATACTTTCGCCATATATTTTGATGTTCGTAAACATAACGGAATGTAGTTGACTTTCCCTCATTATTAGCTCGTTCTTTTTAATGTTTTAGACTTAATTATATATTTTACAAGCTTGTTTTCAGCTAGCTCTGGTCCAGGTGAGGTCTTTAAAGAGGCAAAAGTGTCCATAGCATATGCTGGTAGCAATGAAATGAAGGGTTGCCCCAGGAGAACCGATTTCGAAGGGACTTTGGAATTTACTTGCATGGATTTGTCCAGAAAAATTGTTATTAAAAACAAACCTAGAGACACCACCATAGAAGTCCACGGACGTGGTAAAACAACGATTCTTAGAATGAATCATGTTATGGCGATTAGTTAAATAGAGTAAAACCTGTGAATTGGGGCACCCGAATTTAGTATAAAACCTGACCTAAGGGATGTTTTTTTCTAGGAACCGATTATACTTTTGCTTAACAGTCGACAGCCTATAAAAGGGACAACCTCCATATAGGGCACTATCTTCGCGAAAATTCTAACTGTCCCTATACGCAGGTTTTACTGTACGTACAATTGTTTATATACATTTGCCGATATTATTGTAGAAAGTAAGTTAAGGACTTTGAGATAATAGAAGAAAAGAAACAACGTACATAATATTGGCATGCTGAAAGAATTATTAAAATATGTTGGAGCCCTTAACATTATGAGAAACTTTAAGAAAAAAGATTCTGCAAATAGTGATTTTAGAGTACATATCCAGGAATGATAGTAAAATTATAAAACAAATTTTCATTTTTGATAAGATTTCATTAAACCAATCGACATTACCAAATTCGTAAAATGAATGAATCAATCAAAAGTAATCGCAAAAAAATCATAAAGACCTCTGCATACATTCTCACACTGGTTTTTCAACTCAGAGCCACTGATTGAGAACTATGCCGGTTGTTACGAATATAAAGGTAATTTGGAAAACTTGTATGGTGATGCTGGCGATGAAGGCACAACTACCACCGAATGTGCAGAATTTTGTCGCGGGAAAAGAGCCTCGTACTTTGGCTTTAGTTCGGTAATTGATTTCACTATTTTCATGATTTAATTCATTTTATAATTTCACTATATTGTAGGCAATAATTACTTAACTGATAATTCCTCTAAGTCGTTGCTTAGTCTTATCGTTGTTGTTGTTTTGTTGCTGATTTACATCGTACTAGTGATTGCATTGGAAATCAGCATTCATCTAATACGTTGATGTGGTTTAATACTAATAGCGATGTTTAATATTAATAGCAATGTTTAATACTAATGTACTAGTTTAATATTAATGTTTGTTACTGTTGTTGCTTCAACACGACTTAGGCTGAGAGGTGTTGTTGCGCCAACAACTTGATGAGATTCCTTTCCATCGATTTGGAATCATGTAGAGGTTGTTCTAAAAATAAACTCTATTTTTGCGGAAGCAAGGATGTTTACTTCGGCTTATACAAGACAGGTGTTAATTGTCAATATATTATATATAATAAATTACGTTTCATGGCATTATAATATATATAATATATATATATACATAACATAATACATATTGTTGAAGAGGACGTAAGGAAGTATCACCTGGAAAATCCAGTGGCTTATGATTGTCTAGAATATGTTGACATGTGTGGGGAATGTCCGACCGGGTCAAAGGGTTACAATTGCGAGTTCCCTGGTAAAAATAATTGTTTTCTTACGCAATATTTCGCAGATATAATTCTTCCGATGATTTAATAATGTTTTTAACTCATTCAAAGATTCAATTATAGTATAACTCATAAAGTAAATATGCAAGGTACAAATAAAATCACCATGTTATGACGCATTTAATCGGCGTCATGAGGAGGTTCAAGTTGGTGTAAGCTTAGCTCATTCAGACACCTGAAAATGACATCGAATAAACAAAGCTGTCATAAAATTCAGCCATGTTTACAGAGAACAAGAAAAATTTCAAATTTAAATATTCAAATTGACTTCCTTTGGCCATTGTTTTTGTTTTTTTTTTTTTGAAAAGTTTGCTCTGCAGACAACGGTCGTTGCCAAAACGAATGCACGGCAGTTTCGCTTTTCGTCCGGAGTTTTGAATTTTGTAGATGTCCCATAGGCTTTACTGGATATGAAGATTGTGAAGGTTGTGACTTAGTACTACATCCTTATTTAGAATTTGTTACATTGCCGTCTGCAATTTACAAATCATACTTTAGCGTTTAGACATAAACCAGTATTAATTATTCTTAAATATTTTAGTTTGCATTTTTTAAAAATTGTCTTTCGTTCTCATTATTTCATTGTGTTGTGCTCGGTCGTGTCTATGCTAATGTGCGTCGGCTGGACTTGGATAAAAAAGGCACTTAAAATATTGGAAGAATTGAATTATGTCATGAATTTATGTATTTATTTGTGAAAAGATCAATGTGACTGAATGTTACGGAGAAGTATAATATTGGTTTCCATTTCGCCATCCTTAGATTACGATGAATGCACGGATAAGTCTAATTGTGAAGAAGGCCAGAATTGTGCCAATACTGTTGGCTCCTTCGAATGTGTGGGTGGTTGCAGAGCTGGATATAAATTGGAGAGTGGAAATTGTGAAGGTTAAAATTTCTGAAAAGAAAATTTTTTTAGAATTTTTTTTCTGTTGCATTTCAAGTACGATATTTGAAGATATTGACGAATGCCTTGAGGAATATTGTGACAGAAGGTCTACTAGGTGCCTCAATACACCTGGTTCTTATGAATGCAAGTGCGTTTTGGGATTCAAAGATTCAACCTTTCCGACTTTTTGTGAAGGTTAGTTCGTTTCTTTAGTGTAATCGTCGTTATGCTTATCGAAGGCGGACTGTAAACAGTACAGGAAACTGTAAGATTAAAAACTATTTAATTTTTTTTTCAATTACAAATTTTTACACTCTCTTAGACCAAGATGAATGCTTGGATCCATCGTCATGCGGTGATATGGACTGCACCAATACTATCGGCTCCTTTAAATGTAGTTGCAAGTCTGGATTTAAAAAGGAGCTTGAAACGTGCAAAGGTTCAAATTATGAAATGGATTTCTAGTATTTTTTTTATTTATATATTTCAAATGCGATATTTGAAGATATTGACGAATGCCTGGAGGAAAATTGTGACAGAAGTTCCACCGAGTGCCTCAATATTCCTGGTTCTTACAAATGTAATTGCCTTTCGGGATTCGTAAAGTCAAGCTCTCCAACGTCTTGTGAGGGTTAGTTCATTACTTTACTGTAATTGTCAGTATGTTTATCGAAAACGGACGCGGGGAAACTATCAGATGGAAAACTGTTTAACTTTTTTTTAAACAGGTTTTTGCAAATTGTTTTTCTTAGACTTAGATGAATGCTTGGATCCATATTTATGCGATGAGGGCAAGACCTGCACCAACACTGCCGGCTCCTATCGATGCGGTTGCACGTCCGGATATAAAATTGAGCATGAAACTTGCAAAGGTTCAAATTACATTTACGAAATGGAGAATGGTTTTAGAGTGTTGTTGTTGTTGATATTGTTGGATCCCTAGATCCAGATGATTGAAGAATAATTAAAATTATATTGCTGATTAATTAATTTAGCAATTAATTAAATTGAGTGACAATACAATTTTAATTATTGATTATTAGGGATCCAACAATATTATTATTATATATTTCCAATGCAATGTTTGAAGATATTGACGAATGTAAAACTGGCAACGAATGCGATAGTGCGACCTCTGAATGTATCAACACCGATGGCTCTTATGATTGTCAATGCTTCAAAGGATACGAAACGTACTCGGCAACTTCTTGCCAAGGTTTATTTTTCAATCAAAATACCATTACATATACATATTACATAGAAATACATTATCTTTGGGTACATGAACTATTTAGGGATAGAGTACTATTGGTCTAATTAATATTACGTGTTGCTGGATACTTTAAGATTTGACCAATAATCTGGTAATCTTTTCGGCTATTTAATGAATTTGTGATTTAATAAATGTAAAAATCTAATTTTAAGTGTTTTCTGCGTTCAAATAATAAGTTTATAATCAAAGGTTTTTCTTCTAAAATCTTAAATCAATTTTTAAATGTCCCTTTAAGTTCGTGACCTTATTTTTAACGTAACTTTTGACCTATTTCCTTTTCTGTTCAGAATATAAATCGCCCTTTCTCTAAAAATAAAAGGAAAATAATAAAAATGAGTTTAAAATAAAAAAAAGTATAATATTAGTAAGCATCGATTGTTAAATTTTAAATATTAATTTTATTATTATTAAATAATAAGATATTGACGAGTGTAGAAATGTCGAGGAATGCGACCCCAACTCAACCGAATGCGTGAACCTGGTCGGTTCATTCAAGTGCGCATGTCTCCGTGGTTACCATGCTTTAAAGCGGAACAAATGCACAGGTGAAATATAGAACTTATAACATGTCGTTCTCTTGTGGTCCAATTTTATTCCGATATAAAATATTTATTTTTCGAACTTACACCTGTTGGTGGACATTTTTAAAAAGGAATTGACATGAAATGGCTTTTGAAGATTTACAATGATATGACAAATGACTTGACCTAATTTACCAATAATTCTTGCTTAACCTACCAGTTGTTATAATTACTATTTTTTTTTTAATAAGCCCAGAAATGGATATAAGATAATCATATTAAGGGTGAATAGATGTATAAGTAGATCTTCGATGTTGAATGAACTAAAAAAGACTTCGTGCTTTAAGATATTGACGAATGCGCTCACCCAGAGAAAAAATGCCCAACTGGAGTGCCTTGCGTCAATTATCCTGGATGGTACGATTGCTTATGTCCAGAAGGGACGAGGAAAATTGAGTATTTCCACGTTACTGAATGCGAAGGTAATTTCACTTTTAAAGACAAAATCGATGATTTACAGTACAGTGGTAGAAGAAACTTTATGACCTAACACTTTTTTTTTATGATAACCCTGATTTTAATGGTCATAAAAAGCCCAAAATAAGAGGCTATGCATATTATTCACATAGAATATATATCTTAAATTTTTTTACTTTGATTAAGAATTAAGTGTAAATTCATCAAAAAAAATCATTTTTAGGCATAGAAATATGCTTATGGCCACTCATAGAAAAAATGACAATTTATGTGTTTTGTCAACAAAATTTTATTTTAAATCAAATAAATTAATTTATTAAAAGCATATAGTTCTTCCTTGATTCAAAATGACTTCTATGCATCTGTTTTTCATTGATGAAATGACGGATTTGGATTGAACAAGACGATTCTACTTTAGACATTGATGAATGTATAATGGCGGGCATGTGCAACGAGACTTCATCCTACTGCTTGAACACCATTACTTCCTACATCTGTGCATGTCGGCTCGGGTATATTAGCCTAGACAATTTTAACTGTGTTCCAGGTAAGACTTGCTTCCTAGTAGCTGTGTCAAAATAACAACATGCAACAATAATTTGTAAATTATGCTTTCCAAATACTTACAGGCGATGAAAACTATTCGGAAAATTCGACTTGGCCTAGCAGTAGAAACTTCAGCGATGAGTTCGATAGCATCGATCGATTTCACCTCAGTATCCTTTTCTTGGCCTTTTCGGTCATCATTGTGTTAATCACGTTGTCCTGTTTCTTCGGCACGCAAGCGCCGCTTATGGGTTCTCAAAGATCATCCATTTCAACATCTACAGTGTCTTAGGTGTATTAAATTCGAGAAAAAATTGAGATCTATGTTCGTGTACATTAACAAAGTTGGTATTTGGACGTGTATTTGGTATTTTATAACGTTGTTCGAGGTAAAGACCATCGTTTTAAATTTATCCATTACTTTTTATTTTGTTCTGAGATTTTGAAGCATCTTACGAAACAACTCCATTCACTTTATAAATAAACTTTCGAAACATTTGTTGACTTCGGCTTTTCTGGTTTTGAAATTATAATCGTAACTTTCATAGCTTTAGAGTATATTCTCCATGGCGCCAGTCAGAAGTAATTATTTCTTCCGCTGTGTTTATTTTTAAATAATGGATAATAGTTGCTGAATAATGGAATAAATCCAGATTATTTTAAGTAGGCGGTATGAGCGGACTGTTTTATAAGTGAATGATTTAAATTAATCAACTGAAAGCATCTCCAGGCTTCCATTTGTACTTAAAGTTTGTTATTAAGGTGAACTCAAAGCTTTGTGAATTCATACTGAAGGTCTTGTAGGTTTTTGTGACTCCTCTTAGGAAGAAAAGGCCAAATTTTCATGAAGACACTTACGGACTATAACATGACGTCTGAAAACACTTTAAATTATTGAATTTGCAATCATTTTGTAAAATTTCTTAAATTTAAGTTTGTTCTCGTTTGAATGTAGAAACTTATATTTTGGCGAAGTTATTTATAGAGAGCCAGAATATCATCATCAGTGAGCATCAGGGATTGATGGTACGAAATACTTCTCTGCCGATCGCATTGTAAAAATCTGGAGTTTGCGAGAAAAAAATTAATCATTTAAAAGCATCACAAAAAACGGCCTGGATAGATTACTGTTTGTTTCTGAGAAATTGAGAAACTTGTCCGTGATTTCTCTGTTTTTGATTTTCGGCCATACTGGAGGCTTTTCTAAAATGCCTTTTGACCGAATATAAAATTCGAATAAAAAATTGACCAGGTTTTCCATTTTCATTGTATTGGTTGCAGCACGATATTCCTTAAATAAAACTTTGTAAAATGGCCTCTGACGATTAAATTAAATAATTTCAATATTTCTTGTGAACAATTGCGCGTTAATTAAGTTCGAAATTATTTTTGGAATTATTTACATCTCATTATATTTTTAATTGTTTTAAAATTTTAAATCATATTTTGAGCTTATATTTTATTTTGTAAATTTTGAAAAACATTCGCCATGTTTTGAAAGCATGCATCGGCGTTGTTTTGACATCTCGTTAGAAAATTAGGCCATGGAGATTTTTGTATTTTTTATCACTTGATAATTTTATAACTCGTCATTTTGATATGTTTTGTTGTTTTATACAATTATCGGTTTTCGTCCATGTGATATATTTGGCCGAAATAGGTGATTATGACAATGAAGTCGATATAAAACGTCATTATGAAATCCATCAAATCCCTTGGAATAGTATGCGTGTCATGTCCGAGAATTCAGACATTAATTATGAACGACAAATTGGGGAATACGACAAATTAATAATTGATCTACTTATAACCCACCTTGTACAAATGGTGAAACTGAAGGTGTCGCGTGAGTACTCAATTCTAATGCATCAATTCGAGCATGGCGGGGAACCCATTTGCTACTGTTCTACTTCACTTGTACATATTTTGAATGCATTAATTTATACTTTCGTCATACATTTTGATGTTCTTTAACATACTAGACGTTCCTTTGAGCCTTGCTTAACGGAATGTAGTTGACTTTCCCTCATTATTAGCTCGTTCTTTTTAATGTTTTAGACTTAATTATATATTTTACAAGCTTGTTTTCAGCTAGCTCTGGTCCAGGTGAGGTCTTTAAAGAGGCAAAAGTGTCCATAGAATATGCTGGTAGCAATGAAATGATGGGTTGCCGCAGGAGAACCGATTTCGAAGGGACTTTGGAATTTACTTGCATGGTTTTGACCAGAAAAATTATTATTGAAAACAAACCTAGAGACACCAACATAGAAGTCCACGGACGTGGTAAAACAACGATTCTTAGAATGAATCATGTTATGGCGATTAGTTAAATAGAGTAAAACCTGTGAATTGGGGCACCGGAGTTTAGTATAAAACCTGACCTAAGGGATGTTTTTTTCTAGGAACCGATTATACTTTTGCCTAACAGTCGACAGCCTATAAAAGGGACAACCTCCATAAAGGGCATTATCTTCGCTCAAATTCTAACTGTCCCTATAGGCAGGTTTTACTCTACGTACAATTGTTTATATACATTTGACGATATTATTGTAGAAAGTAAGTTAAGAACTTTGAGATAATAGAAGAAAAGAAACAACGTACATGATATTGGCATGCTGAAAGAATTATTAAAATATGTTGGAGCCCCTAACATTATGAGAAACTTTAAGAAAAAAGATTCTGCAAATAGTGATTTTAGAGTACATATCCAGGAATGATAGTAAAATTATAAAACAAATTTTCATTTTTGAAAAGCTTTCATTAAACCAATCGACATTACCAAATTCGTAAAATGAATGAATCAATTAAAAGTAATCGCAAAAAAATCATAAAGACCTCTGCATACATTCTCACACTGGTTTTTCAACTCAGAGCCACTGATTGAGAACTATGCCGGTTGTTACGAATATAAAGGTAATTTGGAAAACTTGTATGGTGATGCTGGCGATGAAGGCACAACTACCACCGAATGTGCAGAGTTTTGTCGCGGGAAAAGAGCCTCGTACTTTGGCTTTAGTTCGGTAATTGATTTCACTATTTTCATGATTTAATTCATTTTATAATTTCACTATATTGTAGGCAATAATTACTTAACTGATAATTCCTCTAAGTCGTTGCTTAGTCTTATTGTTGTTGTTGTTTTGTTGCTGATTTACATCGTACTAGTGATTGCATTGGAAATCAGCATTCATCTAATACGTTGATGTGGTTTAATACTAATAGCGATGTTTAATATTAATAGCAATGTTTAATACTAATGTACTAGTTTAATATTAATGTTTGTTACTGTTGTTGCTTCAACACGACTTAGGCTGAGAGGTGTTGTTGCGCCAACAACTTGATGAGATTCCTTTCCATCGATTTGGAATCATGTAGAGCTTGTTATAAAAATAAACTCTATTTTTGCGGAAGCAAGGATGTTTACTTCGGCTTATACAAGACAGGTGTTAATTGTCAATATATTATATATAATAAATTACGTTACATGGCATTATAATATATATAATATATATATATACATAACATAATACATATTGTTGAAGAGGACGTAATGAAGTATCACCTGGAAAATCCAGTGGCTTATGATTGTCTAGAATATGTTGACATGTGTGGGGAATGTCCGGTCGGGTCAAAGGGTTACAATTGCGAGTTCCCTGGTAAAAATAATTGCTTTCTTACGCAATATTTCACAGATATAATTCTTCCTATGATTTAATAATGTTTTTAACTCATTCAAAGATTCAATTTTAGTATAACTCATAAAGTAAATATGCAAGGTACAAATAAAATCACCATGTTATGGCGCTTGTAATCGGCGTCATGTGGAGGTTCAAGTTGGTGGAAGCTTAGCTCATTCAGACACCTGAAAATGACATCGAACAAACAAACAAAGCTGTCATAAAATTCAGCCATGTTTACAGAAAGAATAAGAAAAATTTCAAATTTAAATTCTCAAATTGACTTCCTTTGGCCATTGTTTTTGTTTTTTTTTGAAAAGTTTGCTCTGCAGACAACGGTCGTTGTCAAAACGAATGCACGGTAGTTTCGCTTTTCGACCGGAGTTTTGAATTTTGTAGATGTCCCATAGGCTTTACTGGATATGAAGATTGTGAAGGTTGTGACTTAGTACTACATACTTATTTAGAATTTGTTACATTGCCGTCTGCAATTTACAAATCATACTTTAGCGTTTAGACATAAACCAGTATTAATTATTCTTAAATATTTTAGTTTGCATTTTTTTAAAAAATTGTCTTTCGTTCTCATTATTTCGTTGTGTTGTACTCGGTCGTGTCTATGCTAATGTGCGTCGGCAGTGCCTTGACATCCTTGGACTTGGATAAAAAAGGCACTTAAAATATTGGAAGAATTGAATTATGTCATAAATTTATGTATTTATTTGTGAAAAGATCAATGTGACTGAATGTTACGGAGAAGTATAATATTGGTTTCCATTTCGCCATCCTTAGATTACGATGAATGCACGGATAAGTCTATTTGTGAAGAAGGCCAGAATTGTGCCAATACTGTTGGCTCCTTTGAATGTGTGGGTGGTTGCAGAGCTGGATATAAATTGGAGAGTGGAAATTGTGAAGGTTAAAATTTCTGAAAAGAAAATTTTTTTAGAATTTTTTTTCTGTTGCATTTCAAGTACGATATTTGAAGATATTGACGAATGCCTGGAGGAAAATTGTGACAGAAGGTCTACTAGGTGCGTCAATACACCTGGTTCTTATGAATGCAAGTGCCTTTTGGGATTCGAAGATTCAAGCTTTCCGACTTTTTGTGAAGGTTAGTGCATCGATTGTTAAATTTTAAATATTAATTTTATTATTATTATTATTATTAAATAATTAGATATTGACGAGTGTAGAAATGTCGAGGAATGCGACCCCAACTCAACTGAATGCGTGAACCTGGTCGGTTCATTCAAGTGCGCATGTGTCCGTGGTTACCATGCTTTAAAGCGGAACAAATGCACAGGTGAAATATAGAACTTATAACCTGTCGTTCTCTTGTGGTCCAATTTTATTCCGATATAAGATAAACTCGTTTCGAGCTTACACCTGTTGGTGGATTTGTGTGGACATTTTTAAAAAGGAATTGACATGAAATGGCTTTTGAAGATTTACAATGATATGGCACATGACTTGACCTAATTTACCAATAACTCTTGCTTAACCTACCAGTTATTCTAATTACTATTTTTTTTAATAAGCCCATAAATGAATGTAAGATAATCATATTGAAGGTGAATAGATGGATAAGTAGATCTTCGGTGTTGAATGAACTAAAAAAAACTTCGTGCTTTAAGATATTGACGAATGCGCTCCCCAAGAAAAAAAGTGTCCAACTGGAGTGCCTTGCGTCAATTATCCTGGATGGTACGATTGCTTATGTCCAGGAGGGACGAGGAAAATTGTGTACTTCCACGTTACTGAATGCGAAGGTAATTTCACTTTTAAAGACAAAATCGATGATTTTATCCGGAAAATTCATTGCCGGAAAATTCACCGAAAATTTTAAACGGTTACTAATTTAGTTTTAATAAACGAGGACGACCATTTTGAAGAGAAAAAGACAACATACACATTTAAAGATTTTATTTAATAATTAAAATTATAAGCTAAGCCCCTCAAATAGTCGATGATGTTCCTTTTCCCGTAGTCTTTTGAATTACATTTTGTAGTCTGAGAGAGGTATCTCGATAACATTTCTTCGGTACTGTTGCGTTGGTCCCTGCTATATGTTGCTCGAACTTGCCCTCATTAAGGGCCTGTTCCTTCCTCAGGACTTCGATAAATTTCCATATCGATGGATGACTTAGTCCAGCAGGCTCGTTGAAGGCCCTGTGCCAACCCTCACAGGAATTGTTAGTTTTAGGCGAAGCCGTCAAACCATTCTCATAGCGATTCCAGAGATGATGTGGAAATCGGGGTGGTTTTCGGCTACGCCGGTGAGGTCGTCCAATCACAAATATTAACAGTAGCAAATGAAGAATTTTGTTTCAGAAGAGACCTACTGTATATATACCCGAAAGCGTGATTTGAAGATCATTTCATTTCATTTATTCGAGACGAACGAAGGGCCGAGGCCTCTGACACGTTCGGAAAAACAACTGAAGCGCAAATAGAACATAAACAATCGCCATTCGGACTTAAAAAACTCACAAGAAAGTAATTAGATAGTATTCAATAAAATTTGGATTTTAAAATTTTAACAATCGTTTATAGAATAAAATTGAACGAGCGATGAATTTTCATGCGTTGATTTTTCCGTACGGTGTATTTTCCGTTCTATGAATTTTCCAGCGATGAATTTTCCTAGAACCGATTTACAGTACAGTGGTAGAAGAAACTTTATGACCTACCACTTTTTTTTATGATAACCCTGATTTTAATGGTCATAAAAAGCCCAAAATAAGAGGATATGTATATTATTAACATAGAATATATATCTTAAATTTTTTTTACTTTGATTAAGAATTAAGTGTAAATTCAACAAAAAATCATTTTTAGGCATAGAAATATGCTTATGGCCACTCATAGAAAAAATGACAATTTATGTGTTTTGTCAACAAAATTTTATTTTAAATCAAATAAAAAAAAATAAATTTCTAGGCATTTATATTAACCATCACCTCACATTCAAACATCATATCCAATATCTTACTAATAAGATTTCAAAAAATATCGGAATTATTTCACGTATCCGTCGATATATCACTTCTACTATTGCCATCTCTTTATATTACTCATTTATATTTCCATACTTGAACTACTGCAACCTCATCTGGGCATCAAACTACTCATCTTATCTATGTCCTCTGCTTAATCTTCAAAAGAGATACTTACGCATAGCCCTACGCCTGCCCTACACTGCCCACACTGAACCCACTTTTAGAAAATTCAAAATTCTCAAAGTCCATCAAATAAGTTACTTCCAGGCTGGTATTTGTATGTTCAGGCACGACCATAATATGCTCCCACATTCTTTCCAGAAACTCATTTCAGCACCTCCTACCTCACATCCCTATGATCTCAGACAAGCCCAGAAATATAAACCCCCCTTCTCAAAATCCAACACTTTTCTAAGATCTATTCAATGCTCAGGCCCCAACATATACAATAAAATTCCTTGTATTATAACTCAGCATTCCAGCTTATATGCCTTTAAACGTCACTTAAAAAATTTCATAATCAATCCACCACTCCACCACTAATCTTTTTTTTCAATATCCTTATTCTTGACACTTTACTTATGTACTATACACATTTATTTATGTCGTAAACGGTTGGCCACCCAGCGGGATGTAAATCCCTTCTGGCCTACTGGTGTTATTATTACTGTGCTTTTTTTCATTGAATAAAAAAACTACTGCCCCCCCTGAAAAATAAATTAATTTATTAAAAGCATATAGTTCTTCCTAGATTCAAAATGACTTCTATGCATCTGTTTTTCATTGATGAAATGACGGATTTGGATTGAACAAGACGATTCTACTTTAGACATTGATGAATGTATAATGGCGGGCATGTGCAACGAGACTTCATCCTACTGCTTGAACACCATTACTTCCTACATCTGTGCATGTCGGCTCGGGTATATTAGCCTAGACAATTTTAACTGTGTTCCAGGTAAGACTTGCTTCCTAGTAGCTGTGTCAAAATAACAACATGCAACAATAATTTGTAAATTAAGCTTTCCAAATACTTACAGGCGATGAAAACTATTCGGAAAATTCGACATGGCCTAGCAGTAGAAACTTCAGCGATGAGTTCGATAGCATCGATCGATTTCACCTCAGTATCATTTTCTTGGCCTTTTCGGTCATCATTGTGTTAATCACGTTGTCCTGTTTCTTCGGCACGCAAGCGCCGCTTATGGGTTCTCAAAGATCATCCATTTCAACATCTACAGTGTCTTAGGTGTATTAAATTCGAGAAAAATTGAAATCTATGTTCGTGTACATTAACGACGTAGGTATTTGGACGTGTCTTTGGTATTTTATAACGTTGTTCGAAGTAAAGACCATCGTTTTAAATTTATCTATTACTTTTTATTTTGTTCTGAGATTTTGAAGTATTTTACGAAACAACTCCCTTCACTTTCTAAATAAACTTTCGAAACAATGAAACTTTTCGAAATAATGAAATAAATCCAGATTATTTTAATTTGGCGGTATGAGCGGACTGTTTTATAAGTGGATGACTTAAATTAATCAACTGAAAGCATCTCCAGGCTTCCATTTGTACTTAAAGTTTGTTATTAAGGTGAACTCAAAGCTTTGTGAATTCATACTGAAGGTCTTGTAGGTTTTTGTGACTCCTCTTAGGAAGAAAAGGCCAAATTTTCATGAAGACACTTACGGACTATACCATGACGTCTGAAAACACTTTAAATTATTGAATTTGCAATCATTTTGTAAAATTTCTTAAATTTAAGTTTGTTCTCGTTTGAATGTAGAAACTTATATTTTGGCGAAGTTATTTATAGAGAGCCAGAATATCATCATCAGTGAGCATCAGGGATTGATGGTACGAAATACTTCTCTGCCGATCGCATTGTAAAAATCTGGAGTTTGCGAGAAAAAAATTAATCATTTAAACGCATCACAAAAAACGGCCTGGATAGATTACTGTTTGTTTCTGAGAAATTGAGAAACTTGTCTGTGCTTTCTCTGTTTTTGATTTTCGGCCATACTGGAGGCTTTTCTAAAATGCCTTTTGATCGAATATAAAATTCGAATAAAAAATTGACCAGGTTTTCCATTTTCATTGTATTGGTTGCAGCACGATATTCCTTAAATAAAACTTTGTAAAATGCGCCTCTGACGATTAAATTAAATAATGTCAATATTTCTTGTGAACAATTGCGCGTTAATTAAATTCGAAATTATTTTTTTAATTATTTACATCTCATTATATTTTTAATTTTTTAAAAATTTTAAATCATATTTTGAGCTTATATTTTATTTTGTAAATTTTGAAAAACATTCGCCATGTTTTGAAAGCATGCATCGGCGTTGTTTTGACTACTCGTTAGAAAATTAGGCCATGGAGATTTTTGTATTTTTTATCACTTGATAATTTTATAACTCATCATTTTGATATGTTTTGTTGTTCTATTCAATTATCGGTTTTTGTCCATGTGATATATTTGGCCGAAATAGGTGATTGTGACAATGAAGTCGATATAAAACGTCTTTACGAAATCCATCAAATCCCTTGGAATATTATGCGTGTCATGTCCGAGTATTCAGACATTAATTATGAAGAACAAACTGGGGAATACGACAAATTAATAATTGATCTACTTATAACCCACCTTGTACAAATGGTGAAACTGAAGGTGTCGCGTGAGTACTCATTTCTAAAGCATCAATTCGAGCATGGCGGGGAACCCATTTGCTACTGTTGTACTTCACTTGTACATATTTTGAATACATTAATTTATACTTTCGCCATATATTTTGATGTTCGTAAACAAACTAGACGTTCCTTTGAGCCTTGCTTAACGGAATGTAGTTGACTTTCCCTCATTATTAGCTCGTTCTTTTTAATGTTTTAGACTTAATGATATATTTTACAAGCTTGTTTTCAGCTAGCTCTGGTCCAGGTGAGGTCTTTAAAGAGGCAAAAGTGTACATAGAATGTGCTGGTAGCTACGAAATTAAGGATTGCACCAAGAGAACCGATTCCGAAGGGACTTTGGAATTTACTTGCATGGTTTTGTCCAGAAAAATTATTATTAGAAACAAACCTAGAGACACCACCATAGAAGTCCACGGACGTGGTAAAACAACGATTCTTAGAATGAATCACGTTATGGCGATTGGTTAAATAGAGTAAAACCTGTGAATTGGGGCACCCGAGTTTAGTATAAAACCTGACCTAAGGGACTTTTTTTTCTAGGAACCGAATTTACTTTTGCTTAAGAGTCGACAGCCTATAAAAGGGACAACCTCCACATAGGGGCACTTCTCGCAAAGTCTAACTGTCCCTATAGGCAGGTTTTACTGTACGTACAATTGTTTATATACATTTGACGATATTATTGTAGAAAGTAAGTTAAGGACTTTGAGATAATAGAAGAAAAGAAACAACGTACATGATATTGGCATGCTGAAAGAATTATTAAAATATGTTGGAGCCCTTAACATTATGAGAAACTTTAAGAAAAAAGATTCTGCAAATAGTGATTTTAGAGTACATATCCAGGAATGATAGTAAAATTATAAAACAAATTTTCATTTTTGAAAAGCTTTTATTAAACCAATCGACATTACCACATTCGTAAAATGAATGAATCAATCAAAAGCAATCGCAAAAAAATCATAAAGACCTCTGCATACATTCTCACACTGGTTTTTCAACTCAGAGCCACTGATTGAGAACTATGCCGGTTGTTACGAATATAAAGGTAATTTGGAAAAATTGTATGGCGATGCTGGCGATGAAGGCACATCTACCACCGAATGCGCAGAGTTTTGTCGCGGGAAAAGAGCCTCGTACTTTGGCTTTAGTTCGGTAATTGATTTCACTATTTTCATGATTTAATTCATTTTATAATTTAACTATATTGTAGGCAATAATTACTTAACTGATAATTCCTCTAAGTCGTTGCTTAGTCTTATTGTTGTTGTTGTTTTGTTGCCGATTTACATCGTACTAGTGATTGCATTGGAAATCAGCATTCATCTAATACGTTGATGTGGTTTAATACTAATAGCGATGTTTAATATTAATAGCAATGTTTAATACTAATGTACTAGTTTAATATTAATGTTTGTTACTGTTGTTGCTTCAACACGACTTAGGCTGAGAGGTGTTGTTGCGCCAACAACTTGCTGAGATTCCTTTCCATCGATTTGGAATCATGTAGAGGTTGTTCTAAAAATAAACTCTATTTTTGCGGAAGCAAGGATGTTTACTTCGGCTTATACAAGACAGGTGTTAATTGTCATTATATTATATATATATAGTAAATTACGTTACATGACATTATAATATATTAAATATTGTTAGATATTGTAATAACCCGGGGTCCTCAAACTAATTATGGTAGGTCAGGTTTATTGAAAGTATTCGGATGGATTGGAAGATATTCAAGGCCCTATTGCCTAAGTCTTTGCAGCTGCTAATTCTCACTTCCCTGCCCCCCGTTTCCCGATTTGCTGAGCTGCATAATCAGACCTAACCGAAGACTCTGTATAGTAGCCCTAATTTTATATCGCCATATAATTTTAAATAATTCTTTGGGTCATATAATTTTAGGGTTATAACAATATTATCACATACATAATATATATACATACATAACATAATACATATTGTTGAAGAGGACGAAAGGAGGCATCACCTGCAAAATCCAGTGGGTTATGATTGTCTAGAAGATGATGATATGTGTGGGGAATGTCCGGCCGGGTCAAAGGGTTACAATTGCGAGTTCCGTGGTAAAAATAATTGCTTTCTTACGCAATATTTTGCAGATATAATTCTTCCGATGATTTAATAATGTTTTTAACTCATTCAAATATTTAATTATAGTATAACTCATAAAGTAAATATGCAAGGTACAAATAAAATCACCATGTTATGGCGCATGTAATCGGCGTCATGTGGAGGTTCAAGTTGGTGTAAGCTTAGCACATTCAGGCACCTGAAAATGACATCGAATAAACAAAGCTGTCATAAAATTCAGCCATGTTTACAGAGAACAAGAAAAATTTCAAATTTAAATTCTCAAATTGACTTCCTTTGGCCATTGTTTTTGTTTTTTTTTTTTGAAAAGTTTGCTCTGCAGACAACGGTCGTTGTCAAAACGAATGCACGGCAGTTTCACTTGTCGACCGGAGTTTTGAACTTTGTAGATGTCCCATAGGCTTTACTGGATATGAAGATTGTGAAGGTTGTAGCTTAGTACTACATCCTTATTTAGAATTTGTTCCATTGCCGTCTGCAATTTACAAATCATACTTTAGCGTTTAGACATAAACCAGTATTAATTATTTTTGTGGTATTATATGTATCTTTGGTTTGTGCACCTCGTTTTCCGTTTTAATTCCGCTCGTGTTCGTATCGTACTGTGTCGTGTTGTGTCGTGCTGTAGTGATTCGAATAAACCGTTTTGATCTTGATGTTCTGGAGTTATAACATATTTGGCGACGAGGATGGCTACTGAGGATAAATTTTTGACCATGATGACGATGTTCATGGAAGAAAATCGACGACGCGACGATGAAGAAGAGACTCGCCGTCGCGCGGAAGAAATTCGTCGTCGTGAGGAGGAGGAAACTCGCCGTCACGAGGAAGAAACACGCCGCCGTAAGGAAGATCTCCGCCGAGACGAGGAGAACCGTCGAAGGGAAGAGGCATTGTTGCAATTGCTCCAGTCCCTGAAACCTCAGTGTAAAGAAGCCACAGAGACAGAAAGAAAATCAGATCTACTCCCGGAGCTCATGAGACAGATAACGCAGTTTAGTTATGATCCTGAGTCTGGGACGCCCTTTTCCAAATGGATGGGACGGTTTGAAGCAGTCCTAGGAAATCACGCAATGCAGCTGTCGGATGCAGACAAGACAGGCGCACTCGTGTCGAAGCTGAATGAAGAGGCATACCACAGTTTTACAGATCACATCATGCCACTGTCTCCAAGTGATTTGTCCTACGAGCAAACGAAGGAAACTTTGGAAGACATTTTCGGTGACAAAGTTTCAGTTTTCAAGAGGAGATTCGACGCCATGCGATTGAGCATCGCCACCATGACGTTCCGCAAACTGGGTACGATGATAAATAGAATGGTGACGCTGGCTCGGATCGACACTCTAATAGTGGAAAATTTCAAATACCTGATCTACATAACTGCTTTAACTGGATCCAAGTATGCCGACATCAGAACTAGAATGCTGTCCAAGCTGGAGAAGCAGGAAGGATGCACTCTACAAGACATGGTAAATGAGTGTGATAACATTGTCAGTCTGAGGAAAGACGCCGACATGGTAGACGGTACACAGGCTGTGAATGCAGTTCAAAGAGGCCACCAGAGGAAGAATACTCGACATATTTTCCTTAGCAAAGAAAATCCTCGAGAATCGTCCAAGGGTGCCTGCTTCATCTGTGGATCCTTGTCGCATTTCAAGAAGGATTGCCCACAGAAGGACTGCCACAGAAAGGAATCGAAATTCAAAGGTCGAGTCAGAAAAATCAACACAGATCTCAGGACCAATCGCAGGTACGCTGAAGTTAGCTTCGGAGAAACCAAAGTTAGAATGCAGTTGGACTCTGGTGCAGACGTCACGATCATAAGCAGAGACGCATGGGAGCAGATAGGTTCGCCATTCTGGAAGAAACGACGACTTCACTGGGAGCTGCAAATGGAACGCCGATAGAGGTCCTGGGTCAATTTGATGTTGAATTCACCTGCGAAGGATTTTCAGGCCACGGTCGCTGCTATGTGGCTGAAAACGTCGATCAACTGTTGAGCATCGAGTGGATGAATCAGCTGCCACCTCTACCGAAAGCCTTCAATGCCATCTGCTGCAAGATTAAGCAGAAGTCAGAAGAATAAGGGAGACAACTTGCCAAGGTTTGGCTGAACGATTCCCGGATGTTTTCGAAGAGGAGTTGGGCAAATGCAAGACTCGAGCACAGTTGATTGTTAGACAGGGGGTTCGTCCGACCTTTTGCCGACAGAGGAAGATTCCGTTCGCTCGGGAGGAAGCAGTCAACGCAGAGCGTCTAGTGCAACAAGGAGTCTTGAAGAAAGTGGACTATAGCAATTGGGCTGCCCCAATTGTTGTAGTGGCCAAGAAAAACGGATCAGTCCGTATCTGTGCTGATTTCAAGACAGGATTAAACGAAGCACTCGAGATGCACCGTCACCCTCTGCCAACACCCGACGAAATCTTCGCTCGTCTAAACCAAGGCGCATGGTTTACCCAGATCGACTTCGCAGATGCGTACTTGCAGATGGAAGTCGAAGATGACTCGAAGGAACTGGTGACGATAAATACACACAAGGGCCTGTTCCAGTACCAGCGTTTACCCTTCGGAGTCAAATGCGCACCTGGCATTTTCCAAGAAGCCATGGATCGAATGATCACAGGACTTAATGGCTGTGCGGCATATCTAGATGATGTCATCGTGACAGGATCAACAATTCTAGAGCACAACAATAACGTCCAGGCTTTGTTTGAAAGAATTGCGGATTATGGTTTCCGCGTCAGAATGGAGAAGTGCTCCTTCGCAAAACCTGAAATCAACTTGGGACACGTGGTTTCAAAAGATGGCCGTCGACCAGATCCCGAGAAAATACAAGCAATTGTCGGAATGCCAGCGCCTAAGGATCAAAAGCAGCTGAAATCGTTCTTAGGTATGATAAGCTACTACTCGTCTTTTGTGCCAGATATGCGTTCAATGAGAGGCCTCATCGACGATCTGGAAAGAGAAGACAAATTCGTGTGGACTGCTGAACACCAAAGAGTGCTGGACAAACTCAAGGTAGTGTTGCAGTCTGATCTGTTGTTGACGCACTTCGACCCTGCACTGGACATCGTCGTTGCTGCGGACGCTTGTGACTATGGAGTGGGAGCAGTCATCTCTCATCGCTTCCCGAACAGCACGGAGAAGGTGATCGCACACGCCAGTAGATCTCTCACCAAGGCAGAGAAGAACTACGGACAGATCGAGAAAGAAGCTCTGGCCTTAGTATTTGCGGTAAGGAAATTTCATCGCTACGTATACGGCAGAAGCTTCCTGTTGCTGACTGATCATAAGCCACTGTTGTCGATCTTCGGATCCAAGGTTGGTATATCAGCTCATTCAGCAAATCGGCTCCAACGATGGGAACTCGTCTTGCTTGCGTATGATTTTGTCATCGAGTATAGGCGATCCACTCACTTTGGTCAAGCCGATGTGCTGTCCCGTCTCATCGCTACGAAGAAGCTGCCAGAAGATGAAGACATCGTCATTGCGAAGATCGAAAGGGATGTCAAGGCAGTTCAGAGTGATGTCATCCGAAACTTGCCAGTCACAAAGGAGGATATTCAGAGGATGACTGAGGAAGATTCCGAGCTAAAATTGGTTGTTGAAAGTGTAAGAACGGGTCGATGGCCTAGTTTCCGGGCTGGATCGACTCTGCATGCCTTCCACAGCCGTTCTAAAGACCTGTCAGTCCATGAAGGTGCACTCTTCATGGGAACACGAGCCGTGATCCCATCAGCCCTGCAAGGCCGAATTTTGAAGATGCTGCACGAGGGAGATCCTGGGACAACTAGAATGAAAATGCTAGCTCGAATGCATGTTTACTGGCAATGAATTGACAGGGACATCGAAGACAGAGTGAGACTTTGCAGTTCATGCCAGTTGGCTGCAAAGATGCCTGTCAGGAACGAACTGACGCCATGGCCGAAACCGGATTGTGCCTGGGAGAGGGTCCATATTGATTTTGCCGGCCCGATTGAAGGAGTGATGTTCATAATCGTGGTGGACGCCTTCTCCAAATGGCCTGAAGTTATTAAAATGAGGACTTCCACTGCCACAATCAAAGAACTGGGTAGGATTTTTGCGCAGCACGGATACCCAAAGATAATAGTTTCGGACAATGGGACACAGTTCACGTCCAAGGAGTTCCAAGAGTTCTGACAGAGGAATGGAATGCAACACATCAAGAAACCGCCCTACCAACCTCATTGCAATGGGCAAGCCGAGCGTTTTGTGGACACATTCAAGCGTACACTACAAAAGCTGCAGGGGGAGGAGGTGATGGAGGATGCGCTCCAGAAATTTCTGCTGACTTACCGGACAACGCCATGCACGTCTTTGATGGATTTGAAGACGCCGGCAGAGAAACTCCTAGGGAGACCTTTGAGAACTCCCCTGAGTGACCTCCAACTCAAAAGTCCAATAAAACATCTCCCAAGAGCGGATCATGAGATGGAAGAAAGGAAACCTGTCCACCGGCGAATGAGAGTTCGTCGAGGGAGACGCAGTCTTCGTAAGAGACTACAAGGACCCAAGTCACCCGAAGTGGATACAGGGGTGGGTGAAGCGTAGACTGGGACGTCAGGTCTACCTAGTGGAGGCAAGCGGCAAAATGCTCCATCGCCACGCGAACCAGCTCAGGAAGCGTGCGCAGGATGATTCACTGAAGGTGATGTGTGAGGCATTTGACTTGCCATTCCTGCCACTAAGTGGGACATCCCAGGCAACCGCAAGAAACACACACACACCGGAACCACAGGAAATTCCAGAGTGCGAAGTAGTGCCTGTCATTCCGCCAGTGCAACCTCGAACACCAAAGAAAAGATCTGCAAGGAACCGCCGACCTCCGAGAAGGCTGGATACCTAATCGTTTAGGGGGGGGGGGGAGGTGTTGTGGGATTATACCTATCTTTGGTTTGTGCACCTCGTGCGATGAGGCACGCTCGTATTCCGTTCGTATCGTACTGAGTCGTGTTGTGTCGTGCTGTAGTGATTCGAATAAACCGTTTTCATCTTGATATTCTGGAGTTATAACAATTATGTCATGAATTTATGTATTTTGTGAGAAGATCAATGTGACTAAATGTTACGGAGAAGTATAATATTGGTTTCCATTTCGCCATCCTTAGATTACGATGAATGCACGGATAAGTCTATTTGTGAAGAAGGCCAGAATTGTACCAATACTATTGGCTCCTTTGAATGTGTGGGTGGTTGCAGAACTGGATATAAATTGGATAGTGGACATTGTGAAGGTTAAAATTTCTGAAAAGCAATTTTCTTTAGAATTTTTTTCTGTTGCATTACAAGTACGATATTTGAAGATATTGACGAATGCCTGGAGGGAAATTGTGACAGAAGTTCTACTAGGTGCGTCAATACACCTGGTTCTTATGAATGCAAGTGCCTTTTAGGATTCAAAGATTCAAGCTTTCCGACTATTTGTGAAGGTTAGTTCGTTTCTTTAGTGTAATCGTCGTTATGCTTATCGAAGGCGGACTGTAAACAGTACAGGAAACTGTAAGAATAAAAACTATTTATTTTTTTTTCAATTACAAATTTTTACACTCTCTTAGACCAAGATGAATGCTTGGATCCATCGTCATGCGGTGATATGGACTGCACCAATACTATCGGCTCCTTTAAATGTAGTTGCAAGTCTGGATTTAAAAAGGAGCTTGAAACGTGCAAAGGTTCAAATTATGAAATGGATTTCTAGTATTTTTTTAATTTATATATTTCAAATGCGATATTTGAAGATATTGACGAATGCCTGGAGGAAAATTGTGACAGAAGTTCCACCGAGTGCCTCAATATTCCTGGTTCTTACAAATGTAATTGCCTTTCGGGATTCGTAAAGTCAAGCTCTCCAACGTCTTGTGAGGGTTAGTTCATTACTTTACTGTAATTGTCAGTATGTTTATCGAAAACGGACGCGGGGAAACTATCAGATGGAAAACTGTTTAACTTTTTTTTAAACAGGTTTTTGCAAATTGTTTTTCTTAGACTTAGATGAATGCTTGGATCCATATTTATGCGATGAGGGCAAGACCTGCACCAACACTGCCGGCTCCTATCGATGCGGTTGCACGTCCGGATATAAAATTGAGCATGAAACTTGCAAAGGTTCAAATTACATTTACGAAATGGAGAATGGTTTTAGAGTGTTGTTGTTGTTGATATTGTTGGATCCCTAGATCCAGATGATTGAAGAATAATTAAAATTATATTGCTGATTAATTAATTTAGTAATTAATTAAATTGAGTGACAATATAATTTTAATTATTGATTATTAGGGATCCAACAATATTATTATTATATATTTCCAATGTTTGAAGATATTGACGAATGTAAAACTGGCAACGAATGCGATAGTTCGACCTCTGAATGTATCAACACCGATGGTTCTTATGATTGTCAATGCTTCAAAGGATACGAAACGTATTCGGCAACTTCTTGCCAAGGTTTATTTTTCAATCAAAATACCATTACATATACATATTACATAGAAATACATTATCTTTGGGTACATGAACTATTTAGGGATAGAGTACTATTAGTCCAATTAATATTACGTGTTGCTGGATACTTTAAGATTTGACCAATAATCTGGTAATCTTTTCGGCTATTTAATGAATTTGTGATTTAATAAATGTAAAAATCTAATTTTAAGTGTTTTCTGCGTTCAAATAATAAGCTTATAATCAAAGGTTTTTCTTCTAAAATCTTAAATCAATTTTTAAATGTCCCTTTAAGTTCTAGACCTTATTTTTAACCTAACTTTTGACCTATTTCATTTTCTGTTCAGAATATAAATCGCCCTTTCTCTAAAAATAAAAGGAAAATAATAAAAATGAGTTTAAAATAAAAAAAAGTATAATATTAGTAAGCATCGATTGTTAAATTTTAAATATTAATTTTATTATTATTATTATTAAATAATAAGATATTGACGAGTGTAGAAATGTCGAGGAATGCGACCCCAACTCAACTGAATGCGTGAACCTGGTCGGTTCATTCAAGTGCGCATGTCTCCGTGGTTATCATGCTTTAAAGCGGAACAAATGCACAGGTGAAATATAGAACTTATAACATGTCGTTCTCTTGTGGTCCAATTTTATTCCGATATAAAATATTTATTTTTCGAACTTACACCTGTTGGTGGACATTTTTAAAAAGGAATTGACATGAAATGGCTTTTGATGATTTACAATGATATGACAAATGACTTGACCTAATTTACCAATAATTCTTGCTTAACCTACCAGTTGTTATAATTACTATTTTTTTAATAAGCCCAGAAATGGATATAAGATAATCATATTAAGGGTGAATAGATGTATAAGTAGATCTTCGATGTTGAATGAACTAAAAAAGACTTCGTGCTTTAAGATATTGACGAATGCGCTCACCCAGAGAAAAAATGCCCAACTGGAGTGCCTTGCGTCAATTATCCTGGATGGTACGATTGCTTATGTCCAGAAGGGACGAGGAAAATTGAGTATTTCCACGTTACTGAATGCGAAGGTAATTTCACTTTTAAAGACAAAATCGATGATTTACAGTACAGTGGTAGAAGAAACTTTATGACCTAACACTTTTTTTTATGATAACCCTAATTTTAATGGTCATAAAAAGCCCAAAATAAGAGGCTATGTATATTATTCACATAGAATATATATCATAATTTTTTTTTTACTTTGATTAAGAATTAAGTGTAAATTCAACAAAAAAATCATTTTTAGGCATAGAAATATGCTTATGGCCACTCATAGAAAAATGACAATTTATGTGTTTTGTCAACAAAATTTTATTTTAAATCAAATAAATTAATTTATTAAAAACATATAGTTCTTCCGTGATTCAAAATGACTTCTATGCATCTGTTTTTCATTGATGAAATGACGGATTTGGATTGAACAAGACGATTCTACTTTAGACATTGATGAATGTATAATGGCGGGCATGTGCAACGAGACTTCATCCTACTGCTTGAACACCATTACTTCCTACATCTGTGCATGTCGGCTCGGGTATATTAGCATAGACAATTTTAACTGTGTTCCAGGTAAGACTTGCTTCCTAGTAGCTGTGTCAAAATAACAACATGCAACGATAATTTGTAAATTATGCTTTCCAAATACTTACAGGCGATGAAAACTATTCAGAAAATTCGACTTGGCCTAGCAGTAGAAACTTCAGCGATGAGTTCGATAGCATTGACCGTTTTCACCTCAATATCCTTTTCTTGGCCTTTTCAGTCATCATTGTGTTAACCACGTTGTCCTGTTTCTTCGACACGCAAGCGCCGCTTGCGGGTTCTCGAAAATCATCCACTTCAACATCTACAGTGTCTTAAGTGTATTAAATTCGAGAAAAATTGAGATCTATGTTCGTGTACAATAACAACGTAGGTATTTGGACGTGTATTTGGTATTTTATAACGTTGTTCGAAGTAAAGACCATCGTTTTAAATTTATCCATTACTTTTTATTTTGTTCTGAGATTTTGAAGTATTTTACGAAACAATTCCCTTCACTTTATAAATAAACTTTCGAAACATTTGTTGACTTCGGCATTTCTGGTTTTGAAATTATAATCGTAACTTTCATAGCTTTAGAGTATAGTCTCCATGGCGCCAGTCAGAAGTAATTATTTCTTCCGCTGTGTTTATTTTTAAATAATGGATAATAGTTGCTGAATAATGAAATAAATCCAGATTATTTTAAGTAGGCGGTATGAGCGGACTGTTTTATAAGTGGATGATTTAAATTAATCAACTGAAAGCATCTCCGGGCTTACATTTGTACTTAAAGTTTGTTATTAAGGTGAACTCAAAGCTTTGTGAATTTATACTGAAGGTCTTTTAGGTTTGTGTGACTCCTCTTAGGAAGAAAAGGCCAAATTTTCATGAGGACACTTACGGACTATAACATGACGTCTGAAAACACTTTAAATTATTGAATTTGCAATCATTTTGTAAAATTTCTTAAATTTATACCTGCATTTTTTCTATTTATGTTGTTTTATTTTTTAAGCATGAAAATATTAGTAATATTTCAACCGTTAGATTGTCGTAGAAATTTCACCGTCAGTCACACGAATATTTCCGCCTTTTTTTTTGAAAACGCAAGTCGACGTTGTTTATGTTTTGTTTCTGGACGTAAAATCCGACGTGGAGATTTTCACATTTCTTCTTTTAAATTCTACAGAACTGTAACTCATCGTTTCGATATGTTCAGCATTGTTTTACAACTGTTTATGTGTTTCGAGGTGTCGTTGGCAGATTTGGATAAATCGAACAAAAGTCTAATTGAATCACTATATAATATGAGCATCCGATTTCCAATTGACGGTTTAAATATGGTGCTCTTGCACGGTGATAAAGTGATATCTCATACGTTATTAGTGGAACAATACGATAAATTAGTAATACATTTAATTATGTCTCACTTTGTCGTTAGGGTGAGGATAGGTTTACTTCGTGAGTATCTTATCTTTAAAATTCTTCAATTATTCGATTATACGATTGAGCCATCACGTTTTGAACTGATTTAAGATTTGCATTGCTTTTTTCAGCATTTTTAATTTAATCACTAACGTAATGACCTTTACAAGCCTGATTAAGACAGAGCAATATCTTTAATGCAAAACTTGATTTCAGCCGGTTCCAGTTTACATTTACTTGATCCAAAGGTGACGCTCGAACACGTTATCGGCAATAAGCTCGAGGAATGCAAGAGGAAGATAAATGAAGAAATTTTCGACTTTTATTGCATGGCTTTATCCAGGAAAATAATAATTGAAAAGAAACCCAGAGGAGCATTGGAAGCCAGTGGACGTGGTAATACACTCGTATATATATATATATATATATCGACGTGGTGATTGCTTTTGTTTAGAGGGTACAGGCTCCGATTCAGAGGCTCTCGCAATATTTTCCATTAACTATTTAATTATATATTTATATTCATTCAATAAAAATATATGATTATGAATATAAGTATTATGACGTGGTGGTATTATATACGTCAGCGCCATTTCCTGAGGGATACTTAGGGTGCTTTGAAGCCAAATTCGACTTGCTTTCACTTCACCGCTTTCCCAAACAACCAGGAGATTCTTCGGTTCTCGATTGCAGTTTGTGGTGTGTTAACGTATCGTCCTATGCCGGTATTAACTCGGTAACTGACGCATTCAGTAGAATTGTTTGAACTTATATTTTAAAGTTTAAAGAAAATTAAATAAAATAATTTAATTTGTTAATTTAAGATTTAAAGTTAAATTTCTAAACGGTAGAAACAGATGGATTATGTAAAAACTAGTCGATTTAGGTCGGAGATTGTTTTTGCTTCACGGATTTGTCAAAGTTCGTGACTATTAAACTATCCTTGTGTGGATTTGTTACGAGTCCTTTGTATTTCGCTGGGATTCAACAGAAGTACTTTGCCATATATAAGACGGGTAATTTTATTATTCGAGTCAGGAAATTCAATTACGTAAATTAAGTGCATCGTCTCGTGGTCAGCAATTATTGATAAATTGAAATTGAAATTTTCAGGTTTTCTGAATGTCAGAAGCGACCGTTCTTCGAATCCGTTGCGATACGAATGCATGCAAGATTTCAAGGAATGCGATGTCTGCTCTGGAAAAATTGGATATAACTGCGAGTTTGTAGGTAAACGTTTATTATGTGTGGGACAATAAGGGTATTTCACGGTTAACTGGCATTGTTCAAGTCAATAACGATTCATCATGCAATAATACTTGGAGCCAGACTTAATATTTTCATTTATCATTCCAAGATTGATGTATTATTTTCCTTTCTGCAAAGACTGTTCTGTAGCCAATGGCGACTGTTCAAAAGAATGCTCAGAATTTGAATTATTGGGTTACACCTTTGGATTGTGCAGGTGTCCAGAAGGGTATTTTGGAAATGCCATAGACTGCCAAGGTATAAATAACAATTATTTGAAAATATTTTAAACTTTGCTGGGGGCATAATTTTAAAATATTATGTGACAAAGTTTTGTGGTGTTACAGTTTCTGTTGGCATTGAATTAGGATATAAATAAATAAATAAATAAATGAAATAAATAAATAAAAACGTACACTAAACAAATTAAAATCTTATTGGAATTTGTATCTGAATAATTTGCGGTAACATCTAGGCAAAAGTTTATGTTTTAATGATCAACATTCATTTATTTATTTATTTATTATTTATTTATTATTTATTTATTTATTTATTTATTTATTTATTTATTTCGATGCAATTCTCAAATGTACCTAAATATTGTTTTAAATGTTTAAAACATTTACAGACTACGACGAGTGCCAACATTCGGATGCTTGTGGCGAACACCAAAGCTGCTCCAACACCATTGGCTCCTACGATTGCAATTGTATTGCCGGATATGAAAAGGAAAATTCTGGAAATTGCATAGGTTTTAATTATTTTATTATAAATTACAATTTATTAGAAATAATTAGAAATAATTAACTGAGATTTGGAACCCCTTTTTATTCCAAGCTAATATTTCTAGATGCAGACTTTTTATGTAGGATTTCTTGATACCGTTATCGTTATAATAATATGATTTAATATTAATATTAGTTAAGTAATATTATTATTAGTTAAGCTACCAATAATTGTGCCTGCAATGTTGCCAGATGTTGACGAGTGTAAAGGTCGCACAGGATGCGACTTGAATTCTACGGAATGTGTTAATACACCTGGTTCTTTCATGTGTTCCTGTCTCCATGGTTATCGTACTGTAAAATGGTTTCAATGTGAAGGTATAGAGAAACGTGTTCTTTTGACTTTCACGTTCATAGCCAGAACGTGATATATATATAAATAGTGGGTTGCTTTGCATAGATGGTATCCAATTTCGGTATTAACGTACAATTATTTGAGTCTTAAGATGAAGACGAGTGTGAACCTCCTGCAAAGATGTGCCCTGACGGAGTGCCTTGCATCAATTTGATAGGATCATACGATTGCCTCTGTCCGGAAGGATCGAAAACATTTAAATCCTTTCACCTCGCTGAATGCCAGGGTAAGTAAAGATTTGCTAACGCTGAGAGATTTAATGTATTAATTAAATATTAACTAATATTAATACTATTAATTAAATACGATACGATTTGTTGAATCTACCCAATTGTCAGATATTGACGAGTGTGAAGTGCCAGACAAATGCGACACGAAGACATCATTTTGCATAAACTTTCAGCCTTTCTACCAATGCTCTTGTCGACCAGGATATTTCAGTGTGGACAATTTCACTTGTGCTAAGCGTAGGAACTTTGATAGTTAAATCATGTAGGAACGTTTGTCGTCTAGATGTCACAATTTCTAATTCCTTTCAGACCTTAACTGGTCGGAAGAGGAGTGGACTACTGAACATCCTGGACACGAAATGGAACGTTTTCACTTCTGGCTTGCTCTTATAACCCTTTTTATGTTAATAATGTTGCTTATTTGTTGCTCGAAGAAGCGAGCTTCATTTCTGACCTCTCAAAGAGATTAGGCCTCGTCATCTCCGACATTTGGTAAAGCGTCAATCCTATCGCACTTGATAGTTGCGATTTTACGATTCTGGAACTTTGATTTCTTTTGATTATAATTTGAGCCATACAACTTATAAAAAAAATAATATTGCAACCAGATTTAATATGAGCTTTGTTTGAAAATTATTTTTTTAAATATTTCTCAGAACATCTTTGAAAAGTTTGTGGTTTTGAGCCAGGAGGGGCTAAATGAAACTCGGGTAGATTATAACATTGAATCATAAAAGCAAAAAAATATTGAAAAAATTTAGTTAGTCCAGAAATTTCAAGGGTTGGGGCCTTTTCGTTCACCAATCGTAACGTCAGACAACTGAGAAAAAGGCTTTTTTCTGCGATGCTCCATCATATTGCATTTTCTGGTCATGTCTTCAGTTAGCAATTCTTTCGCCAATCAAAATTTAAATTGATATATAAGAAAGAAATGCGGCTCCTAAATATGTGCATTCCATTGTGCATTTAAATTATGTTAATTTTATTCAGAAATTAAAATTATAAATACAATTAATAAAATTCAAATTTTATGGTCGCTTTGCAAGATTTCAATTTAATTTGATTCACACTCAAATACGCCGCCTTTAGGTTTAAGACGAAAACATGGTTCTAGAAGATCTAAAAGATCGTGTTGTTTACTAATGTTTCGATAGGGAGTGATTCAGGAGCAATGCTAGAAATTTTGTCAATTTTTTGATGAGATTAAATGTCGTCTGGAAAGACCTTGTTATAAAGACGAAAGTTAACAAAGAAAGATAGGCGGTCCTAAAATTTGTTCTGAATGCAACTGGACCACTAAAATCCCTTTCAATAACCTTTTCCTAAATTTTTACAAAATTAATTTTAAAATGATGACCTGATTTATTTACATTAAAATGAATGATTATTAAAAATAAACTGAAAATTAGTTAAAAAGGGAATGACTTTTCAAAAACATAAGCGGGCAGTAACATCACCAATACATTAAAAACATCAGGCCTTTTCATAATAATAATAATAATAAAATAAATTATGTTGATATTCAGTTTAACGTTTTATTGATAACGATATTTGCCAATTTGTGATATTAACAAGATGTGTACAATGCCTATTCATGTATATTCAGATACAGTGCGTATTGAACATGCAGCAGATGTTCGCATCGGTCCGTCGCATCATAGTTCGGTCTTATTCAATACTGCTTCCTTGGCTCCGTCCTCCATCTTTTTGCCAGTTCTGTCGTAATTCTTCAGCGGTGCCGTCGAGTTTTCGGCCACAAACTTCAAGTAACCATCGATTCTCGCTTCACCCTGAACGATGTCGAGAAAGAAGCGAATGTTTGCTAACAATCTCAAGATATGATCTAATATTTTAATTTATAGTTTAACAAAATATCTTGTTATTCTTGTTATACGATTGCTTGTAAATTGATGTAGACAAATGCTCGTACATTGATTTGTATTATTATGGCTTAGACCAACGAGTCCAACTAACCTCGTATAGCAGCGGTTGAGATTTGAAATTCTTCTTGGCCAAATAAACGGTGGGGTACCTAAGAATTTAGATTTTGCAATGAGGTTGTGAGAATGTCTGCATTCTCTTTACAATAATTATTTTTATTATTCTCTCTACAATAATCTCCACAGTCGCTAACAATCCAGGCTAGGATGTCATTGATGCGATAAATTCACCTACCCTCTGATGACGTACGGGGAAGGCAGGTGATTGACCGTGGCATCCACTTTGACCACCCTGACTTCCGTCTCGTTGTGGAGCTGTCACGGCAACAGGTAAAACATCATCGATACATTACCAAATTAAAATTCAGAGAAATTAATTTCCAGGTTCGAATCCCTGGCGAATCTTGCGTCGCATACGAGAAAGAAAGAGAAGAAAGTCGTGCCAGGCTGACCTTCTTGGCGACCTTCTCGAGAATCTCTGTGGCAGACTTGCAATCGGACGACCAGGGAGCGAAGAGCTGGACCAACACGTCCTTGCTTTCGTCCAACACCAGTTTTTCGAATGTCTTTCCCACGGCCGTCTGAAGCGACGAGGTTTTCCAAATGAATTTCGTTAGCTAATCGTTGGTTAATAATAGTATTAAAACTAACAGCATAATAATAATAATAATAATAACAATAATAATATTAATAATGATGTTAATAATAATAATAATAATAATAATAAATAGTAATGGTCCTTGGCAAAGGCACTGACCACAATGTGAGACGTTTTGGCTTCCCCCGTCTTGGGTGGGGACTCTGACTTTATGTAAGGATCCAACTTTCTGCTCAGGATGTCCAAGACAAACTGCTCCAAAGCTTCTGAACTGTAGATTATTTAAAAATACCTATTATTATTATTATTATTATTATTATTAAAAAAAAAAAAAACTGGGACATAAAACAAAGTAATGATTATTTTCATTAAATATATTTTTAATTAAAATCGATTAATTCAGAGCACTAACTGCCAAGCCATTAATGAGATCGAAGCATAACTATCACCATTACAAGATTGTACACAACGAGTTATTATTGAAAGCAGTGACTGACCTGAAGCTCTTATCCATGACGAATCTCTTCTGATCGGCATCTCTCATGGCGACGACTATCCTCTCCTGACCTTCGGGGATGACCTTTACCCCAAACTCTTCCAACTCCCTCTTGAACTCCTTGAGGTCAGAAATGGCAAAGTTGATTCTCTCCCTGTTCTTGGCTGGGCCGAACTTCCTGGCAGCCATTATGACCCTGGGTACCAATTGGTTGAGTGTATGTGTGTATACTATATATATATAATAATATAGTATAATAATATACTATATATATATATATTATTATATAATAATATAGTATAATAATATACTATATATATAGTATATTATTATACTAGGTATTAGCATTGTGATGTTTACAATAGCCTCTTGATCATTGAGACTTTAAGAATATGTGCTTTGACCAGTGAGTAAATTTCCCTAATTTATTTGAAAATTAATAATTGCAATGTAAAGATTAATTAATTGGCAATTAGTAATAATAATATTAATTAATAATATTAACAATATTGATTAAAACTAGAATGCTGACCTGTTCCTATAATATGCTGACAAGGAGCTCTTATCCTCCAAGTTGACATCAAAGTATGCAACAACCAGAGGCGACTTGAAGTGTTCAATGTTCTTTTGGGTCCGAAAGCCAGCCAGACCTTGACTGAAAGGTTAATGGTGGTGGTGACTGTGATGAAGATAAGGCATGAACATGATATCATTGCAATTATTATTATTAGAAGTATTAGTATTATTATTATCAATTTTATTATTATTATCATTGAACCAATGCAAAAAACCAACTAGTTGCTTGCAACCCAATTTCTCAGATTGTACAGCGTCGGTTGACCTTCGAACTTCAGCTGACCTTGCTCCAGGGTGGTCTTGAGCTTCTCTGACCTGAAGAGCACTATGTCGCTGCCAACCAAACAACCATACGTTAATCAATAGTTAATCGTTAATCGATAGTTAACGATGTCAATCAATTCGACAAACTGACTTTCTATATCCAAACATTGTCATGACTTTGTTGCTGTAGGTGTGGCCAAATTTGTATTCCGCCTTAAGTGCTTCTGCCATCCTGTGGAATTCCTTTTCGATGGGAAGACCCTGCTCGTGGAAGAACCCTGTTGAATATTCATTTTGTATTATTATTATTACTATTATTATTATTAATATTATTATTATTATTATTCAAACTCAATCTCAGTCATACACAACCGGTCAGCAAGCCAAGTCTCATCCAGAGACCTTAGGCACTTTATTATTATAATGTGATGATAACTATCAATATAAAATAAGGTATAACATAAACATATCTACAACTATTACACAGTATTATAGGTAATCCCCTAATTTAAGAAATGATTAAGACAAATATTATTATTATCACTGCATTATGATATGATTATAATTAATTATAATAACAAGTTAATTGTAATAATAAAAGTAATTATCATTGTCAAAATAGTATTCTATAAATGGCCGACCAATCACCACGTTATCCAGTCCGGCCAAGCATGCAGAGAGGTCCTCCAAACTCTTGATCTCCTGAGAGCCTGGTTCGACTTTTAGCCTTATGAACTTCACCAAACTGTCTGGTTAGGTAAATGGAAGTGTTAATTATATAAATAATTACCATATAAATATTATTATTTATGTTATTCATTATTAAGGTTATTAAACATTCTTAGTGGTATTTTTTTGAAAAATAAATTTTATTTAAAAATCCAAGATCAAAAGAAGATAGGCAGCCCTAAGGATAATCACCTGCTAATAATTATTATTATTATATTATCATTTGTTAGCGCAGGCAGCCCATATTAATAATAATAATTATTATTATCATTATATTATTATTAATTATTATATTATTATTATTATTATAATTATAATAATATTATTTATTATTATTATTATAATATTATCTATTGGCAGTAGTGTTTTTAAACAAATATTTATATTTTTGGAACTGACTACGTGTACTGCCATCTAGCGAACTAAATAAAAAATCTCTTCATCTTCAGATGCCAACAACTCGTCTGCTTAGTAAATTACAAATTTACAATTCGTAATCGTACGATCTGTTTTATAAATTGCAGTCCATTTTTACAAACGAACTTCCAAAAAAACGGACATAACCCGAAAGAATAGGTATTGACTGTGTTATTACTGGTTATTAGTACTATTATTAGTATTACCAGTGGTGGTGAAACTTTAAATTACTTAATATTTAAGGCAGATATATATCTTTTAAAAATGGCTTTTGGAATTCCTTCTGCCTATGACCTAATTAGCGATGTTTATTAGGAGATCATTATGTAGACGCAACCAGTGGCCTATTCTTAGGAAGTACATTTAAATTACTTTATTTAATTTCTTTAAAATATTATGTTTTTATTCCATAATCTACTGTAATTCACGTGCGAAGACGTCGAGAAAACAAAAGCGAAACTCGAACCCGACGTTTTCGGTCCGTCGTAGTTGAAAATGAATTCGCCGAAGTTGAAGACTTTTATGGTCGGGTAACCTTTGACCTCGTACAAGGAGCACGTAACTCTGCCCGAGCCGTCGCAGTTCACCTGAGGAAGCGATCGAGGCAATGTTATAATATTCAAATAATATTATTATTAATTAATTATCACTGATGGATGTCAGTTATAAAAAGGCTTTGAGACTACGGGGCTAACTGCTTAAGAAATTATTAACAAAGTATTAGGAAATCGAGGAGCAGCTAATAATTAGCTAGTAGTAGAGTTTAGACTTGGAAGTATTTAAGGTTGAAAAGTGCTTTGTGTTGATAAACAAATAAATAGCATCATAAATTCAGAGGAAATAATTGTTGCTTTGGTATTGGATTTGGTCAAAATCAGTGAGGGGTGAGCAACAGAATGTTACAATTCAGGACAAACTCACCTCTGCAAATGCAACTGGCAAATTCTTGGATTCCACTGTGTCTGATGCTCTTGCAAATTCTGTCTCAAACTCCTTGCAGTGATCACACCTTTGAGATGCAAAGAAAGAAATTTGCAATTTTAATTTTCTGTCATTTAAGCTTTCATTTTGTGGCATTGTTTGTAATAATTTTTATAAGCTAATTTCTACTTAAGTTTTAATAAACTCCGTTCTCACCAAGGCATGTAAAACTTGACGAATAGGACCGTATAAGTCGGCATCTGAGACTGGAAGTTTTCGTCGTTCAACATAATAACTTTGGAAGTGGCTGAACTGATCAGCTGCAGAATCAAATAGAAATGCAGATAGAATGCACTTTTCATTTCCGATTGTAATTATTCCGTTCAGAAAATCCGCCAGCGAGAGTCCTAAGAAGACATGTAAACAACACAGGTGAGGCGTAGGATTCGTTTTAAATTTTCCTGGTGACGAGCTTTGTCGTTAAATTAATCAATAATTATCGGTAACAAATTGGTGCTTAAATGTATATTTTTAATAAATTGAAGAACATTTGTTAATTTCTGGTTTATCCAAGCGCGCAATACTTTCGAATTTGACACACGCCAGTAGATCTCTCACCAAGGCAGAGAAGAACTACGGACAGATCGAGAAAGAAGCTCTGGCCTTAGTATTTGCGGTAAGGAAATTTCATCGCTACGTATACGGCAGAAGCTTCCTGTTGCTGACTGATCATAAGCCACTGTTGTCGATCTTCGGATCCAAGGTTGGTATATCAGCTCATTCAGCAAATCGGCTCCAACGATGGGAACTCGTCTTGCTTGCGTATGATTTTGTCATCGAGTATAGGCGATCCACTCACTTTGGTCAAGCCGATGTGCTGTCCCGTCTCATCGCTACGAAGAAGCTGCCAGAAGATGAAGACATCGTCATTGCGAAGATCGAAAGGGATGTCAAGGCAGTTCAGAGTGATGTCATCCGAAACTTGCCAGTCACAAAGGAGGATATTCAGAGGATGACTGAGGAAGATTCCGAGCTAAAATTGGTTGTTGAAAGTGTAAGAACGGGTCGATGGCCTAGTTTCCGGGCTGGATCGACTCTGCATGCCTTCCACAGCCGTTCTAAAGACCTGTCAGTCCATGAAGGTGCACTCTTCATGGGAACACGAGCCGTGATCCCATCAGCCCTGCAAGGCCGAATTTTGAAGATGCTGCACGAGGGAGATCCTGGGACAACTAGAATGAAAATGCTAGCTCGAATGCATGTTTACTGGCAATGAATTGACAGGGACATCGAAGACAGAGTGAGACTTTGCAGTTCATGCCAGTTGGCTGCAAAGATGCCTGTCAGGAACGAACTGACGCCATGGCCGAAACCGGATTGTGCCTGGGAGAGGGTCCATATTGATTTTGCCGGCCCGATTGAAGGAGTGATGTTCATAATCGTGGTGGACGCCTTCTCCAAATGGCCTGAAGTTATTAAAATGAGGACTTCCACTGCCACAATCAAAGAACTGGGTAGGATTTTTGCGCAGCACGGATACCCAAAGATAATAGTTTCGGACAATGGGACACAGTTCACGTCCAAGGAGTTCCAAGAGTTCTGACAGAGGAATGGAATGCAACACATCAAGAAACCGCCCTACCAACCTCATTGCAATGGGCAAGCCGAGCGTTTTGTGGACACATTCAAGCGTACACTACAAAAGCTGCAGGGGGAGGAGGTGATGGAGGATGCGCTCCAGAAATTTCTGCTGACTTACCGGACAACGCCATGCACGTCTTTGATGGATTTGAAGACGCCGGCAGAGAAACTCCTAGGGAGACCTTTGAGAACTCCCCTGAGTGACCTCCAACTCAAAAGTCCAATAAAACATCTCCCAAGAGCGGATCAGGAGATGGAAGAAAGGAAACCTGTCCACCGGCGAATGAGAGTTCGTCGAGGGAGACGCAGTCTTCGTAAGAGACTACAAGGACCCAAGTCACCCGAAGTGGATACAGGGGTGGGTGAATCGTAGACTGGGACGTCAGGTCTACCTAGTGGAGGCAAGCGGCAAAATGCTCCATCGCCACGCGAACCAGCTCAGGAAGCGTGCGCAGGATGATTCACTGAAGGTGATGTGTGAGGCATTTGACTTGCCATTCCTGCCACTAAGTGGGACATCCCAGGCAACCGCAAGAAACACACACACACCGGAACCACAGGAAATTCCAGAGTGCGAAGTAGTGCCTGTCATTCCGCCAGTGCAACCTCGAACACCAAAGAAAAGATCTGCAAGGAACCGCCGACCTCCGAGAAGGCTGGATACCTAATCGTTTAGGGGGGGGGGGGAGGTGTTGTGGGATTATACCTATCTTTGGTTTGTGCACCTCGTGCGATGAGGCACGCTCGTATTCCGTTCGTATCGTACTGAGTCGTGTTGTGTCGTGCTGTAGTGATTCGAATAAACCGTTTTCATCTTGATATTCTGGAGTTATAACAATTATGTCATGAATTTATGTATTTTGTGAGAAGATCAATGTGACTAAATGTTACGGAGAAGTATAATATTGGTTTCCATTTCGCCATCCTTAGATTACGATGAATGCACGGATAAGTCTATTTGTGAAGAAGGCCAGAATTGTACCAATACTATTGGCTCCTTTGAATGTGTGGGTGGTTGCAGAACTGGATATAAATTGGATAGTGGACATTGTGAAGGTTAAAATTTCTGAAAAGCAATTTTCTTTAGAATTTTTTTCTGTTGCATTACAAGTACGATATTTGAAGATATTGACGAATGCCTGGAGGGAAATTGTGACAGAAGTTCTACTAGGTGCGTCAATACACCTGGTTCTTATGAATGCAAGTGCCTTTTAGGATTCAAAGATTCAAGCTTTCCGACTATTTGTGAAGGTTAGTTCGTTTCTTTAGTGTAATCGTCGTTATGCTTATCGAAGGCGGACTGTAAACAGTACAGGAAACTGTAAGAATAAAAACTATTTATTTTTTTTTCAATTACAAATTTTTACACTCTCTTAGACCAAGATGAATGCTTGGATCCATCGTCATGCGGTGATATGGACTGCACCAATACTATCGGCTCCTTTAAATGTAGTTGCAAGTCTGGATTTAAAAAGGAGCTTGAAACGTGCAAAGGTTCAAATTATGAAATGGATTTCTAGTATTTTTTAATTTATATATTTCAAATGCGATATTTGAAGATATTGACGAATGCCTGGAGGAAAATTGTGACAGAAGTTCCACCGAGTGCCTCAATATTCCTGGTTCTTACAAATGTAATTGCCTTTCGGGATTCGTAAAGTCAAGCTCTCCAACGTCTTGTGAGGGTTAGTTCATTACTTTACTGTAATTGTCAGTATGTTTATCGAAAACGGACGCGGGGAAACTATCAGATGGAAAACTGTTTAACTTTTTTTTAAACAGGTTTTTGCAAATTGTTTTTCTTAGACTTAGATGAATGCTTGGATCCATATTTATGCGATGAGGGCAAGACCTGCACCAACACTGCCGGCTCCTATCGATGCGGTTGCACGTCCGGATATAAAATTGAGCATGAAACTTGCAAAGGTTCAAATTACATTTACGAAATGGAGAATGGTTTTAGAGTGTTGTTGTTGTTGATATTGTTGGATCCCTAGATCCAGATGATTGAAGAATAATTAAAATTATATTGCTGATTAATTAATTTAGTAATTAATTAAATTGAGTGACAATATAATTTTAATTATTGATTATTAGGGATCCAACAATATTATTATTATATATTTCCAATGTTTGAAGATATTGACGAATGTAAAACTGGCAACGAATGCGATAGTTCGACCTCTGAATGTATCAACACCGATGGTTCTTATGATTGTCAATGCTTCAAAGGATACGAAACGTATTCGGCAACTTCTTGCCAAGGTTTATTTTTCAATCAAAATACCATTACATATACATATTACATAGAAATACATTATCTTTGGGTACATGAACTATTTAGGGATAGAGTACTATTAGTCCAATTAATATTACGTGTTGCTGGATACTTTAAGATTTGACCAATAATCTGGTAATCTTTTCGGCTATTTAATGAATTTGTGATTTAATAAATGTAAAAATCTAATTTTAAGTGTTTTCTGCGTTCAAATAATAAGCTTATAATCAAAGGTTTTTCTTCTAAAATCTTAAATCAATTTTTAAATGTCCCTTTAAGTTCTAGACCTTATTTTTAACCTAACTTTTGACCTATTTCATTTTCTGTTCAGAATATAAATCGCCCTTTCTCTAAAAATAAAAGGAAAATAATAAAAATGAGTTTAAAATAAAAAAAAGTATAATATTAGTAAGCATCGATTGTTAAATTTTAAATATTAATTTTATTATTATTATTATTAAATAATAAGATATTGACGAGTGTAGAAATGTCGAGGAATGCGACCCCAACTCAACTGAATGCGTGAACCTGGTCGGTTCATTCAAGTGCGCATGTCTCCGTGGTTATCATGCTTTAAAGCGGAACAAATGCACAGGTGAAATATAGAACTTATAACATGTCGTTCTCTTGTGGTCCAATTTTATTCCGATATAAAATATTTATTTTTCGAACTTACACCTGTTGGTGGACATTTTTAAAAAGGAATTGACATGAAATGGCTTTTGATGATTTACAATGATATGACAAATGACTTGACCTAATTTACCAATAATTCTTGCTTAACCTACCAGTTGTTATAATTACTATTTTTTTAATAAGCCCAGAAATGGATATAAGATAATCATATTAAGGGTGAATAGATGTATAAGTAGATCTTCGATGTTGAATGAACTAAAAAAGACTTCGTGCTTTAAGATATTGACGAATGCGCTCACCCAGAGAAAAAATGCCCAACTGGAGTGCCTTGCGTCAATTATCCTGGATGGTACGATTGCTTATGTCCAGAAGGGACGAGGAAAATTGAGTATTTCCACGTTACTGAATGCGAAGGTAATTTCACTTTTAAAGACAAAATCGATGATTTACAGTACAGTGGTAGAAGAAACTTTATGACCTAACACTTTTTTTTATGATAACCCTAATTTTAATGGTCATAAAAAGCCCAAAATAAGAGGCTATGTATATTATTCACATAGAATATATATCTTAAATTTTTTTTTACTTTGATTAAGAATTAAGTGTAAATTCAACAAAAAAATCATTTTTAGGCATAGAAATATGCTTATGGCCACTCATAGAAAAATGACAATTTATGTGTTTTGTCAACAAAATTTTATTTTAAATCAAATAAATTAATTTATTAATAGCATATAGTTCTTCCTTGATTCAAAGTGACTTCTATGCATCTGTTTTTCATTGATGAAATGACGGATTTGGATTGAACAAGACGATTCTACTTTAGACATTGATGAATGTATAATGGCGGGCATGTGCAACGAGACTTCATCCTACTGCTTAAACACCATTACTTCCTACATCTGTGCATGTCGGCTCGGGTATATTAGCATAGACAATTTTAACTGTGTTCCAGGTAAGACTTGCTTCCTAGTAGCTGTGTCAAAATAACAACATGCAACGATAATTTGTAAATTATGCTTTCCAAATACTTACAGGCGATGAAAACTATTCAGAAAATTCGACTTGGCCTAGCAGTAGAAACCTCAGCGATGAGTTCGATAGCATTGACCGTTTTCACCTCAATATCCTTTTCTTGGCCTTTTCAGTCATCATTGTGTTAATCACGTTGTCCTGTTTCTTCGACACGCAAGCGACGCTTGCGGGTTCTCGAAAATCATCCACTTCAACATCTACAGTGTCTTAAGTGTATTAAATTCGAGAAAAATTGAGATCTATGTTCGTGTACATTAACAACGTAGGTATTTGGACGTGTATTTGGTATTTTATAACGTTGTTCGAAGTAAAGACCATCGTTTTAAATTTATCCATTACTTTTTATTTTGTTCTGAGATTTTGAAGTATTTTACGAAACAATTCCCTTCACTTTATAAATAAACTTTCGAAACATTTGTTGACTTCGGCATTTCTGGTTTTGAAATTATAATCGTAACTTTCATAGCTTTAGAGTATAGTCTCCATGGCGCCAGTCAGAAGTAATTATTTCTTCCGCTGTGTTTATTTTTAAATAATGGATAATAGTTGCTGAATAATGAAATAAATCCAGATTATTTTAAGTAGGCGGTATGAGCGGACTGTTTTATAAGTGGATGATTTAAATTAATCAACTGAAAGCATCTCCGGGCTTACATTTGTACTTAAAGTTTGTTATTAAGGTGAACTCAAAGCTTTGTGAATTTATACTGAAGGTCTTTTAGGTTTGTGTGACTCCTCTTAGGAAGAAAAGGCCAAATTTTCATGAGGACACTTACGGACTATAACATGACGTCTGAAAACACTTTAAATTATTGAATTTGCAATCATTTTGTAAAATTTCTTAAATTTATACCTGCATTTTTTCTATTTATGTTGTTTTATTTTTTAAGCATGAAAATATTAGTAATATTTCAACCGTTAGATTGTCGTAGAAATTTCACCGTCAGTCACACGAATATTTCCGCCTTTTTTTTTGAAAACGCAAGTCGACGTTGTTTATGTTTTGTTTCTGGACGTAAAATCCGACGTGGAGATTTTCACATTTCTTCTTTTAAATTCTACAGAACTGTAACTCATCGTTTCGATATGTTCAGCATTGTTTTACAACTGTTTATGTGTTTCGAGGTGTCGTTGGCAGATTTGGATAAATCGAACAAAAGTCTAATTGAATCACTATATAATATGAGCATCCGATTTCCAATTGACGGTTTAAATATGGTGCTCTTGCACGGTGATAAAGTGATATCTCATACGTTATTAGTGGAACAATACGATAAATTAGTAATACATTTAATTATGTCTCACTTTGTCGTTAGGGTGAGGATAGGTTTACTTCGTGAGTATCTTATCTTTAAAATTCTTCAATTATTCGATTATACGATTGAGCCATCACGTTTTGAACTGATTTAAGATTTGCATTGCTTTTTTCAGCATTTTTAATTTAATCACTAACGTAATGACCTTTACAAGCCTGATTAAGACAGAGCAATATCTTTAATGCAAAACTTGATTTCAGCCGGTTCCAGTTTACATTTACTTGATCCAAAGGTGACGCTCGAACACGTTATCGGCAATAAGCTCGAGGAATGCAAGAGGAAGATAAATGAAGAAATTTTCGACTTTTATTGCATGGCTTTATCCAGGAAAATAATAATTGAAAAGAAACCCAGAGGAGCATTGGAAGCCAGTGGACGTGGTAATACACTCGTATATATATATATATCGATGTGGTGATTGCTTTTGTTTAGAGGGTACAGGCTCCGATTCAGAGGCTCTCGCAATATTTTCCATTAACTATTTAATGATATATTTATATTCATTCAATAAAAATATATGATTATGAATATAAGTATTATGACGTGGTGGTATTATATACGTCAGCGCCATTTCCTGAGGGATACTTAGGGTGCTTTGAAGCCAAATTCGACTTGCTTTCACTTCACCGCTTTCCCAAACAACCAGGAGATTCTTCGGTTCTCGATTGCAGTTTGTGGTGTGTTAACGTATCGTCCTATGCCGGTATTAACTCGGTAACTGACGCATTCAGTAGAATTGTTTGAACTTATATTTTAAAGTTTAAAGAAAATTAAATAAAATAATTTAATTTGTTAATTTAAGATTTAAAGTTAAATTTCTAAACGGTAGAAACAGATGGATTATGTAAAAACTAGTCGATTTAGGTCGGAGATTGTTTTTGCTTCACGGATTTGTCAAAGTTCGTGACTATTAAACTATCCTTGTGTGGATTTGTTACGAGTCCTTTGTATTTCGCTGGGATTCAACAGAAGTACTTTGCCATATATAAGACGGGTAATTTTATTATTCGAGTCAGGAAATTCAATTACGTAAATTAAGTGCATCGTCTCGTGGTCAGCAATTATTGATAAATTGAAATTGAAATTTTCAGGTTTTCTGAATGTCAGAAGCGACCGTTCTTCGAATCCGTTGCGATACGAATGCATGCAAGATTTCAAGGAATGCGATGTCTGCTCTGGAAAAATTGGATATAACTGCGAGTTTGTAGGTAAACGTTTATTATGTGTGGGACAATAAGGGTATTTCACGGTTAACTGGCATTGTTCAAGTCAATAACGATTCATCATGCAATAATACTTGGAGCCAGACTTAATATTTTCATTTATCATTCCAAGATTGATGTATTATTTTCCTTTCTGCAAAGACTGTTCTGTAGCCAATGGCGACTGTTCAAAAGAATGCTCAGAATTTGAATTATTGGGTTACACCTTTGGATTGTGCAGGTGTCCAGAAGGGTATTTTGGAAATGCCATAGACTGCCAAGGTATAAATAACAATTATTTGAAAATATTTTAAACTTTGCTGGGGGCATAATTTTAAAATATTATGTGGCAAAGTTTTGTGGTGTTACAGTTTCTGTTGGCATTGAATTAGGATATAAATAAATAAATAAATGAAATAAATAAATAAAAACGTACACTAAACAAATTAAAATCTTATTGGAATTTGTATCTGAATAATTTGCGGTAACATCTAGGCAAAAGTTTATGTTTTAATGATCAACATTCATTTATTTATTTATTTATTTATTTATTTATTTATTTATTTATTTATTTATCATTTATTTATTTATTATTTATTTATTTATTTATTTATTTCGATGCAATTCTCAAATGTACCTAAATATTGTTTTAAATGTTTAAAACATTTACAGACTACGACGAGTGCCAACATTCGGATGCTTGTGGCGAACACCAAAGCTGCTCCAACACCATTGGCTCCTACGATTGCAATTGTATTGCCGGATATGAAAAGGAAAATTCTGGAAATTGCATAGGTTTTACTTATTTTATTATAAATTATTTTTATTATAAAAATATATTTTATAAATTATAAAATTTATTAGAAATAATTAGAAATAATTAACTGAGATTTGGAACCCCTTTTTATTCCAAGCTAATATTTCTAGATGCAGACTTTTTATGTAGGATTTCTTGATACCGTTATCGTTATAATAATATGATTTAATATTAATATTAGTTAAGTAATATTATTATTAGTTAAGCTACCAATAATTGTGCCTGCAATGTTGCCAGATGTTGACGAGTGTAAAGGTCGCACAGGATGCGACTTGAATTCTACGGAATGTGTTAATACACCTGGTTCTTTCATGTGTTCCTGTCTCCATGGTTATCGTACTGTAAAATGGTTTCAATGTGAAGGTATAGAGAAACGTGTTCTTTTGACTTTCACGTTCATAGCCAGAACGTGATATATATATATAAATAGTGGGTTGCTTTGCATAGATGGTATCCAATTTCGGTATTAACGTACAATTATTTGAGTCTTAAGATGAAGACGAGTGTGAACCTCCTGCAAAGATGTGCCCTGACGGAGTGCCTTGCATCAATTTGATAGGATCATACGATTGCCTCTGTCCGGAAGGATCGAAAACATTTAAATCCTTTCACCTCGCTGAATGCCAGGGTAAGTAAAGATTTGCTAACGCTGAGAGATTTAATGTATTAATTAAATATTAACTAATATTAATACTATTAATTAAATACGATACGATTTGTTGAATCTACCCAATTGTCAGATATTGACGAGTGTGAAGTGCCAGACAAATGCGACACGAAGACATCATTTTGCATAAACTTTCAGCCTTTCTACCAATGCTCTTGTCGACCAGGATATTTCAGTGTGGACAATTTCACTTGTGCTAAGCGTAGGAACTTTGATAGTTAAATCATGTAGGAACGTTTGTCGTCTAGATATCACAATTTCTAATTCCTTTCAGACCTTAACTGGTCGGAAGAGGAGTGGACTACTGAACATCCTGGACACGAAATGGAACGTTTTCACTTCTGGCTTGCTCTTATAGCCCTTTTTATGTTAATACTGTTGCTTATTTGTTGCTCGAAGAAGAGAGCTTCATTTCTGACCTCTCAAAGAGATTAGGCCTCGTCATCTCCGACATTTGGTAAAGCGTCAATCCTATTGCACTTGATAGTTGCGATTTTAGTCAATCATTTACGATTCTGGAACTTTGATTTCTTTTGATTATAATTTGAGCCATACAACTTATAAAAAATAATATTGCAACCAGATTTGATATGAGCTTTGTTTGAAAATTATTTTTGAAAATATTTCTCAGAACATCTTTGAAAAGTTTTTGGTTTTGAGCCAGGAGGGGCTAAATGAAACTCGGGTAGATTATAACATTGAATCATAAAAGCAAAAAAATGTTGAAAAAATTTAGTTAATCCAGAAATTTCAAGGGTTGGGGCATTTTCGTTCACCAATCGTAACATCAGACAACTGAGAAAAAGGCTTTTTTCTGCGGTGCTCCATCATATTGCATTTTCTGGTCATGTCTTCAGTTAGCAATTCTTCGCCGATCAAAATTTAAATTGATATATAAGAAAGAAATGCGGCTCCTAAATATGTGCATTCCATTGTGCATTTAAATTATGTTAATTTTATTCAGAAATTAAAATTATAAATACAATTAATAAAACTCAAATTTTATGGTCGCTTTGCAAGATTTCAATTTAATTTGATTCACACTCAAATACGCCGCCTTTAGGTTTAAGACGAAAACATGGTTCTAGAAGATCTAAAAGATCGTGTTGTTTACTAATGTTTCGATAGGGAGTGATTCAGGAGCAATGCTAGAAATTTTGTCAATTTTTGATGAGATTAAATGTCGTCTGGAAAGACCTTGTTATAAAGACGAAAGTTAACAAAGAAAGCTAGGCGGTCCTAAAATTTGTTCTGAACCACTAAAATCCCTTTCAATAACCTTTTCCTAAATTTTTACAAAATTAATTTTAAAATGATGACCTGATTTATTTACATTAAAATGAATGATTATTAAAAATAAACTAAAAATTAATTAAAAAGGGAATGACTTTTCAAAAACATAAGCGGGCAGTAACATCACCAATACATTAAAAACATCAGGCCTTTTCATAATAACAATAATAAAATAAATTATGTTGATATTCAGTTTTTATTTAACGTTTTATTGATAACGATATTTGCCATTTTGTGATATTAACAAGATGTATACAATGCCAATTCATGTATATTCAGATACAGTGCGTATTGAACATGCAGCAGATGTTCGCATCGGTCCGTCGCATCATAGTTCGGTCTTATTCAATACTGTTTCCTTGGCTCCGTCCTCCATCTTTTTGCCAGTTCTGTCGTAATTCTTCAGCGGTGCCGTCGAGTTTTCGGCCACAAACTTCAAGTAACCATCGATTCTCGCTTCACCCTGAACGATGTCGAGAAAGAAGCGAATGTTTGCTAGCAATCTCAAGATATGATCTAATATTTTAATTTATAGTTTAACAAAATATCTTGTTATTCTTGTTATACGATTGCTTGTAAATTGATGTAGACAAATGCTCATACATTGATTTGTATTATTATGGCAAAGACCAACGAGTCCAACTAACCTCGTATAGCAGCGGTTGAGATTTGAAATTCTTCTTGGCCAAATAAACGGTGGGGTACCTAAGAATTTAGATTTTGCAATGAGGTTGTGAGAATGTCTGCATTCTCTTTACAATAATAATTATTATTATTCTCTCTACAATAATCTCCACAGTCGCTAACAATCCAGGCTAGGATGTCATTGATGCGATAAATTCACCTACCCTCTGATGACGTACGGGGAAGGCAGGTGATTGACCGTGGCATCCACTTTGACCACCCTGACTTCTGTCTCGTTGTGGAGCTGTCACGGCAACAGGTAAAACATCATCGATACATTACCAAATTAAAATTCAGAGAAATTAATTTCCAGGTTCGAATCCCTGGCGAATCTTGCGTCGCATACGAGAAAGAAAGAGAAGAAAGTCGTGCCAGGCTGACCTTCTTGGCGACCTTCTCGAGAATCTCTGTGGCGGACTTGCAGTCGGACGACCAGGGAGCGAAGAGCTGGACCAACACGTCCTTGCTTTCATCCAACACCAGTTTTTCGAATGTCTTTCCCACGGCCGTCTGAAGCGACGAGGTTTTCCAAATGAATTTCGTTAGCTAATCGTTGGTTAATAATAGTATTAAAACTAACAGCATAATAATAATAATAATAATAATAATAACAATAATAATATTAATAATGATGTTAATAATAATAATAATAAATAGTAATGGTCCTTGGCAAAGGCACTGACCACAATGTGAGACGTTTTGGCTTCCCCCGTCTTGGGTGGGGACTCTGACTTTATGTAAGGATCCAACTTTCTGCTCAGGATGTCCAAGACAAACTGCTCCAAAGCTTCTGAACTGTAGATTATTTAAAAATACCTATTATTATTATTATTAAAAAAAAACTGGGACATAAAACAAAGTAATGATTATTTTCATTAAATATATTTTTAATTAAAATCGATTAATTCAGAGCACTAACTGCCAAGCTGTTGATGAGATCGAGGCATAACTATTACCATTACAAGATTGTAACAATGAGTTATTATTGAAAGCATTGACAGACCTGAAGCTCTTATCCATGACGAATCTCTTCTGGTCGGCATCTCTCATGGCGACGACTATCCTCTCCTGACCTTCGGGGATGACCTTTACCCCAAACTCTTCCAACTCCCTCTTGAACTCCTTGAGGTCAGAAATGGCAAAGTTGATTCTCTCCCTGTTCTTGGCTGGGCCGAACTTCCTGGCAGCCATTATGACCCTGGGTGCCAATTGGTTGAGTGTATGTGTGGAATTATCATGTAACATATAATATATTGATATAACAATATATATATATATATATATACTATATATATTGATATAAAGGTATATTATTATATTAGGTATTAGCATTGTGATGTTTACAATAGCCTCTTGATCATCTAGACTTTAAGAATATGTGCTTTGACTAGTGAGTATACTTCCCCAATTTATTTTAAAAGTCTTTCAATGGTTTCTAATTAATAATTGCAATGTAAAGATTAATTAATTGGCAATTAGTAATAATAATATTAACAATATTGATTAAAACTATAATGCTGACCTGTTCCTGTAATATGCTGACAAGGAGCTCTTATCCTCCAAGTTGACATCAAAGTATGCAACAACCAGAGGTGACTTGAAGTGTTCAATGTTCTTTTGGGTCCGAAAGCCAGCCAGACCTTGACTGAAAGGTTAATGGTGGTGGTGACTGTGATGAAGATAAGGCACGAACATGATATCATTGCAGTTATTATTATTAGAAGTATTAGTATTATTATTATCACTTTTATTATTATTATCATTGAACCAATGCCAAAAACCAACTAGTTGCTTGCAACCCAATTTCTCAGATTGTACAGAGTCGGTTGACCTTCGAACTTCAGCTGACCTTGCTCCAGGGTGGTCTTGAGCTTCTCTGACCTGAAGAGCACTACGTCGCTGTCGACCGAACGAGTACGTTAATAGTTAATCGATAATTAACTGATGTTAATTAATTCGACGAACTGACTTTCTATATCCAAACATCGTCATGACTTTGTTGCTGTAGGTGTGGCCAAATTTGTACTCCGCCTTAAGTGCTTCTGCCATCCTGTGGAATTCCTTTTCGATGGGAAGACCCTGCTCGTGGAAGAACCCTGTTGAATATTCATTAGTGTTAGATGGTAATTTTGTATTATTATTACTATTATTATTATTATTATAAACTCAATCTCAGTCGTACATGACCAGTCAGCAAGCCAAGTCTCATCCAGAGACCTCAGGCACCCAGAGGCCTCAGGCACTTATTATTATTATTATTATTATTATTATTATTATTATTATTATGTGATGATAACAATCGATATAAAAATAAGGTATAACAAACATATTTACAACTATTACATAGTACTATAGGAAATCCCCTAATTTAAGAAGTGATTAAGACAAACATTATTATTATCACTGCATTATGATATGATTATAATTAATTATAATAACAAGTTAATTGTAATAATAAAAGCAATTATCATTGTCAAAATAGTATTCTATAAATGGCCGACCAATCACCACGTTATCCAGTCCGGCCAAGCATGCAGAGAGGTCCTCCAAACTCTTGATCTCCTGAGAGCCTGGTTCGACTTTTAGCCTTATGAACTTCACCAAACTGTCTGGTTAGGTAAATGGAAGTGTTAATTATATAAATAATTACCATATAAATATTATTATTTATGTTATTCATTATTAAGGTTATTAAACATTCTTAGTGGTATTTTTCTTAAAAGTAAATTTTATTTAAAAATCCAAGATCAAAAGAAGATAGGCAGCCCTAAGGATAATCACCTGCTAATAATTATTATTATTATTATATTATCATTTGTTAGCACAGGCAGCCCATATTAATAATAATAATTATTATTATCATTATATTATTATAAATTATTATTATAATTATAATATTATTATTTATTATTATTATAATATTATCTATTGGCGGTAGTGATTTTAAACAAATATTTATATTTTTGGAACTGACTACGTGTACTGCCATCTAGCGAACTAAATAAAAAATCTCTTCATCTTCAGATGCCAACAACTCGTCCGCTTGCTTAGTACATTTACAATTTGTAGTCATATGATCTGTTTTATAAATTGCAGTCCATTTTTACAAACGAACTTCCAAAAAAACGTACTCAACTCGAAAGAATAAGTATTGACTGTCTTATTACTGGTTATTAGTACTATTATTAGTATTACCAGTGGTGGTGAAACTTTAAATTACTTAATATTTAAGGCAGATATATATCTTTTAAAAATGGCTTTTGGAATTCCTTCTGCCTATGACCTAATTAGCGATGTTTATTAGGAGATCATTATGTAAACGCAACCAGTGGCCTATTCTTAGGAAGTACATTTAAATTACTTTATTTAATTTCTTTAAAATATTATGTTTTTATTCCATAATCTACTGTAATTCACGTGCGGAGACGTCGAGAAAACAAAAATGAAACTCGAACCCGACGTTTTCGGTCCGTCGTAGTTGAAAGCGAATTCGCCGAAGTTGAAGACTTTTATGGTCGGGTACCCTTTGACCTCGTACAAGGAGCACGTAACTCTGCCCGAGCCGTCGCAGTTCACCTGAGGAAGCGATCGAGGCAATGTTATAATATTCAAATAATAATAATATTATTATTAATTAATTATCACTGATAGATGTCAGTTATAAAAAGGCTTTGAGACTACGGGGCTAACTGCTTAAGAAATTATTAACAAAGTATTAGGAAATTGAGGAGCAGCTAATAATTAACTAGTAGTAGAGTTTAGACTTGGAAGTATTTAAGGTTGAAAAGTGCTTTGTGTTGATAAACAAATAAATAGCATCATAAATTCAGAGGAAATAATTGTTGCTTTGGTATTGGATTTGGTAAAAATCAGTGGAGGATGAGCGACAGAATTCAACAGAATGTCACAATTCATGACAAACTCACCTCTGCAAATGCAACTGGCAAATTCTTAGATTCCACTGTGTCTGATGCTCTTGCAAATTCTGTCTCAAACTCCTTGCAGTGATCACACCTTTGAGATGCAAAGAAAGAAATTTTAATTTTCTGTCATTTAAGCCTTCATTTTGTGGCATTGTTTGTAATAATTTTTATAAGCTAATTTCTACTTAAGTTTTAATAAACTCCGTTCTCACCAAGGCATGTAAAACTTGACGAATAGGACCGTATAAGTAGGCATCTGAGACTGAAAGTTTTCGTCGTTCAACATAATAACTTTGGAAGTGGCTGAACTGATCAGCTGCAGAATCAAATAGAAATGCAGATAGAATGCACTTTTCATTTCCGATTGCAATTATTCCGTTCAGAAAATCCGCCAGCGAGAGTCCTAAGAAGACATGTAAACAACACAGGTGAGGCGTAGGATTCGTTTTAAATTTTCCTGGTGACGAGCTTTGTCGTTAAATTAATCAATAATTATCGGTAACAAATTGGTGCTTAAATGTATATTTTTAATAAATTGAAGAACATTTGTTAATTTCTGGTTTATCCAAGCGCGCAATACTTTCGAATTTGATAGAGTTTGCTGTGTTATCCTTGAAAAAATTAAAATCAGATTCGGCAACTAAACGGGGTGGAAGTGTAGTAGGGGTAGCACACTGAGGTAGCAGGGAAGGGGGCAGATTCCCCCCGAACCCAACTCGTACTAGGATTGTACCCTAACTTATCGCGTAGAGTACGCACGGCAGCAGGCCACTAAATTACGCAACTAATTGCCAACTGTAATGATATCCTATCTATCGATTCAAGACAAGCCCTAAATGTGGGCCAGCTAGTTAATAGAAATTACTTAAAAATCGAGAAAAGAAAATAAACCCCAAGACCCGATCTCCAAGCTTGTTGTTTGTATTTACAAAAAGGTAACTTTGGTAGCAACGACAACAGCAACACAAGGTATCATCGTCGTCGTCGTCATCACCACCATCGTCCCACAATCCTCGCAACACCTTCCACCGAACCAGTAAAGAGTTGAATGCAGATATTAGAACGGCACTGACCGCACAGCATACCTCGATCTTACGGCTCAAAATGGTTAACTTAAAAGTTAATTAATTATTTATTTAATTAATAATAGTAAAAAAATTAATTCAAATCTTGAATTTAATTTAATGCTGAAATAAAAATCGATTCACATCCGCCACAGAAAAATCTCGACGCAATCGCCAGAGGGCACCCCGTTCATCGAGACCCCCGATCAAGGGTAAAGCAAGAGGTCGACGGGTGCACTTGGCCCCCTGGCGAGTCAAAAATAAAAAGAGTGAATGAGCTCCGCTACTCAAAAGTGTGCATCCTGTGTGATCTTATGCCAGTGTTTTATATATATGTATGTATATATCATACGTATACGTACATATCTATACAGATTTATGCATATATAGATATATATATTTATATAAGGGTATTTATCACATAGAACACAATCAAGAGTGATAAAGTCCACAGCAAAGACAACCACAGCGATGATGACGACGACGACGACAACAACGACAGAGAACCTCGAGTGGCGTCAAGTCATACATACTCTGGCGTACCCCACCACCCTACTTAGACGGTATCATTATCATGAAGATATTCATCGTTATCATCATCATCGTCGTCGTCATCATCATCACCATGCGTTAAACGAAATGGAAAGAATTCGTAGGCACTATTCATAGACAGCAGTGATAGATGAAATAGCAACAACAACAACAACAACAGCCATGGCAGTCACCACCATCGTCATCATCATCGCCTTCACCGTAATCATAATCATAATCGTTGACAGCCAGACTTAAATAGCACGGTCTACAAGCAATCCATATCTATACAAATACACACTCCAAGCACAACGTGGAAAAAACATAAATTATGTTAATGAACAGCTGACCAATCGACAGGCCACGACAGATAAACAAAGCTTCAAAGTCCCACCCCCTTCTATTCTAATTATAATAGTATTGTTGTTGTTGTTGACCACAAGAAATCCACGAACGGGGAAAGAAAATGTGCAACAATGTCAGGATGACTAAGTTAATAAATAATTAGGAGATTACAACTTATTATTGAATAATATAATTATAATAACATAATTATAATATTATAATAACTGATTATATGAACTGACTGTGATGATAGAGTGAAGACATCAGTGAAGAAAAAGAGGGAAGGGAGACAGTCTAGCAGAAGATGATAGGCCTGGTGATATAAGAGTGATGACAGGACCGAAAGCAATGTTAAGACATAAGATGATGATGATGATGATGATGTTTTTAGATTCCTACTTACAACCTAAAGTCAAGAATCAAAAAGGACGTTGTTTGTTGTGCCAACCGCATGGAACTTCCGGCCACGTTTTCAGCGTCAGACGTTTTGTTTGCATAGTTGCGATGACGACGACGACGACGATGGACCTGTCGTGACGTTAATGACGTGACGGAACAACGAGGTGATGATAACGATCTACAAGCATCGTGACGCTAAGAGGTTTAAAAAAAATATGTATAACTTTTTGGATAACTGATGGGTTGCCATAGTAACACGAAGGCAAAAAGACGGCGGCAGACAGACAGACAAGGAATAAACCTCCGAAGAAAGTTGACACTGAACGACAGAGAATCCATCACATCCACTGCCAGTAGCAGCGTTGGATGGAAAGACACAGATAGGCATGGGAAGACACACACGCACACACACATACACAAATAGCCAGACAGAGAAACGCAAATGGACAGACAGACAGAAGGCCTCTTAGAAGCCTCTCTCCACTAAAGAGACTCTAAAAAGAACGAAAGAATAAAAGAAAATAGTCGCAAGAACAAAACACTCAACAGCTCCTCAAGGTCGAACGTAGTTGAACATACGTCCGATAAAATTACAAACAACCGAATGGCTACAAAATGACGGTCGCCCTTCGAAGCCTCCCCGGCCCAGCAACGGCCCTGAAGGGGCAACGGCCCAGAGGGGGAAAGAGGGAAGAAAGGGAGGGCTTACCCCCGAAGTTTTCGACGAAAATAAAACTTTTCAGCGACAAACCGCAGCTCGACTATTTACACGGAGACGCCATAGAACGACACAAGACGACATCTAATGACGTTCTCAGTAACAGATCTTTATTTTCTGTCGTTCACCACCTCCTCTTCTTCTTTCCACACGTTCCTTCCTTCCTCGGAAGATCAGAGGAACGAGAGACAAAAACGTAACGAGTGCTAAAGTGATCGACATGATCGAATTTCCCGTATAAATTAGAAAAACAAAAAAAAACCGAACCCCGACGCGGCCTCCTCGCGAGCGTTCGAAACGTTTTTCGATTAAGCATGATATTTAATAATAAAAATTAAGTAATAAAAATCATTAAATTATTAAAGCTAACAGCAGATGATGATTTCGTGAACATCCATTTTTAGCTGTTGCCAACAACGACGATGATAGATCAAACATGCAACATAGGAAAGTCACATATCAGGACAAGAGACTTTCAAAGAGAACCTCAAAGATGGCTTCTTCCTGCCACTTCAAGATCCAAATCGTGGACCCCTCGAAGCAACCTTTCAAAACCAGCAACATTAAAACAACAACAAAACGACAGCCAAAACAACGACCAACGACAGCCAAAACAACGACCAACGACAATAACAAACTCGTCTCAAACCAGGAGATGCATAGCGGAACTTGGATCGGCACGACTCCGCGACGACGAAGCAGGAGGGCGAAAGAAGAGCACGTTCAAGTGAGAAGCCGTAGGAAGAAGATGCAAGACGGAGAGTTCGGGAGACGATCCGGGATTCGGAAAACATCCACGGGGGGAGGTTGGGACGAACGCCCGCCATTAAGGACCACTTCGTATTTTTACAGGCCGGCGCACGCGCTCGAACGCACGCACGAGACGCGCTCGCTCGTCTCCAGGTGCGGCTTCGGAGAAGCAAAAACCTCAGCGGAAAAGAAGGACGAGCCGAATAAGCGCAAGGCCAGACGCACGCATCCTCACACACCGATCGAAGCCGCCGCAAGTTCCTCTCGTGAGCTCCGTCGCCAAGGAGACTACAAGTTAAAACCCCAACGGACCCCTCGAGGCAAAGTCGGAATCGTTCTGAATCTCAAGTTTCACGACGAACGAAATCGGGGAGGAATTCGGGTTGAGGGGAACTCAGCACCGAACGAACCCCGAGCGGCCTCTGAAAGTTCTCGAACTACATTAGCATCTCCAGAGCACTGGCAAATCATCATCATTATTATCATTATCATTATTATTATTCTTGTTATTATTGTTATTCACAGGTCGCATTCAAAAAAAAAGGAAGAAATGAAGAAGGAAAAATAAAATACGTCCACAATTTTCAGATGAGAAACTGGAGAGAAAAAAATGATAATAAATATAATAATAATAATAATAAATAAAATAATAACACAAAAGAAATAATCAGGAGAAAAACGTTCTACTCAAAGGATCTCTTGCACTCCGCTTCAAAAGCATCGCAGGAGAGTCCCGTCCTTCAAGGCAATCGGGCAGGGACCGACGACGAGGCCTCAGACGATCAGACCCTCTTGGACCTGGGACCCCAGGCGGAGGCGAAGGCGGGCCTGGCCCCACCGGACGCGCCGGACGACCCTCCGAGGTTGGGGAACTCCTCGATGTTGTCGTTGAAGGTTTGTTGCTGTCGTTCGTGCTGCTGATGTTGTTGTTGTTGCTGTTGATGGTGGTGTGGATGGGACGAGGCCTGCTGCTGGCACCAGGGGGCGTCCCTGACGACGAAGCCCTTCTGGGGTTGCTTGGTTCGCTCGGCTTGGCTGTCGAGGCTCCTGAAGAAGTTGTCCATGGTCGGGGGTTTCGTGGCCCTGTACTCGTTCCTCTCCTCGATGTCTTGGACCTAAGAAGTTTTCAAGTGGTAAAATTTATAATTGGCATTGTTGGTCAATACTCTCATTTAAGTTTAGCTTATTCAAAGTGTCTCATCATCATGACAAGCATCACTATCATCATCATGATCATCATCACCAGCATTACTATCACTGTCATCATCACTAGCATCACCATCATCATCATCATGACCAGCATCACTATCATCACCATCATCATCAATCTATTGTTATACTCAGCATTAGCAGAGACAACCAAAACTCCAAGAACTGAAGCATCAATCGACTAACATATTCCTCTTCCAAAGTGAGCAGATGATCCCTGCAGTCCAAAACCTGATCTTCCTTTCCGGAGATGACAACCAAGTCTGGATTGTCGGAGGTCGGTGAGAACCTGATGTCGACCTTGAAGTCCTCCATGATCTGAAAACAACAACAACAACAAAAAATTAAAAAGATTAAAAAGATTTTAAAATGGTTCAATGTTCGTTCTTTTCGTGACATTGAATTCTAATTAGACTTTTGTTTGAAGCCAATGCAGGAAACGAGGCGTTTGGTGTTAAACATTAATTATTAATTATTATACAATAATTACTATCATCATCATAATTAATAATAATTATTATTATTATTATAATGATAATTTAATTCGTTAAGTACTATATGCTTCCACAACTACAACAATGTCTAATAAGAGACACGAAACTAATTCTGCACAACAACATCAAAAACAAATCTCATCACAGCACAACTTAAAATTACTGCAAAACAACAACAACAACTGATAAAATCCCTGCACAACACTCCACACCAAGAACTGAACAGCAACTGAAACAACAAACTCTTGACCGCAAGCACGCACGCATGCACACACACAAAAAACACGAATCATCGCATGACAGATGAAAAGAAGAAAGAAGAAGAATGAAGCAACTGTGAACCAAAGCACCCTTTGAACCCCGACGTCCCTTACCTTGTTGATGGCTCTGCCCTTCGTTCCAATGAGACGGGGATGGATTCGGTTGTCAATGTCGACCTCCATTACAAACAGACTCTCCTGTTGGGTTAACAAAAGCCAAATGTTAAGTCCATCATCATCATCATCATGATCTTCTATTGTCATCATCATCATCATCTTCTTCTATTGTCATCATCATCATCATCATCATTCTATTGTCAGCCTTAGTAAAATTACATTCCTTTGAATAGCTCTCCAGATCAAAAACTCTTTGTTATATTCTATTATAACATGTCTACATAAATTATTTTAATTTTCCAGGCTTCGTTGTTATTATTATTATTATTAATACGATTATTGTTATTATTATTATTATTAATACGATTATTGTTATTATTATTTACTTTAGAACTTCTTAATGACAAATGCAATGACTCCCAGTCCATTATATTTGTTTTATTTTATTATTCCTCATTTACATTAATTATTTCAATTTTTGGGAAGCAGGGTTTATCATTATTATTATTTCTATTATTATTTATTATTATTATTGTTATTATTGTTATTATTTATTGTCAAGAGTGTTATTATTTCTATTATTATTTATTATTATTATTATTATTATTATTATTATTATTATTTACTCTAGAACATCTCCAAAACCCAACACAAAACTCAAACGATCGCTCACCAATTCCCTGACTTTCTCCAATATGGCATCCCTCGCAGCCTCCGCGTTCTTCTCGTAGCCCTGGATGACGATGACGTTCGACGTCTCCTCGTCGCCCGAGCCCTTCTCGGGGAACTTGACGTTGACCTCGAATTGGTCGCGAAGCCTGTTTATGGCCGCCCCCCTCCGACCGATGATCTGCGTGTGATAGGCACTGGGCACCTCGACTTCCAGCTTGAAGCTCCTCAATTCCTATTGGTGGACGTTATAATAAATAGTAGCCAATCGGAATTTTGTGCATAAATGACGGTCGTTGTCGTTGATATTATTAACTTTAATTGGGTCGTTGACCTATTTACTCGTACGTTTATAGAATCCTAATTAAGTTTATCAAATCTCTTTAGATATGCATCCTTATCTACATTGATGTTTTAGCAAATAAAAACACAATATTAATACACATATTAATTCTAATCATATAAAAACAACAGAATAAAAACAACAACAACAATAACAAGAACAACAACAGCCAATGGGAACGCACCCTGTCCTGCCTCTCCGACTCTATTTGTCGGATCTTCTTCTGGAGCTCCTCCCTCGCTCCGGGCAGGTTCTTCCTCGGTCCGACGATCTGGATCGAGTCCTTCCTGTCGTGCTGGGGCGGAACGACGACGTTGACGTTGAACTCGTCCTGGATCTGTCGGATGAAGGCCCCCTTCTGCCCGATTATCTGACCGTGGAATTCGTGGTTCACCTCCAACTCCTCCGTGACGGGCAGCAGGTCCTACGAACGACAGCGGAATTAATAATGATTTTATAATAATTATAATAATTTTTATAATAAATGATTAACTAGACAACCATCTTGGCCTTACAATCACTGAATGAGAAGTCAAGCTGACAACAATATCAAATACAACATTGATAATAACAATTATATTAATAATAATAACAATAATAGTATTAGTAATAATAATAACAATAATAGTATTAGTAATAATAATAACAATAATAGTATTAATAATATTAATAATAATAATTATGATGATACTTTCATTTCAAAACTAATCATTCAATTCCACTCACCATCATGGCCTGCTTGGCAGCCTCACAGTTCTCAGGCTTCCCCGAGACGACGATGATGTCGGAGGGTCGTGGGTGGTCCAAGCCGTTGCCGTTGACGACCTTCTCGGTTCCATCGGCGTTTTCCTGTTCCTCTGCTGGAAATAATAATGCGTCCGAGATTAGCTATTTTTAGGTTCAACTTTTAATATATATAGATTCTGCTATTAATATATATATAGATATCACTATATCATAGATATATAGAGATATCAGATATAGAGATATCACATATGTAGATGTCACTATATCATAGATATATAGAGATATCATAGATATACAGAGATATCATAGATATATAGAGATACCACTCGATGACTTAACCGAGTCGATTTTATTATAACGACGGTTATTGTTTGTAAATTTATTAGAAAGATGCGGATGTTAAGTTCATTATAATAATCTAGTCCTAGATCTATATGCATGCATGTGTGTATACTTAACAAATTCATTGTTATTACTGTTATTAGCATTATCATTATTATTATTATTATTATTATTATTATTATTATCGTTATTATTATTAATATCATTATTATTATCGTTATTATTATTAATAATATCGTTATTATTATTATAATAATGTAGTTAGTAAATAATTGATTAATAATAATAATAACCACTCACTCTGTTCGTTCCTCCTCTCGGGCAGTTTAATGTTAACGTTGTGTTCCCTCGTTATTTCTTGAATCCTGAAGCCCTTGGCACCCATTATGGTTCCGTGGTATCTCTGTGGAATCTCGACTTCTATCGTCACCTGTGACTCCTGTGGATGAGATAAATTAAATTAATTAAAAATAATAATAATATTAATAATAATAAAAATAATAATAGCAATAATAATAATAATAATAATAATAATAATAATAATAATAGCAATAATAATAATAATAATAATAATAATAATAATAATAACAATAATGGTTAACAAACAATCACTACTGGTTAATGAGTAATCACTCCCAATAATAACTATTAAAACATTATTAATGACATTAATAATAATAATAACAACAACAATAATAATAAATAACAATAATATTAATAATAATAAATATAATAATAATAATAATAATAATAATAATAATAATAATAATAATGGTTAACGAATGACCGACCAGGTCCCCGACGATCTCCTCGATCCTGGCCTTGGCCGCCTCGACACACTCCTTGGCACCCTTCAGCACCACTCGATCGCTCTTTGCACCGGGCTTCGGGAAGCTGACGGTGATTCCTCCGCACTCGGAACTGATTTGGTTGACGACTTCGCCTCTCCTTGACGTGAAGTGACGGTGGTGCTTCTGGTCCACGTGGACTTCCAAGTCGATGACGTTCTCCTGTGACGGCGAAGAAGATGAAGATGAAGAAGATGATGATGATGGCATTGGAGAGGAGGAGGATGAGGATGCAGATGGCAGTGACAATGGATTCAATGGTGAAAGAATGCTTGATGGTGCTAATAATCAATCAATCAATAATAATGATAATAATAATATTATAATATTTTATATTCAACAATTGGTATTTTAAATCTATATAATATGTAATGATCAATCATGCGGTATTATATTATAATTCTTAATGTAAATAAATATACTTAATACAATATAAACATATTTAATACAAGGAACGACTAAATAATTCTGGTAAGGGCACGACTTGGATAAACCACAAACCGGTCGTGCGTGACCTCAACGCCCTCAGAACAAAAAAAAAGGAAGAAAATAAGAAAGACAGAAATAAACGGCACGAACCAGTCCGGCAATCTTCGCCTCGAGTTCCTTTTTGGCCTTCTCCACGTCTTCCTTCCTTCCGATGATCGTTATCAACTCAGGATCCGCATCCTTGGGACTGGCGAACGAGAACCTGACCCCGAGTTGTTCCTTGAGTTTGTTGATGGCAGAACCTCCCCGTCCGATCAGGAAGCCGTGGTTCACGGACTTGGTCCTCACTTCTGCCGTGTGGCCGGTCTCGATCTGGGGAAAGAAATTTTATAATAATATTTGTAATAATGTATATAGGGTCATATTACAGTGAGTGTATATATTACCCAACATAAATTATATTATAATTTATACATCAACATTAATTATATACATATAACAACAACAACAACAATAATGATAATAATAATGATAATAATAATAATAATAATAATAACAACAACAATAATAACAATAATAATAATAATAATAAATTTGCACCTTCTCATTGGCCAAGTCGAGAAGCAGCTTCGAAGCCTTTTCGACGTCTTGTTTTGGTCCTTTGATGTGCACTTTGCTGCTTTGCATGTTTTCACCTGGGAACCTGATTTGGACTCCTCCGCACTCGTCAGAGATGGACTTGATCAGTTTGCCCTTTGAACCGATGAGACCCTGGTGCAGTTTCTGGGGTATTTCCACGGTGACATCGCTGATGTTTGCCTAGAGGTTGAAGAATAATAATAATAATAGCATTTCGTATAATAATAGTTTATATTATACTTCATCTAACAATAGCACAAAAATGGCCAATATGGTGATATATACTATTCTTTATATTAAGCTGATCTTTTGACCAACTTACACATCTTAATAGGACAAGACACAATTAATTATAATACAAGTCCTTATAATATAATTATAATACAAGTCATTATAATACTAATCATAATACAAGTCATTATAATACTAATCATAATACAAGTCATTATAATACTAATTATAATACATTATAATACATATAGTCATTATAATATAATATTGTAAAGAGTCATTATAAAAAAAAATGTCGAAAAGCAGACGACAATCGCTCACCATCTCCGATTGGATCTGCTCTATGAGCTTCTTGGCCTTCTGGACGTTGGCCTTCTTTCCTGTGATGACAATCACGTCGCTGGTGCTGTTCTCGCGAGGCAGTTCTATCTTGGTGTCCGTCTCCTCTCTTATCTGGAGGTGGCAATGATGATGATGATGATGATGATGAGGAGGAGTTTGGTTGTGATGATGATGATGATGACAAGGAGTTTTGGTAATGATATTGATGATGATGATGATGAGGAGGAGGAGGAGCTTGGTAGTGATGTTGATGATGATAGTTTACGATTCAAAGCGATCGTGGATGTTAGTCAACAAGCCGCGACCAAAATGGCACGGGTAAAGAATCACCTTCTTAATCTTGGCTCCGCCCTTGCCGATGATGTTCCTGTGGAAGTCCTTGAATATGTGGACCTCCTCCCTGTAGTTGTTCTCGGACTGTCCAATCGGAACGCAGGTAAATTAATGTATGCGACTAATTTATTAGACGAGGCGAGTTCAAAACACAACTATTTAATGTACCTTATAATCATAAAGTTAGCCCTAAAACACACGCACGCACGCATACACACAACAACAACAATGACAGCCAGTACTCCATGACATCACGACTCACCACTTCTGCCACGACTTGCTGCAGGTACTTGAAGCACTTGTCCACGTCGTTCTTCTGACCTCTCAGGGTCACGACGTCGCTTTGTTGACTAGCGTCGGGGAAGGATATTTGAATCTGGAATACAATACGTAATAATTACATACAATACCAACATAACAACAGGCCATGCTTTACAAGAAGGCAATATTACAGCACCAACTAATTCACAATGGAGGTAAAATTATGCTAATTTTTAACAAATAGTATCACTATTATCATTTTTATCATATTTATTATTATAGTAACTTTTATAATTAATATTAATGATAATATATTATTTTAATAACATTATTAGTATATTATAATAAATTAGTACTGATGTCTAGCAATCACCTGGTTGAACTTATCTCTGATTTCCTTGATCTTGGATCCCTGAGACCCGATGATGAGCTTGTGGAGGTTGTAGTCGATCAGAATGTCGCGGGTTTTTTCGTTTTCCTGGAGTTTCAATCGACATCAACTGGTTATCGGGTCACGACATTTCGAATAGCGACGGTTATTAGGTCATGACGTCCCGATTAATGGCAGTTATTAGGTCACGACTTCCTGATTAATAATGACCATCGCAGAGAGACAATTAGCATCACGAAAGCCCGTAGCATTACGTAGCATGTCGTTCCATGAATCATCACCACTGCCGTCGTGAATATCATGAGTGATATTCATCGGAAACAACTTTGTACCTTGACGATGATCCTATCATCTACGTAGTGACCCATTGGACATGCTATCATCATCACCACTATTACCACCACCACGTCTCCTCTCCACAAGACACACGAGTCACTCACCATCTTCTTGACCATCTCCAGGAGTTCATTCTTAATCCTGGAAACGTGCTCCGGCGCTCCCTCGATTCTGACGACGCTGCTGTCGTCCGACGGGATCCTGATGGTCAGCCCGGTCTCCTTCCTGATCCTGGCCACTGTATGGTGCGATAGGAAAACGAGTTTAGCTTAGTTACGTCAAGAATCAAAAATCTGCACAAAGTGCTGCAAGACGTTGTCATGGCAATCGTTCTAAATTAAGAACAGAACCTAGACAGCTTATCGACGTATTCAGAGTAAAATTCTCGAACGACCGGATCGTGCATTATCGCGCTCTGATAAAGAGACACGGTTTGAACGAACTACTTTTCAAAAAGACCAAAACAATGCCTCGAATTAAAACTAATAATAGCCAAGAAATAATCGACCAATCCAGAAGCTGAAAACATTAGACACAAATCGGCCCTTGGTTATTGCCATTTCCAGTTAAAACAAAAGAATAATAATAATAATAATAATAATAGTAATAATAATAATAATAATAATAATAATAATAATAATATACAATACAATGAGATACAATACAATTTGACAGGTCTAAGAAGCTAAAGCTACCATTGGCTCCCTGTTTCCCGATGATGTGCTTGTGGAACCTCGGGTCGATGTCCAACTCCACGAATGCCATGCGGGTTTTCTGACGACGAAAAGCGATTATTGACCAATTTGTAGGAGTTTAAATTGGTTGTTTCAAATAATAATAATAACAATAATAATAGTAATAATAATAATAATTACTACATAAAGATAATCAAGCCAAGAGGAATGGTACTGCAATTCAAAAAACAATTATATATTATAAATTTTATAATCACAATAACAGCAAAACTGATGTCGGCAATAATAATATTAAAAAAACAATAATAATAATAATAATAATAATAATAATAATAATAATAATTGAACTTTCATGAGGGGCCCACAGTAACAGTAACAACAGCAAGTTAAAACAACAACATTCGCATTACAATCATTTGCAACGCCAGACTCACCAACTCATCCACTTTGCCCTGAATGGCCTTCTCTGCACAGGCCACGTCCGCCGGCGGACCTTCCAATGTGATCTTGTTTTCCCCGTCGACGAATTCGATGTGCACCTGAGGAAGAGCAGCGACCCTCGTCAGCCAGTCAGTCAGTCGACCAATCAATCAATCAATCAGAGAAGATAGGAATGCTAGGATTGTCATGAATTATGCAATAGCGCTGCCCACCTTGGGATATTCCTGATTGATGACCCTGATGGAGGCTCCCTTGGGTCCGATGATGAACTTGTGGAGCCAGGACTCGACCAGCAGGTCCTTGCAGATGACGCTATTGGCCTGCAGAACGACGAGTTGACCTCATTAATATGCATGTCTATTATTAGTTTCATTGGTTATTAGGTTGTTATGGTAATAAACAAACACAACCACCATCACAATTGCATCGTTATTATTCAACCAATAACATTATTATTAATCTATTATTATTGTTATATTAATATTGTTATATTATTATTATATTATTATTATTATTATATTATTATTATTCTATTATTATTATTATTCTATTATTAATATCCTTTGCTCGATCGCATTGGTTATCCTAATGACACCCCTAGATCGTAATCAGGCATCGTTCCAAATCAAATCCTACCTTAGAATAAACTAGGGTGAGAGCGGGCCCGAGCTTGGTACCCTCTCCCCTGAGGGTGATGGTCTCCGAGGGGACGTCGGCCGGGGGCACCTCAACCCAGACCCCCGTCTCGGCGAGGATCTCCTGCACGTTGGAGTTGCGAGGACCGAGTATGTACTTGTGCTGGGACTTCTTGACCTCTACCGAGACGGTCTTGTAAGTTTGGACCTGCGAATCGGTCGTGGCGTTGATAATACTAGTATCAATTAATTAATTAATATAATAATTAAGGTTAATTTGTTTATTATCAGTTATTTAGTTATCTCGTTTCAACATCTGAATGCATCAGATCGACCTGATAGCTTTTCTAAACTTAAAATGGCATTTCACACACCATACTATGAATGAATACAAATCTTCTAACGAAGATGTTAGCGGTCGCACGCGAGCACGCATCCTCACCATCTCCTCGTACATCCTCCTGATGGCCGCCTCGACTTCCCTGACGCCGTCCTTGTCGCCGGAGACGACGATCTCGTCGCTCTGGACCATCGAGGGGGGTATGCCGAGCTTCACGTCGCGACCCGTGCCCTCCACGAGCCTGTCGGCCGTTTGCCTGTTCGGTCCGATGATGAACGGATGCCACATCTTCGGAATCTGCAGCCTCACCACGGCCAGCTTGGACTGGAGGAATCGACAGAAGAAATGTCAGATACAAAAAAAAACAGAAGCAGAAGCGGTGCTGGTAATGATGATGACAATGATGGTGGTGGTGGTAATGATGCTGCTGATGATGATGGTGGTTATGATGCTGATGATGATGGTGTCGGAAGATGCATTGACAATATTAACAACTGACTCAGCTTGGGAGAAAATGCAGAAAAGGATTTCATACTAAACACTATTGCAGTAGGTCCACAAACGACCATCACGACGCCAATACCGTCAATAACAACAAAGCATCTCATTGGTCGACCAGTACTGACCAGTTCGTCGGACTTCAGCTGGATGGTCATTCGAGCTCTCTCGATGCCCTCCCTGGTGCCGGTGATCTCCACGACGTCCGACGGCTCGTCCGGTCGCGGCACGCGGATCCTGGTGGCCGTCTCCATCTCCAGCTGCTCCCTGACCTTGTTCTTGGTGCCGATGATGTAGCGGTGGTGCTCTTTCGGGATGTTGATCTTTACCGTGCACTGTTTGATGAACGAAACGAAAAGAAATAAAAATCGGGTCCATTCGAAGTGATTGTGTGTGCGTACGTGTGTGTGTGTTCTATTTGACTGTGAAATACAGAGGCCCACCCACCATCCACCACCATATAAACACGAAGCTTCACGAGAATCTCTTTGATTTGTAATTGCAACTAACCAAGGCAATTACTTTAAGCCTAATAACAGGGCAGTGTTGTGCTGCATTTCAAAATGTTTAGGAATGCAACAATATGGGCCAACATGTTTCATATTTAAGAAGCCAGATAATTTGCAAAATAGAATCTGTGCTGCAATGCATCAGGCAAAACTACATCCAAGGATGTATCATCAATTGCCAACGTTATCATCATCATCACCATCATCATCATCATTGTGATCATCATCATCATCACCTGCTGCTGGAGACTCTGGGTGAGGTCTTTCCTGGCCCTGAGTACGGCGTCTGCCTTTCCGGTGACGATGACGGAAAGACTTTGGTCCTTGGAGATGCTCATCTCGATGCTGACCTCTGGCGAAGGTTTTTGAAAACGTTGAGGGTCACGGGGTCATTGCATTTGTTTATATGGAAAACAAACATACGGAACGTAATGTCTATCATCAGGTTACATTGTAAGTTAAAAAAAAGGTCTACTTATGAGACGTGATACGAGATAGCACTCCTAATGACTAACAAAAGTCATCATCGTTATCTTGTCATCATCATCACCATCATCGTCGTCGTCATCATCATTATTATCATGATCGACCTACCATGCTTGCTCATGATGTCACTGACGGTGGCAGCCTGGATCTTCTTGTCTCCGAAGACGGATTCATTGAGAAACTTTCTTTCCTCCATAGGAATGGTGAAAACCTGGTGGAAGGAAAAAGAAAAGAAAAGAAATGAAAGTCAATTCTGAAACGAAAGATGCCTGTCAACTGCTGACCCAGTTGGCTGTTAGTAATTAATCTATATTGTTCATTTAACTGAGTTAATTAAGTTGGTTTAAAAATGAATTTGCCAAAAAATGAAACAAACAAATATTTGTTTGAAATGCAAAATCAATGAACTTGAAAGAAAGCGAGCAGACATGTTGGTTGATCAAATGGTATGATTCACCAACAAGTGGCATAACTTTGAACAGCTCCTGATAAATTTCTGCTTTGCTAAATTGAAATTACTAATAATAAAGAAGGCTTATTAGCCCTCATTGCTGCCATAAAACCTTCTTGAAAAACCACTTATAAACTTGATTCTATGTTGAAAGTTAAGTCACTGATTAGCAATAGACTGAGTTTATTTGGCACTTAAGAGACCAACAACTCAGAGAACAACAGCTACAAGTGTCATGGCGGGCAGGCAACATGACCAGTTTAGAACTATAATTGGAAAACATTAACTTCAACTTAAAATATGTTAAGAATTAGGGTATCAGAGTTATGTATTTTATACATATGATAAAATTCCACAATGAAAAATAGTTTAAATTTTAAATTATCTTTTTAAATTAAATAATTACTTAATTAATCAATCATTGTGCATCAACAACAACAAGGTCTACCAAGATATAAGTTAAATAATTATAGAAATCTATGTTTGCCTATCGGAACACTAAAATGTGTGATGTTCTGTTCTTAATGAAAGGATATCATTGAAGACTTGATTCTTGATTCAACCCACTTCTTAGAATCACCACCTCAACAACTACACCGACTACTCAAAACTCAATGAAATGGATTAGCAGATATTTTTAATATCGCTAATTGCAACGGTCATGTGAAAGATAATGGGCTCATTGTTATGTTACAAAGTCACAGGCAATGATTGTAAGAACATCACTTGTGATGACACCTGATGATGATGATGATGATGGCAGGGCCAATGGGTCACTACAGCATTTGCAATAACAACCTTTAGCAAAGCTAATATTACATAACGCGATAACATTAATGGTGATGCTAACAACAAATATGTGAACAGAGCCACAAAAAGTTTCAAATATTATACAGCCTGCCAAAAAAAAAGTCATGTACCTCTCAGAGATATCCATCAGAAAAGTAAATAAGTTTTAACATTGATTGATGAAGTTTAAAAAATAAACTATACAGGAGCTGAATCATCTCAGGGAACTGATCTCGAGCCACCTCAAGAATAGCTTATCATTATGTAAAATATTCAAAGAATAGAATAACCAACCGTAATAATCAAGAATTCAAAACAATAATAGCATATAAAAAAAAACAAATCTATAAATAAAAATATTTAAAATTCTCAAGCAAATCATCTACCTTATCAACCAAAAGGCAAATACTACTCAGAAGTCATCATCAGCTCATTACAACAGTAAGCAGCTTAAATCTAATTACCTGAGTTACGACAGATGACTTGAGGGCCAGCTTGTTCTTCCAGACGTTGGCATTGCTGGCATTTTGCTTTTTAGGTGCTCCCTGGATGGGGGCAGTCTGTCCTTCCTCGTGACAGAGAGGTGGAAAGGCCTCAGCATACGTCGGTTCGTAGGCCTCGTCTTCCAAGACGTGGTTGTTGTTGTTGTTCTCAATCAGTGTCCCGTCCATAGCGAATTCGATTTAACAGTATTGTCTGAGAAAGGAAAAAACGAAGGTGAAAATTTGAAGGACCTATAATGCGCAGCAAAACAAAAATTATAACCTAAACAAAGCAAAGTCTATAAGTCAGCTGAACACATGTTCATCAACAAATCTACTCAAGATGGAAAAAAAACTGCAGATTATTACAAAAATATAAAAAAAATCTTCATCAAAAGCACCAGTAATCAAGATTATTCAATACTGAAGAAGAATATTTGCTCGTCTGACCGACTGCATCAAACGAAAAACAAAGATCTGTGCCACGTATTAGACGTGTGACTGTAAACGTCACAACCAACACACCTGGCCAAAACGCTATTTTGCGAACTTTTAACTACCAACGTCGATTTAAACATTCCTAAATCCCCTCCGCATTTCCTAGAACTACGCTGGAGACGGAAAATCGCCGGAAAATGCCACCGCCATTGTCCGGCGGCGAGCCAAAGGCACGATCGTGGCGAAAACAGGACGAGAAATCTTCTACGATCACTAACCAGTACTGTTGCCAGAGAGTCCGTTCGGAAGATGCTGAAGTGCCGAATGAAAATATCTTGACTTGTTGTCGCGTAAAACTCAATCGAGCAAAACTACTTAACCAGGAGTCTGATTATAAACTGCAACGCCGAGTGCCACGAACACAGCCCGTGATAAAGACAAGTTTCGAACTATAGACTCGAGCTAGGGATGTACCGATGCCAAGATGGTTTATAAGAAATAAAGGCGGAGCTAAGCTTTGTAAAACTCACCGTGATTGGCCGGCCGAAAGTATTCGTGTAACGTTTCGACTAATCAAATTAGTTGTTCTATAATTTTGTGCCACACGGTACGCACGAGTTCGACAATGAGGAATTTATTTTTTATTTACGATCGTTTGATTGTAAATTTAATTTTTAAAATTCATTTTGCTTTGTTTTAAATTTTATTTTTGTAAGTAATTGCAATTTGATACGATGACATTTACGATCTGTTTTAATTAAATTACGCTTTAAAATTCTCCATGAAAGTAAAAATTATTTGTAATAAATATGTAGATTGCACAATTAATGAATTAACTGTTTCACCAGTCGGTGGCGAGACTTTTACTCAAGAACTAACAAAAATTTTGTTAATTACTACTTCATATAGTATTTAGGTAAATTTATAACCTTAAATTTAAATTAAATTTTTTAAATTCGTTAAATAATTATTTTAAACTCGGGGTATTTAACTTGTCGACTAAAATTTAGACGGCCTCCTATTTTTTTTTGTCATTCGTTTGGGCCTTGAATGTCAGAAATTGCTTTTAAAAAAATTGTTTTGATTTGACATTCCGCTGGTATCAATAATTAAACTTAAATATAAAATATTTCAAATTCACTGCGGAACCACATTGTGCAAATTCCTTTGAACTCATAACATTGCAATTCCCATTCCAGAGGATTTTGATGATGATGATGATGGGGCTTATTACGATGGATATTTCTGGATCGGTCTGGAACAACGCCAGACTGTTGCGTAGTTTGAGAGTTATTTTTCAAATTTTTGAAAAAATTAATTTTAAATGTCGATATGCAAATAACTAGCAGATAGGTAAAACGTTTTTAACTGCAATTTGCATCGATTTGTTTATTTGCAGCTGTTTGCATAAAAGGCAACGATTTTATGACATGATGATAGTAATGATGAAGACGATGGTCAGAGACGTTCCCATTGGTGTATTTATTGTAATTTATAGATCTAATTTCTCAGTTGGACTACATAAGTAAGTCGTGCTGACATTTTTAAACTAAGAAGACTTTTTAACGCACATTCCTCCAAAATAAAGCATCAGGGAAGGAATCACAACTCCTTCTGTTACAATGGCCTGGAAAATGTATCGCAATTTTAATTTAAATATAAAAATATTATCATTATAAAATGATAATGGATCATTTCAATACTGAACTTATGTTGAGTAATCAGGTCAGCCAGGAAAATGTCAATTTATACAAATTATTTGTTTATGTTAATCGGGGGTCACGAGATTTCTGATTCACTGTGCAAACAAATCATGCATCTCCACATTCAGTTTAGGTCACTATGTATGTAAGAAATCCATAATTTAACAGGACGTCAGGTTAATCTGTTTAATTGTTAAGTTATTTTAATTGTTAATTTATGATAAGAAATGTAATATAAACTTTTATTCAATGTCTTATCTTCCATGAGTTGTTTAGAACTACTTTGTTTTTGGTTCATTCAGGTGGTAATGAATGAATCACAGCTCTTGTTGTTCAGCTGTGGTTGGATAACCAAAAGCCATCCTCAATTAGAAATTCTATTATTTGTAACAATAAGATTGACAAGCCTGGTTTATTAAATCCTTTTTTTATTTTTCAATTTATAAATGAATTTTAAAAATCTTATTCATCTTATTATTATTATTATTAAGATTTTATTCGTTTATTTCTCTTCTCGTCGTTTTTATTAAGCAATCAAAGTGAAAAAGAAACCTTTTTACAAGAATCTTGGATGTTTACAGGCTTATTTCTTTTTATTTCAATTTCATTTAAAAAAAAATAATAATTCACAATTAAAACTGATCCATCTTTAGACGACTAGACGAATTATGCGTTGAAGCTAACAAAAACAAAACAATACTTGATGTTTTTAATGTTGTTGTTGTTGACTTCAACCAAAGCCCTTTGCATGACACCGGCATTTGACTCAAAGAGTCAACAAACCAAAGACAAGCCAGCCGCTCTTCCATTACGTTATTATGCTGCTAGTGGTTCTGAAATATTATGGCATAATTATCATAATTTATGGCGATGCTGGCTAATCAGAGGCCTTGGAAAAGGGTTAAGGTCAATCTGTTTTGCATAATTGATACTGTAGATGCGCATCGATATTCAATGGGATCATATACTTTGAAGTCTAACTGTTTGTTTTATTTCTGTTAAAAATAAAAAGCAATGAATCAGCAAAAAAAATGTTTAAATAAATATATCTTTTTATTCCTCTGGATTTCCAGACAAAATTCTATTCTATATTGTCAGTTCTCGAGCTCGGGGTTTTTGTCCATCATTTACCGAAATTAAAACCGTGATAAAAATAATAATAAATCATTATTATTATTGTTGTTATTATTATTAATATTATAATATCGACAGCAATCTTTAATAATTATTATTATCACTATTATTAACTGTTATTATTATTATTATTATTAAAATATGAATAGGAAATAGTAAATATTTGGTCCGACATTCAGAAAAAGAAAAACGACGAAAAAAAATAAATAAATTAAACTCCAGTCTGTAAAGTTTTGTGCCAGGTCAGGGACTTGGGGACGATGATTCCGATCCCATTTCAGGTGAGAATCTCCTATCGGCCGTGAAGCAAAATCCGAAAGAAAACATGAACATTAAGATAAAGGCAGATACCAGACCGATGACGCCCGCGTAGAGACTGAACGATTTGTCGATGTTGTCGAAGTAAGGCGTTGTGAAGGCGTAGTAGGGATCCTCGATAGACGACCGAACTGATACTTGCTCTTCAAGAATTTTGTGTTGTTTATTTTTGAATTAGTACATAAATTAACGAACGAAAGAAAGAATGAATGAATGAATGAACGAACAAATAAAACAATAACGGATGTATTTATGCAGCGCTGCATTATTGAGTATTAGAGATGCTCAAATCATCTACAAGGCAAGGAAATCCCATGATTTTGCAATAACTCATGATGGTTTAATAGTCTGATTTTGGAGGATTTTTTTTATCATGTTTCGTATCTATATATATTTCTGATTACACCTGAAATTTTTGTTTAAATATTTTTGCTCATTAAATATTCACACCCTGAATTTGAAATTTCACGAAAGAAAAAAGGATCAAGAAAGATGGAACAACATGATAGAATTGAAGGGTCTTACTTCGGACACATTCGAAATTGTCGACGTTCATGTAATCACCAGTACAGGCACACATGTACGAAGATATGGTGTTGAGACAAAATGAAACGGTCATGTTGCAAAGGCCCTTCTGTTCGCATTCATCGACGTCTTTTGGAGAGTTGTAAAATGATTTTAAAATGCATTTTCAGCCTATTAATTTTTATTTTTATTTGCTTAAGTACTTCCATCAGTACAAAAACGTTTCATGTTTCTAGGAAATATTAATAATAAAAGAAATAAATGCGTAATAATGTTATATTATATCGATCGTTATTATTTTATATAATATTATCATAATATTGCAAAATACAGTCATAAATAAGTGGTCATATCTGGTTAATGCATTATCGTTTAAATACCTAAACTTATCTTTAATTTCCGAACAAAGCGCTATAAAAATCGACTAGAGAATTATTTAAATTATTCAGTACAAATTCTATTTATATTCAAATTACTCAAGTTTTACTTCCCAGTTTTCCCAGTTTTTGTTAAAATGAATAAATTAAAAATATTTTCGCAATTCCTCAATTTACCTTCGCATTCTGTCATGAAATTATAGTCTCGTTTGGTTGTACCTTTTGGACACAGGCAGTCGTAGGAGCCTGGCGTGTTAATGCATTCAACACCTTCCGGGCATATGGTGAAGATTGTGGTCTTGCATTCGTCAAAATCTTTGATGGAATTTTAGATTCTATGAATAAGTTGATCGTGTACTGATTGTACTGATCCTCTTTCAGTAATAAATTAAGTCTTATCGTTGACAGAAAATATTTAAATTTTCATTTAAAAACAAAAAACTTTTGGACTCATACGATAGCCATTTTGGCGCAAATTTCGAGACCAATAACCTTGGCACATCTTTTTATATGGATATTTAGTATTTCTGACATAACCAGTCTTGCAGACGCAATCATAGTTTCCGACGAGATTCAAACAAGCACTGGTCCGATTGTCACAGGGATTTTTATTGCATTCGTTTATGTCTGTAATGCATTCGGACCTCGTCAGTTTAACTAATTTACTGTTTAATCTGTTTTATTATTTAATCTGTTTATTATTTATTAATTATTATTTAATCCATTTTATTATTTACAAATACAAACACCTATTCACAATTAGGAACATCAGCTAAGGACCCATCCTTTAAGAATCCATGCTTCAACGATATAACATTCAATATGATGGATTTTATGAGAGATTTAAGATTTAGGGATTTTGCATAATTAGCAGCCGATGCTATAAGGAAGATTTTTGAATTTATAGCCCTTAACTTGTATTGAACGTGATAAAGAAATTGTTTCGAGTGAAATATCGTTTCCAATTCTCAATAATAATCGAAAGAACAATTGAATATTGTAACATAAGCACGGCAGGTACTTAAAAGTTGAATTGGTACTCGGTTTATATTCGGTATTATAATAATGACTTATATTATGAATTAAAATTTAATCAGAAAATTCAATCTTATATCGAATCCATTTTTATTATTGGAGAAAATTATTATTATTTTATTATTAGGTAAACTTCTACATTTACAAAACAAACGAGGGCAGAGTTAGGGTTAGCCAAGGTTGGGGTTAGTTGTGTTAGGACTGGGGTTAGAGTTAGCCCAGATTAGTCATTAGGGCTGGGGTTAGAGTTGTTAGTGTTAGGGCTAGGATTAGGACTAGCCAAGGGACTAGAGCCAGCTATTCAACTAACCTTCACAGCTGTATTCTTCCTCAGCGGAAGATCTGTTGAAACCTTCTCGACAATCGCACAAGTAATAACCTTTTGTATTGATGCAGAAAGTGGACAACGACTCGCATTTGTTTTCTCCCAAGCACTCGTCGACGTCTTGACGTTTTAGTTTTTAAAAGTTGGAATAAATTAATTTAGAAGGTTTAATAAAATAATTTTGGGATTTATGAATAAATTCAAGACTAGAGAAACCAATTCCATATTATTTTTTGCCTCTTTGGAGCGTTTGTGATAATATTTTGAGATGTAAATCCGAATTTATGGCGTCCGTGACTTTTAATTTAAATTATTATTTGGATTAAATTGATCCAAATTTTTAAAGATTATTTTATAATTTTATTATTATTTTATTTTTATTTATTATTATTATTAATTTTATAATTTATAATCATGGACATCAGTTGAGAAGTTAACACAATATAAAAATATGCAATTAAATGATAAACCAGCCTTTATCATAATTTTCTCTAAAATAAAACAAAATCGATTTTAAAAATAGCATTATAACAATAACAACTATAATAATAACAACTGTAATAATAACAACTATAATAATAACAACTATAATAATAACAACTATAATAATAACAACTATAATAATAACAACTTTAATAATAACAACTATAATAATAACAGTTGTAATAATAACAACTATAATAATAACAACTATAATAATAACAACTTTAATAATAACAACTATAATAATAACAACTATAATAATAACAACTTTAATAATAACAACTATAATAATAACAGTTATAATAATAACAACTATAATAATAACAACTGTAATAATAACAACTATAATAATAACAACTATAATAATAACAACTATAATTATAACGACTATAATAATAACAACTTTAATAATAACAACTATAATAATAACAAATATAATAATAACAAGTATAATAATTATAATTATAACAACCACTGCAACTTCCAGTTTCGTATTCGTATCCAGAATCGCAAACACATTCGTAACTTCCGATGTTGTTCACGCAGAACGTGACATTCGAACAGATGCCTTCCTTCAAGCATTCGTTGACATCTGTGGACATCGATGGTCAGTGATTGATGGTCAGTTAATTGATGGTCAGTGATTGACGATCGACATGATTGTTGGTTGAAACCGGTTAATTGCAATCGAAACATATTTAATGATAATTGGTGATATTTAACAATAATTACTGACATTTAGTAATAATTAATAATAATAATAATCAATTAATGATATTCACTAATATAATTACTAATATACTAATAATTGATTGCAATTGAAACATATTTAACGATAATTAGAGATATTTAAAAATAATTAATAATATTTAATGACTTTTAGCAATAATTACTGAAATTTAGTAATAATTATTAATAATCAATTAATGAGATTTACTAATATATTTGATAATATATTTAATAAGAGTAATTTTCAGATGATTTATGTTTCGATATTCGTCACCTTGACAAGTCATTGTATCGTTCATATATAACATATATTACTATATTACTATACACATTATGTTCATATATTACTATACACATTGTGTTCATATATTACATATATACACATTGTGTTCATATATTACATATATACACATTATGTTCATATATTACTATACACATTGTGTTCATATATTACATATATTACTATACACATTATGTTCATATATTACTATATTACTATACACATTGTGTTCATATATTACATATATTACTATACACATTATGTTCATGTATAACTATATTACTATGCACATTATGTTTATATATTATATATATTACTATACACATTATGTTCATATATTACATATATTACTATACACATTATGTTCATATATTACTATATTACATATACATTATTTTCATATATTACTATATTACTATACACATTATGTTCATATATTACTATATTACTATCATTTATGTTTCGATATTCGTCACCTTGACAAGTCATTATATCGTTCATGCTGTGACCAGCAGGACAAATACAAATCCCCAACTTTCTTTCATTCAAAGTCATCGTCTTGCAATAAGTATCTCCATGACATGATCCTTTTTTTTCTTTGCATACTTGTTTACGAATTAATTAATAACATTTTAATAATAATATTCAATTAAAATCAATAATATATTCAATTAAAATCAATAATATATTCAATTTTAATTAATAATATGTAGTAATAAGTTGTAATCTCTTCTAATAGTTATTGGCCTTTTAAGTTTTTATAGGATTTATCTACTAATATATACATATATTTGCAAGTTATGCATATTTCTAACTAGATTTTACTGATGTCTTTTGTTTATTCTATTATGCCACTATATATATATATATCAACCGACTCCTTCATCATGATCGAACTAACGGTCCCGTGGGAAGACAGGATGGAATTTAGCAATGCTCTGAAGAGCGACCCTCAATGGAGTTAGAGGGGAAAGGATACAGCGCCCGTGTGATGCCAATAGAAGTCGGAGCGAGAGGGCTGGTAGGCAAGTATATCTACGCCTTTCTCAGGGGAATAGGCCTTACAAACAGGCAAACAAAGCAGTTCGTCCAGAGAATAACCGAGTCCGAAGAATCGGAGTAAGGCCAGAAAAGAGAACCCCGGACAGCATTAATACCAAATTGATATAAGAAGCGACAATAGCGACATTGTGGGGTTTTTCGGATGGCGGAGCCCTCGCGGTTTTTTCGTGAATGTCGGTGCGAGTACTAGTTGTTTGTCGGAAGTCGTTAGGAGGAAAGTTGATGTTTTGCTGTTGAAAGAAACAAGCTGATCACAGGATGCGGCCCAGTTCCCGAGAATGTCAGGATTCAAGGCCGAAACACTCGTCGAGGAGGACAATCCTCTGAAGATCTCTGCCAGAAAGCTCGTGCAAGAGTTTCAATCAATATATATATTAGAAGTGGTGTAATAGAATAAACATGCAAATGTATCCTGTTATACTATTTAGAATGTATAAATTTATATAAATGTATTATGTAAATTTAGTAATTATTTTATAAATATATTAATAGTATAAATTAATAGATATATGAATAACATCAATTTAGTCAATTTACTTTTACATTTAGTACGTCTATATAATAATAGCATCTGATAATTACCTGCGAATTCACAATTGTATCCAATTTTGCCTAGAGGACAGGGCAAACAGTCTCGACCAAAAAGGTAACATTCTTGCGATTGAGGGGAAAGTTTATTTTTGAATCTGAAATCTGTTAACAGATTAACGTGTCCTAATTAGAATTCGCTCGCCAGGTGACAGGTTTGTTTGATAAAATGGAATAAAAAATAATTATTTCAGAATTCTTTTCATGACACTTTTCGGATCGATTTACTCGACCGAAACGTAAACCAAGCCGTTCCATTTATTTCTGTTAAATTTTATTGTAACTTATTTGTTTATTTATTTCATGTAATAATCCTTGAATTGTTTTTTTTTATTTTAAGGAATTAAATTCTATTAATTAAAACAAAAACATCTATTTATTCTGAAACTAGAAAGTTTTAGTTCAGTAAATCCAAACCTTTCGAATATAAGGACAAGTAAGTTGAACTTCCACAGAATTGTAGTTTTCCCTGGCATTTGATTGTGCACAAGTCCACATCAACTGTGATCAACATGTCCGTCTTGTTGAAACATATACACTTTTTCTCCTAATAAATTTACACATTAATAGATTTCGTACGCTAGGAACGAGTTTCGATGGAACGTGTAATGAAGGAGATGAAGTAAGGCCGTTTGATAAAGAAAGAAATTATTCACCGAACTGATACCGTAATAAGCATCTTTAGAACATTTGTCGTGACATTCTCGCACGTCCTTTGCAGATACGGATTTTTCAGAAAGATTCGCACTGAAGCATCCAAGATAACCGTCTAGGAAAGTTTCTAAAATGGCAGTGCATGAACCAGTGCGTGGATCAACAAATCGACATCGGTCGGTTTATATGAATTTTTTTAGCCCTTAATTTAGCGTTTAAAGCCAATTATAACCACTTTAAAATCTAAATATCTTTACAATATTTGGAAATATTGTTATTGTTTATCGCTTTGTTTATTAATTCGTTGCAATCTTTCTCAATCAATCAATCAATTCGGTTTTGACATCTTATTTTTTTTTAAATGGCTCACCATAACCGACTATGGTTAATTTCTTCATGAGACCTTTCCCTTTGACCCTCAGAGCTCTGGCCAGGTCGTTACAAACGAACGTTTGTACAGAATTCTCTCCTTCGAAATCTGCTCGGCATTTATGTTCGTTTTTCGTTTGGATGATTAACGCATAGACGTCCTTTGCAGCCTCTATCTCTTAAATGTCAATATGTACTGAGGTATAGTTTAGAGTAAGACGATTTTTAGACATTTCGAAAACGAAGAAAATGCCAATCATGATGAATGAATTTCGAAACGAATGCGTATGACTAAGTAGAATGAATCATGAGAATAGAGGATACCCACTAGAGAGTTCCACCATCACAGATTGTACGAAATACAGGTAAGTCAGATCAACAAACAGGTCCGTTACGTTTTTACCGATGACTTTTTTGAAATTTGTCGTGTTCGTTATTATACCGCCATATTCGGAAAAATAATAGAACGTTGTTGACGGTATGATTGATTGCCAAGTTTCTTTAAACGAGGCGACAAAATAGAGAAAAATGAAGCCTAATTTCGACATGTTGTTTCAGTTTGTAAGGCGAAATTTTTGTACCTAAACAAGCGTTACTTTGGTTACAGTGTTTCGACGAAGTTGTTTTTGTTTACATAGAAGGACCAAAGACGCTGAATCGTTCCGCTTTTGTAAAACAAAAAAAATCCCTAGAGTGCTGTACCGATGTATCGGTTCTGTCGTAAAAAGTTGCTTAGAAATGAAAAATTTCTTCAATTTAAAACTTAATTTGGAAAATAAAAATTTTCTAAAGATAAAAAAATAATCAAATTTTATGTTAGAACTTTGAAATATCGTGCAAATCATTTTTACTTTACGGAAAGTTTTGTGAAAATTTGATTGAAGAACATTTTTGTTTCATCATTTTTTAAACATTCAAAGAAATTGACGTGTTTATTTTCACGTTTACTCCTACGCGAGTATTAAACTTTGATTTTTTTTAATTTTTAATTAATTAATTAATTAATTAAATATTTATTTATTACGAGAATAGGCAACCATTTAGAATCTGAAAATAGAATTAGATTTTATTACCATCGTTAAAATACTTTATTAAATTAAATTAATTAATAATATTCAGACTCTTTGAGCCGTTAGACCAGTTTCGAAAACCAAAGCATTGGTTTCACGGTGCCCAAAATTCAAAAGACTTTAAAAAGCACAATCATGTCAAGTAAACTCGAAAAGACAAAACAACGTTCGGAACAGAGCCAAGAAGAATACCTCGGTTATACGAACGAAAACAATCCTTTTGGAGACCACGATCTCCTGAAACCACTGGTCTGGAACAAGAAATTGAAAGAAATAGGAAAGTCTCAACATGACGAGAAGTACTTGAAAAAGATGCACAAGAGAAAGAGGGAAGAGAATAGAGAAGAAATGGAAAAGATCAAAAAACGTCGATTGGAAAAAGAAAGAGAGAAAGAAGAAAGGGACAAGACACAGGAATTGATACAAAGGGAAAAGGAATCGGCATACTACAAGGAGTGGGAAAAGCAGGAAGAAAAGTTTCACCTTCATCAAGTGAAACTGATGTCGAAGATCAGAATCCAAAACGAGAGTGCAAAACCCATAGACGTCTTGGCCCACTACGTTTCTGAAGACGACGACATTGTTGCCGAATTGGCAGAGCCTTGCGAATTGCTGAAAGGTCTAGGCTTGGATGATTTCGAAGATCTCGTCGTAGACATCAAAGTCTACTGCCAACTGGAACAGGGAGACAACTCTGTCTTTTGGAAAGACATCGGAATCATCGCAGAACACGAACTGATGAAGTTGAAAAGGCAAGATTCGGCTTTTCTGAGAAACAACCCCATCATTTCGAATCCAGATGCACAGAAAGCAGTCGAGAAAACATTCGACGACACTTCTATGCCCGACCTGCTTGTTCTGGAAGGTAGAATCAAAGAAATGCTTAAATCTGGACAAGGAATCGTAGTGGAACATTGGGAAGACATGCAGGAACTTTTAAAAGTTCACATGGCCAGGAGAAGATTGAAATTCTACCACAAGGACAAGCTAAAGAGGAAACTTTACAATTTGAAGAAAGATCTGTGCATTGAAACTGAAACATCTGAAAACAAATGCGCAGAATCGTCAGATATGGTTGCATGTTCATCAGGAGGACAGTTTGATTCAAATTTCGATGAAGATATCACCGAAAGAGATGATGACCCGGACCAAAATGACAATGCGGCCGATCAGTACAGCCCGGTCTATCTACAACCTGGAGATTTACCGCGTGGGACGATCGTTACCGACCCGGAGGAGGATATCAAAAGACTCGAATTTGCGAGACAGCGTATCATAACCACAGGCAAAAAGTTGACGGACGATGACGAAGAAGAATTCATCAAGAAGGCAAAGGAAGACATGAACAACGAAGAATCGCAATTTAGCGTCGAGATTCAAGTCCAGTCCGAAACGTCGTCTTGGAGCGAAAAGTACAAACCCAGGAAGCCGAGATACTTCAACAGGGTCCACACGGGTTACGTCTGGAACAAGTACAACCAGACTCACTACGACGTCGACAATCCGCCTCCCAAAGTAGTCCAGGGATACAAGTTTAACATCTTCTATCCGGATCTTATAAATCCGAAAGTCGTGCCAAATTACAAGGTGACGCCTTGTCAGGATGACAGCAACTTTGCCGTTTTGAGGTTTTCTGCAGGACCTCCGTACGAAGACATCGCCTTCAAGATCGTCAATCGTGAGTGGGACCGAGTAGGTAGAAGGGGTTACAGGTGTCAGTTTCACAACAATGTCCTACAGCTTTGGTTCCACTTCAAGAGACTGACGTACAGGAGATAAGAAGATGATTTTCATTTTATGATCCATTCAGTCGCTTTTGTAATACGATGCTTTTTTTCACGAAGTAGAGTTTTTATTTCCTTTTGTTGCTCATGTCGCGTCTGTACTTTAAGAATTATAAATTTATTAAGTGTTATTAATGAAAGCTAAATATTAAACATAAATATAAAACAAGAATAACAGCCTGTTGAACAAGGAAGATTACCACGCATCATTGATTAGGCAAATAAAGCTCTGATGTCACTCGAACAACATCATTTCGAAAAATATAAACAGATCAGAAAGGATAGCATTACTGTTTCGTACTTATCTCGATTTATTTATTTTTTGGATCTTTTTGAAATGGCTGCTTTAGTTTGGTTCGCTTGCATATTTTTTTTTTGGAAATACTAGGATTGTATTAAATAAAAATCAAGTTAGTAAAATTAAATCATGACGGAGTTTAGCTTCTGTGAGAGGCCAACGTGAGGACTTATGATGTGATCGTAATGAAATTACTAAGGATTTATTTTATTATATCAGTGATTTATGAGAGAATTGTTTAGCCATTATCCAATCCAGTATGCAATTGATCAATTGCTTCGTACTCTGCTGTCCAAGTTTGACCAACCATTAAAAAATGGTCAGAGATTTGTTTTTTTTTTTAAATTCCTATTTTCGTTTGTTTTCAATATTTATTTTTACTGGAATCTTGCAAAAATTTCTTTGTTTTCGATAGATGTAATCTGTTTATAGTCTTAGCTTATCCTTGACTAGAATTTCAAATCATTGTACACACCATTGTCCGAACATATCCCTCTCTTCACGGATATATAAATGAAAATTTATTGCTAATTCGATCAATCCAAAAAAAAAATTCTTTCGCTCGGATTTAAATGTAAAATAAATAATTAAATTATTAATTATTCTTAATTAATCCCTCTAAGAAGTGGAATTAAGAACTGTAAAAGATTTTCAAATTGTCTCAGAATCGTTGAAAAGTCTGGAGCAGATGACGAGCAGAGACAGACCTTCCAAAGCGGGACAATCCATAATCCAATCCATAGATCACTATGAGTTAAGTTAATTTAAGTGCTTCGCGCCAATTCCATCTCCAGGTCTATAGACCCGTACTAGCCAGGCATATATTATATATATTGTTATATAATGCATATATTATATATATTGTTATATAATGTGTATATAATATATTTTCTTGGAAGGATTTACACGATAGGTACACTATAATGTCTAATCCAAATTGATCATTTGCATATATATATATATATATATATATATATAACAGACTAATCTATTCTCTATCCTTCCATCCATCAATTTCACAGACCCACCCACCCATATATATAGTATATACATACTATTATTTATTTATCCCCTTGAATTTGAAATTTAAAAAATACAAAATAAAAAGGTAAATATTCAGGAGAGTTTCACGGCCATGGCCGACGGACGGTACGAGTTGAGGGAATGAGAGTAGGGCGGACGAACGTGCGGACCTTTAATATGAACACGTGTGCACGCTCCAATGAAACCGGTCGGATTAACTCGCCTCTGTGGATGCAATTTTTATCAGGTGTCCCCATGTGATTGATATTCCGCCGTGTTAACTCCTTTATGGCTTTCTAGGGTTCACGCTGTTGTCCAAATGTCTCGAACTCTTAATCTTATGACACAATTTGCTCAGTCTTCCAATTTCAAGACTTTAAATATTTGGGCATGAGATTTTATGTTTAATCCTGCAGATTGATGAATCGAGAGGGTCTTAGGTTCTCTTTATTTCGCGAATACGTTGGTATTTGTTGGTAAATTGCAAGGAATAAATGAACAACAACAACAACAATAACAGGCCACAATAATGGAATCAAATTCAACCTCCGATATTTCCTCATCGAAATTTTGCTTCCAGTGAGTAGAAATTATTGTTGAATTACTTTCCGTGCTTTAATAATTTAAAAGCACAGAATATAAAAAGGCAGACCACGAAGGCGAAAGACATCGTAATAAATGTACAAAAGTACAGTTTACAGTTTGTACGTAAGTTTACAATGACCGGTGTACGTAGTGTGTACAGTGAACGTTGTACGTTGCAGATTAAAATCATTCGTAATCCGATGGCAAAATCGAAGTCCACAAGGAAGAATTTTATAAAATTTTGGCTAAAAAATAAATTTTGTTCGCAGAATTTGGTGAAATTAAAAATTGAAAATTTAGAGGAATTTTCTGTCTCCGCCCATTCCTTTTACCCTTTAGCCCTAACCGTTTGACCTTTCACGTAATTGGTTGAAACATAATTTATTACTACCGGTTTAATTAAGAATTATGTTCAACTTTTCTTTCAGAATTTAAACTTAAAAGTATATTTTTGATTTATCCTAATCGGTTCCTAGCATCAACGCTCCTTTAAAAGTCACTCTTCGGCAAAGTCAATTTAAAATGCAAATTAAAGAAACAAATACTTAAAAATGACTAATAAAATATGTGAAAAGTTATGGAATCATCGCACACAAAAAAAAATGTCTACCCTCTGGGCAGGCATATAAATGAACATACTTGTGTTCTAATCGATTGATATATGGATGGGAAAGAGATGATGCATGCGTCCAATTTATTGTGCGCTGACTTTTTTTTCTTCCCCTTTCTACTTTCAGGGCAACTCAATAACCCTGTTGCAAAATCTTGTTGAAAATTCTAAAAGTTCCAAGTTTCAAAGCATAATATTGTCATTTCTAAAGAATTTTCCCTCTCGTTAAACATGCAAACATGTTTTGTTAAAATTTAAACTTAATTAATTTCCTGCCGTAGAAAATATTTTTTTTTAATCAGATTTTTCAATAAAAAGGCTAACAAATACCCACTAATTAGCACTTACCAATGCAATTCTCCCAAAGAACCCCGTCGATGTTCACAAGTTGTTCATGCAAATCCCAACACTAAAAAATAAAAACTGTCGAAGGTGAAATCAATTGAAAAATATCAACTCCACCAATTCAAGCCGAGATCAGCAAGTACAAAGAACGGTCCTTTCAAAAATTTCGAAACAAAAAGGATCTTTGAAAGTTAAAACAGTGCTTCCGAGAACCTTCCAAGAATCTTAAAGTTATTTTCAGCGCAAAACAATTCCAAGATTTCAATATTTTTTTACCTTATTAACCTCAACAATTACGTCTAAGTTTTAAAATCATTTTGACAAAAAAAAAAAAAATAATCTAATCAATGCGAGAGTGGATGGCAGGAATGGATTTTGATATAAATCAAAAATGGCTCTTGAATTTAAAAAAAAAAAAAGCCAACAAATTAACAAAAATGGAACATCCCTTTTCCAAAAGACTCTCTTTCTATCTCTCTCTCAGAGCCTTAACATCACCCAAGAATACGCTCTCGTGGCGCCATCCGTTGCGCATTGAATTCGAACAACAATTGGAAGCGAGGACTAAGTAGACAAGTGGGCTGGAAGACAAGACCTATAAAGACCCGAGATGCTGACAGAAAAGATCGCTCCGGACGATATGACTTAGCACTCGCCTGACCTCGATCTCTGTGTAAATGTGTGTGTGGTCTGGTTTAAAAAGAGAGAAGCGATCGAACATTTTCTAAGCACGGTGTAAACCTATTTCCCTAGAAATTGCATGTAATATGTAATTCACGACAGTGAATGAATTTTTCTGTGCAGTTTACAGAAAAAGAAAGTCTCTATAAATTGTCAAAAAACATAATTATAGCGAATTTATAAAATTTTGTTCAAAGTAAATAAAGTCATATGAATGTGCTTCAACACTAAATCCTCCAATAACCAACTGGAACAGTGGCTTTCTTCATCAGTTTTGCTGAAAAACGCAGCCTAGTCTCGGACAAATTGTCTCCATAAATCGCTAAACGCCCCTGCCATTGAAATGATCGAGGTTTGCGCCATCTGTCAGCTCATCATAATTTATTCAGGATTCCTCGATGATTTAGTCACAGGTGAGGCTTTCAAGTTCTTGTTACTTTGGTGTTAGTGTGAGATTTTATTGTCTCTTTATTTTTTAAACGTTTAATCTATTAAAAAGCGCATTTATTTCTATTTGTTTTAATTTAACTACATTGTTCAAAAAGCAATTTAATGCGCCGTAAATTTGAAATCATTTTCTAAAATTTCGAGTTAAAAATCAGCTTCAATTCATTTGTCTAAAGATTTGCAGTGCAAGAGTAAATTGAAATGTCAGGGCAAAAAAACAACCGATTCTAATGGATGCTAATGGATGCAATAACTTAATAACACGACGTATAAAAATTAATTACGATATTAAATTATTTAAAATAAAATATTTAAAATTCATAATAAATTAATTATGCCATAATTATGACATCACGTCGACTAATTGAGAACAAATGATACAACTCATAATTTCGCTCAATTTATTTTATGAAACAAATATAAAAATGTTTAATAATAATAATAATAATAATAATAATAATAATAATAATAATAATATTAATAATAATAATAATAATAATAATAAATCCTAACTCAGAAGTCCAGCTCGAAAGTGCTTTACTTTGATTCCTTGAAAATTTGAGCCAAGAATTCCTTTTGTGAAGAAATTCGTTTCGAGTCTTTGAAAATCTTTTTATTTTAATATATTTTTTCCATTTGTGATTATTTCTTTGTTATGGCGCTCAGATTATCCGAACAAATGAGGTGTGGAGCTGCCTAATTGGGCAAAACGCTGGACTGAGATTTGCGTCTGACTTTTCCAAGGAACATTTTCAGGCTGTTTCTTTATTTGTTTTTTGATCTCTAATTTTCCAAAAAATGATTCAACACAGTTTTTTTCCTTCCCCTCTTCTCTCATTTAGAAACCACGTTGATTTATGATTTCCTCCTCTTTTTTTTTTTATTTTATTTATTTATTTCGAAATGAATTTTGAAAGTTGAAGTTTCCCGAGTTTGGAATTACCACCGCTTAGTGTCGATTTCACTTTTTTTTAGCGACTTTCAAATTGCATAAAAAAAAAGTCATGATTGAGAGAAAAATGCAAAATGACAGGATTTTCTCAATCGCTCAATCAAAACTATTAAAAAAAAAAACAAACAAACAAACAACAATTACAAGAATTTGTCCGGACTTCAGTTACAATGCGATGATCGATGAAGCCAGCGCTTCTGATAGCATTTCCTGGAGAGTACTGTTTATCGTCCAAAGGAGCGAATACAAATAATCCAGTTACTGCTCAGCAGTGGGATTCGAACTCTCAGACTATGAGCCTGTTGAAATTTCTTGCGCCATAGTCTCTTTATCATACTTTGGCAAATCCTGGGTGCTAGCTAAGTCACGTCTCTTGTTAATCTCGCTCGTGCAACTCCATAAAAACTTTTCTCAGATCCAAGCCTTCTGCTAAAGGGTTAACACGTGTTCAAAATTTATAATTCCCTTTTTATAACCTTCTAAAAATTACGAAAGCAATTTGCAATTTGGACCTTTTTTCATTGTCATTAATAATTCTACTTTAAAAAGTCTTTTCTCCGTCAAAATTCGAAATGTTTTTGCAAATTTTCCGACAGAAAAAGAAAAAAAAAAGAAAGTTACGTGCAATTCCGTCGGGCCATGGAGGAATTGCATCCCTTTAGTAGTTTAAGGTGTTTAAAAATTTATTTATGGAAATAATGAAACAAAATACAGAAATAATTATTGAAAATCTAGCAAAAAGGCAAATCAGTTATAAACATGAAACCATTTTGGCGGGAAAGGATCACAGACGTTTTCGTTAGATTTTATTTCCGGTTGGAAATCTTTTGAGACTTACAAACAAACCGTTCGTTAGATATTTTTTCGGAATTTGTGGAATTATTTTATTTTTTGTTTTTCGAAAATGTCGGTGGAACTCTTCCATCGAAGTTTTATCTGCGCATCTTAGAACACAAAAAAAAGGGGAAGGAATCTCCATTATCTGAGATAAATAAATATTTATGAAATATAAAATTCAAAATAAAAAAAAATAGGGAGATGCAGAATCAACACTTATTGCCGAAACTAGAATCAATAAGTCACATTTTTTTTTTAAACCTGAACTTCAAAGCCAAGACTTGAAGCATCGGACGAGATAGGACGCCTTGAGATGTTGACAAACAGAAAAGGAGTTAAGTGGCTGCACGTCTTCAAAGGAGATGAAAAGTCTCGTCCTGGTCTCGAGTCGAGACCAATGCAAGACCATCCGAGACGCTATCGAAGAGATTAGTTGTCTAAAAGCCAGAACCCTTGATCCGTATTTCTGTCTTTGTTGTTTGTTTTCCGCTCATGTTTTTGTTCCTCAAAGTTTTTGTCTTCCTGTTGTTATGGTTTCAACAACTGGAGTGCAATGATTTATAATTTCCGTGCCAACGCCATCATCCTAACAACAACAACAACAACAATAATAATAATAAAAGTGTACGAATACTACCACCATCAACAGTAATAGTCATAACAATACTTTGGTAATTTGAATTCTAATATTTAATTTCATAATTATTATTATTATTATTATTTATTCAGTGACTCCAAAGACTGCATTTTATTATTCGATTAATAATTACAATTATGACGTGTTCTTGAAATTCTCACCTCGTCTGCTTGATGTGGTGATTGAGCGCGAATCATCGTCGCACGGTCAGCTTCGAAGGGAAAGGTCAAACAAGGTCAAACAGGGGCACACGAGAGACAAAGAACCGCCCTTTGTTCAGATGAGTGAAGTTTGGAAAATAAAAACAAACTTTTTTTTCACAGCGTAATCGCCATGGCGCATTATTTTAATAATACCAAATATTAATTTAATAATATTGTATTGCCTTTATATTACGTCACAAATATTAGTAATTTTCTTCTTCTTCTTATTATTATTATTATTTCCTTTTATTAAAGAAATTATAACCAGAAAAATATTATTTAAAAAGAATTGTCCTGAAAAACTGAAAGAGGAAAAAAAGAGGTCGACTTTAACATCCTCGTCACATTAAGCGTTTTTAAAAATCCTCCGAAATAAAATTCTACGAAATAAATCGTTATTCGCAAAATATTCGTGCCAATGAAAAATCTGACCCAGACATTAATTGCATTTGAGTTACATCTCCAAATTTAAAGAGATAAAAAAAAAACCTGAGGGGAGAGATGGGGAGTTTTGGGGAGGTCCATCCCCGGAAGCCTTATGGTACTTCATCAAAACAGGGGGACAGAACTTCAAATAGGAATCGAATTTATCTACTGTCAAAGTGACAAGGAGAAATATACGCGCCAAATCGAGCGAATAATTTTTCTGCTTTATTTATTAAAGAATAAGCAGAAAATTTATCAATGAGAGGAGAGAGAGTGATAGACAAAGAGAGGGTCATCTGTAGAGAGGACTGTGCCTTATCATCTTGTTACGAAGGGTTCAGGGACAAATAATAATTATTATTATTATTACTAACATCCATTATTATCATTATTATTGTTATAATTATTACTAACCATTGCGTTATTAAATTATTATGTATTAAATCATCCGTTACGAAATAATAATAATAATAATAATGATAATAATAACAACAATAATAATAACAACAATAATAATAATAATAATAATAATAATAATAATAATAATAATTCTTATTGAACTTAAAATGAATTCATTGAATTCTTTTGAATGAATTTCATCGCTCGGTTTTTTTGTTTTTTTTTTTTAAATTTGAACGACAAACGTTGAAGTCGTTCAGTTAAGCTTTTTAGATTCCACAACCAGCGTGGACTTGAGGTGACTCTGAGCTAAAAATGGTGGACTTGAGAAACAAGAGGAGGAAGTTCATTTCGTGGGTTGATTGTGGGGACCTTTCAAGCCGCTGCTGGTTTTTCGGGGGGTTTGGGGGAATAAATGGGTCGAAAATAATTTTCTAAAGGAACAAAAAATGATTTCCGTCAAGTTAAACAACTATTTCCCACGCTGTGGTTATTAAATAAAAGCTTAAACCTAACATAATTTTTTGCATCCCGTTTGTGCGAATGAATTTCGTTGGTTAAAAACGAAGATTCTTTTTATTTATATAATTTAAAAATGAAATTCAATTTATTGTGACTTTTACGTCTCCAATAAAAAATATTTTTAATATTTTTAATGTTTTTAAAAAATTTCTGACTGAAATCTGCAACGTTCTTTAAAAATAAAATCGTAAAATTAATTTTGAATTTCATTTTTCTTCATTCTTCTTTGCTTCACAAATTTTTAAAAATGAAAACACGTTAATTTCAACATTATTCAATCCCATTAAAGCCCATAAAGCCTTTACAAATCACAATAAATGAGGCCAATTAAGAATTATCTTCATTTTAATCAGTAAATCATAGAAAAAGAATTTAAAAAAAAAAATATTGAAAAACCCCACTGAATGATATCATCCCATCTGTCGAATTATGCCATCGTCGTCTTTTCTCGAAGTCTCCATCAATCAAAATTAAAGCAAAGTTTTATTCCATCAAAAAAAAAAAAATCTTCCCTTTGAACCAAACATCCCCCTTGTTGTGGTCCGATGAGGGGGTACTGCGGTCCTCAGAGGGTCGGACCACCGCATCATGTCTCATGAACTCCTTTTTGTTGTGTCACTCCTTGTCATAATTTGTTTTCTATTCTGTCTTTGGGGTTTAACGTAGAGTTCCCAGTCTTTCCTTTTTGTTTTGCTTAGCTTAATTGTTATAAATTGTTATTTAAAATTTATAATTATTATTTATAATTATAATAATAATTTATTATAACTCAATTAATATAATTATAATAACAATTTATCATAATCATTCTTTTTTTGTGTCACTGCCCACTCTGTCTCGGACTTTTTTTTCTCTAAGCGTTTCGTATCTGTACAAATTCATTAACCAATCTGATCTGATTGGACATGTTTTTTTTTTATATTTATAAATTTATTTCTTAAATAATGTCATCATTATTCTCCTTTTTTTGATATTTATAAATTTATTTCTTAAATAATGTCATAATTATTCTCCTGCTTCGTATCATTATTCTTGTGTTTACACAGGGATTTCCTTCAATTTTAAACCAAGTTGTTTCCTAGTTTCATTGGGGTCTTACTTGAGATCCTCGGGACAAAAATTGTAAATTTATTATCGTAATTGTAAATTTATTAATGAATCAATTTATTATCAATAAAATATTCATTAAATTTTATTTATCATTAAAAGAATTTAAATATGCATCGACAGAAAATAAAACAATTGATTCAAAATCGAATATAAAAACGAGGTGATAACTCAAATGAATCTCGAATCACAAGCAGGACGTCTAAGATTGATGATGACGACGACGACGATGATTTTAATGATGATAATGATGTTAATGGTGATGATGATGACGATGATGACGATAGCCTTTGATTGATGAGGTCATAAAAAGTATGGCGATTGCTGCCAAAGTCATCAACACAAGAGTCACCACCACAGGTTCACGAACTTCGAGACGATGAAATGCAAGAAAAAAGAATAGGATTTCTTTTTACGACGAAATGTTCCATTATTATTTTATTATAAATAATTACAAATTGGGTTGAACTCTGACCTGTAATATATAATTAAAAATAAAGTTAAATTAATGTCGAATTTTCTAATTTAATTTCTAAACATTTTAAAGTGTTTTAATGTCAATTATTTTTACAGTCTACTCAATTATCATTATACAATCAATTGATCGATTCACTCCATCATTCCCAATGTATTAACAATATCCTTATTAATCAACTCCAAATCTATGGCTTGCCATCTTTCCCTTAACCCATCTTCCACACCCGTGTTTCCAATAGGATGAGGGTGAATCCATTGGGGCAGTCCAAGCTTCACATAATAATTGTAGTTGTTATTATATAATAATAATAATAACAAGATTGAAGCATAAACAAGAAGTACCTAATATCATCTATTATAAACAGAAGCAAAGAATACTATTATTATTATTTTCATCAAATTACAATATGTTAATAGCTTGAATATTAATCATTATCATTTCTCATTGAAACTCAGATCCATTTACTTGGCGCCCATTAATTTATTTAATTAAACAAATAATAACATTTAAATTGCTCCCCGATGAAATATGAAAATCAAACAATTTCTCTTCCTTCCTTATTTTTAGCCAGGATATTTCTTTTTATTTTTTTATTTTTTTTTATTTATTTATTTATTTATTTTAGTGGCACGAAATCATTCTAAATTTTCAAAATGTCTCTCCTCCGAATATGAAATCGTACCGAGGAATCTGGCATTTTTATGGAGGCACGAAATGGTCTTTCGGGTCGATATCCGAGACAAACAACTCGGTAAATAACAATTCCTCCTCAATGTGAGGAGTCCCCATTCCGCCCACAATTTACTTTCTACCCAAAACGTTTCTTATTCACAGTGGAAGATTTCTTTTCTTTTTTTCTCTCGTTGTTGTTGTTGTTGGCGTTTGAATTTTCTTTTCCCGACCGCCGAGCATCGATTCACGAGGAGTTTCACGGTTCGAACCCTCGCTCGAACGATCGCTCGTTTGTTTTTCCGCCTCATATTGGAGCGAGGCTCCTCTTTTCATTCATCCAGACCGTCCTTTTCTCGATCCGTCCATCCAGACATTTCTTAATCAATCCATCCATCCATCCCTGGATTTATCGATCCCTCACTCCATCCATCCATTCTTGAATTCATCGATCTATCGATCGCTCCAAGTTTCTCTCCAGACATTCATCTATCATATCATTCCATCCATCCATACATTCTCTTTTCCTATCTGTACCAATCAAATCTAGTCGCCCATTTGCTTATCCTTTCTTTCTTTCTTTCATCCATCCATTTATTCGCTCATGTATTAACATACTCTCACATAAATTTCCAACTCCAAAGATCCACCCACCCATCCATCCATCCTTTAAAGCACCCAATCATCTACCGACCCCCTTAAACAACCCACTCAACCGACCCCGAAGCCACCCACCTGCGTGCAGCACGGACATGAATCATACCTTAACGAGACCCGCGTTGATAGTGGAACTCGCGTCTGCTTGTCCTGCGAGGTGTCGGCGCGTTTATTGTGTGACTTATCCTTCCCATTGTGCCACGGCCACAGGCCTTGCTGTCCTTCGACGGTGCATGCTCTGCTTCTTCGCAGTTTTTTTTCTTTTTTTAGCGCCACGGAGCCTTCCTAGCGCCAACAGACGTTTCCGTTCTTGTCTTTCAATTTGTTCTTGGCAATTTGTCCTCTGGCGATGCTATGTCCGTCTATTCCAGGTGTACGGGTGGCATCTGGTGCACACCCGCGGTCCAAAGGAGTTGCATCCGAACTGCCCATTGGGGACTATCCGGGGATTATTTGTGGTGGTCGTTTAAGAAAGTTCTCGGTCCAAGCGTTGAATGTGTATGCGAGTGGCCTAATCTTGTACATGTTCTCTATCTCTGCCCGATCGCCTCTCATTCCAATCGTCACTCAATCAATCAATCGCATCGAGCGATCGATCAATCAATCAATCAAACCCCGTGCAATCACTCCATCCATTCATTAAACTTCGATGCTCATTTTCTGCAGATTTAAATGAGCCTCCTTAAAAAGCGTCAAAGCGACATCTCACGACAAGCAGGCAAAAGTGGGCACGCACTGATGGATTGAAGCGAGACTGGAGAAAAGTTGGAGAAAGATTGAACACGAGTAAAGGAATGCCTGGATGAACAAGCGAAACAAACTTATGGCTGGCCTGAGAAAATAAATGAATGGTTAATGCTCGCGTGGATAAATGCATGGATGGACGGACGAAATAGGGAGCGAGCCAGAGAATAAAGTTATTCAAACCATGGTCTTAACCCTAACCCTGTCCTTACCCTAACCCTGGCCTTACCTTAACCCTAACCCTGGCCTTACTTTAACCCTAGCCTAATATTCGACCGGCATCTGTTGGAGAAACTTACGAAATACAGCCTCAAGATAAAAAAGCTTAAAAGGTCTTAGAATTAAAAGTAATTTACAATAAATTCAATTTAACAGTCGAGTTAAATTCAGTGAAAACATTACCTTTCCATTGTTACCTGGCCAAATTACCTTGAGACGTCGAAAGAGACAGAAATAGATCTGCTAAGATGAAGGACCGTGTCTTTTGTTGTTCCGGCATCACGCGAGCATCCTATTACTCTCAATCACGTGGCCAATTGGGTTTTAATTGAAAGCGCTCAGTTTTTTGTTTTTTTTTCATAGTTTTTATTTGAATTTTGCAGCAAAAATTTGGAAAATGATAAGAAATAAATAATAAAAAAGACATTTTTTTTTGCCTGAACTTTGACTGGGCGTACTTGTAGCTTTGACGTTCCCCCTGTTGATGCATGATCTCGTGTCCATGGAACTTTTTTTTTTGGCGCACGTTCTCTTCTCGGTCCGTTGGCATAAATCTGAGTGGCGGAGGATTACACTCTGGGTCGTCTACATTTTCCTCTGAAGTTTATTATTTTTTTCCTTTTAAATTGATGTTGTAAATTCAGGTTATTAAAAAGTCGGATATGATGAAAATTTATTTTAAAGTTAACAAAGTTGATACGAGAAAGACAGGTCGAACAAGTTAAGGTCAAGCTACTGCCTAAGAAAATAGTCCGATCGACAGTATGATGTGTCGAAAGTGCAGAAAAAAAAAGCAGAAACTATTGTGACAGACAGACGGGCAGTAACTCTAGCAAAAGTGAAAAAAATATTTCGATTTTCTTCGGAACCGGTTGCCGTCCAAAGATTGGTCCTCGTTTCGTACGCTCCCAAGGGAGAATTTCGGTCACTAACAGAATCTACAGAAAGTCAGCAAATCGAATCAGAAAGTGGACAGTATCTGGGACTAAGCGACAGAAAAATCGTCGGCCATTCTTTATTCTACAGCAAGAAGAGGTAGGCACCGGATTAGTGGACAGTTCCACGGACGATCGAGAGAACTCGAGACTCCACCGCTTTGCAATTTTCTTAACAGCAATTCAAATGTATTCGTTTAGAAAAACAAAGAACATAGAATTGTAAAAGTCATTCAAACAAAGACGTCTCTTTCTTAGGGCTCCATTTTCTTAGCCTTCGGGAAAGCGAAGAGGAGTTTCACAGACAGAGATTTGCGAGCGATGCCGAGTGGCCAAAGATCAGCAGAAGTAGAGAATGAATAACATTCATGAATAAATGAATAATCATGAATTGCTCGCTTCGAGCAATTTAAGTTCTTTGAAGATTCTTAAATCTTTTTTGTTTTTATTTTTTTACATTCCTTTTGTTACAAAAGTTTACAACAATTTTGGAGAAAATCAGAGTCCTAAAGAAAATTATATTCCTAAGATTTAACTGAATTTAACAGAAACATGTCGATTTTCTAGAAATCCTTGAATTAAAATCAATAATAAACTTACATTTCGAACATTTAAAATTTAAACAAGACATTAATATTATAACTAAAAACCTATAATATTTAATATGATAATATTTTATTTATAAGGCATAATCCATTAGCAACAAGTATATCATGGCTATGACTAGTATGACTTTAAGCTGCTATAATAAGAGACGTCGACGACGAGAACAACCACAACAGCAACAACAACACAAGCATGCGAGTCCAGCCCCTGGGCAGTTTCCTGCTTGGGGGTGAAAACACCTTCTCGTCGGTCACGCGACGGCAAAAGTCTCCGTCATTGTCGCCGGAAAGCGAAGGAAAGTCTGGCAACAAAAACTGTACTCATCGGGAGTCGATTTCGTGTTTTAGAACTTCCTTGCCTTTTCTTGTCGCTGTTGTTGTTGCTGTTGTTGGTTGTTGCTATTGTTGCTGTTGTTGCTGTTCTTGTTGCTATTGTTGCTTATTGTTCGGATGTCCTTTGTTGGACTTTGTTTCGAAACTACTTTCTTTGGCTTTTTACCGTTGTTCATTTATTTTTTTTTGCATTTCATTTCGTTTTTTTTTATTTTATATTTATTTGTCCTTTTGAGGGATTTAGTTTTGTGCTTCTGTTGTTTTTTTTTTACTTGAAGAAAGGTGAGTGCACTCGGTGTCTCTGCAGTCCCTAGTGATGATGATGATGCTGATGATGACGACGACGACAGATGAATCAATTTTTGAACACAGATTTATTAGTAAAAGGCCCAAAACGATGCGCAACAAATGGTGAAATAAAAAGAAAAAGGAATCGCTTTAATTAATGCAATTTACTGACAAACGAATCGAAGACAATCCGTCGAAATTGCATAAATTTAAATTTAAATAACAAGCAATAATAAGACAGAAATGAAATCAATTCGAATGTAAATCGTTAAAAATTCATAAAATCCCGGCCCCGCACGGCCATCTGATGCCGCTAAAATTTGCACCTCTCAGGATTCGCTTTCGCTTTCCCCTGTTGGGAAATCCAGGAGGAGAAGGAAGAAGAACCAGGTGCTAAGCCGGAACACCTGGCTTCCTCCTGGAAAACCCAGGGGCCTGAAAATTCCAGGGAAATACGAAAATCGCCTCCAGATGTTTTATTGCCGATACGTCTGCTGAGGGTCATTTGTAAAGACACGTTCAAATTGAAGCCAAGATTGGTGGGGTGTATAGACGCGTATGTAGGCTCTGGCCGATTAAATATTCATGAGGATTAACGAACCGGCCAATCAGATCGAGGGAGATTTCAATCGATTGAATATCAATCGACCGACCACCACCACCAATCGACGTTTAAAATCGGTCGAGTGAATAAATTATTATAACAAGTTAATTATTATTCATTTACGACTTTAAAGGCGTAAAAAAAAGAGATTTTTATTCCAAAAAATGAAAGGAAAATTTAAAATAGGTTTCGCAAAACACACACAAAAAAAAAAATAAACCTTCTCTACATCTCAGGCAGCTCGGCATTCATTTCCTCGACCTTTGACCTCATCTTGACTTACGGGTGCATAATTGGTCGCTCCAATAGTCCCCTATTGAAGAGCACCACGGCCAAATGTTTATACTAGGGGTGTGCTAGGGACAGCCCTTTGGGTCGTGGTAAGTTCTATTTATAGCCGTACGGTCTGTCCTGACGCGGACGCTTTTTTTTGTGGGGCTAATTGAGATATAGTCCGTACTGGTTGTGGGTTTATTCTGCTGTGTATTCTATTTCTTGACCGAGAAATTTATTGGGCTTGTTGTTGTATTATTATTATTATTGTTGTTATTATTATTATTGTTATTATTATTATTATTATTATTATTATTATTATTATTATTATTATTATTATTATTATAAAGTTATTCATTGCATGCATTTGGCATGTCTTTGATTCTGCCAGTATTTCGAAAGCGTACAATCTTTTTTTTTTGTTGGTTTTCCTGGAAAGCATTATTGGATGTACTAGAAGCTAATTATCATGAGATTAGTCATCAAAATTTGTCACAAGTCATCAGCTTACACACACGCACAAACGCAAACACGTAAACAAACATATCCACTTAATCACAGACCCACCTGCCCTGACATCCACAAACCGTAAACCACCCGGGGCGGACCACTACCCACCACTACACACCCACCCAAGCCCCGTCTATAGACCAGTCATCCGGCCAGCAACCATATTTCAAAGCGATATCAATGCATAGACTCGTACAACTAGATTCTCCTCTTATAACAAGATTATCGAACACGCATGCTCTCCGAAACAAAAGCTTGCTCTCCAATATTTTGAGTTACCGCTCGGCCGAGGTACCCGAGGGATTCGCCCTAAGGGGTACGTGGTGGAGTTGGGTAAGGGGTATAATGGAGTGAGGGTGGAAGATTTTATGTACTCTTTCTTTTTTGAGTCGGGGACTGTTTATTAGTTTGAGCAATATTTTTTTTTAAATTTTTTATGGAGACCGAGTAGAAAATGGCTTATCTATTATTAATATTATTATTATCATTAATATTAATAATTTATTAACTAATAATTATCGTATCTCAAATATAATTTAATATATAGACTCATAAATAATAATAAACACTATTACAATGACTGATGGAATTCCCAGCCCATCGACAATAATAATAATAATAACGATAATAATAATAATAACGATAATAATAATAATATTAATAATAATAATAATATTAATAATAATAATAATAATAATATTAATAATAATAATAATAATGTTAATAATAATATTATTATTATTGCCATCGTCATCATCGTCGTCGCGGTTTTATTGTCGGCTCCAGTTTTGCTTAAGATCGATGAAAAATGAACATTTCCGATGCATTTAACAACCCACGGCTTTGAACTCACCTCATTGATTCCAAGAGGGTGACTGGATTCACAATCCGAGTGAGTCATCGCCAACATCATCGTCGTCGTCATCATCATCTACTTCTTCGACGTCTTCATCGCTGCAATGGACATCGAGGTCACCACCACCACCACCACCACCGCCACCACCACCACCACCATCATCATCATCATCACCACCACCTTCACCAGTTCTTCAGTTGCAACAGACTTCATCGTAGCCTGCACAGTCATAGATCAAATCTATTCGATTCCGTCCGACCCATGTAAAACATGGACCCTCAAAGCGTATATTATTAATAATAATAATAATAATAATAATTATTATTATTATTATAATAATTAATAATAATAATAATAATTATTATTATTATCATTATTATAACCACAACAACACAATAAGTTTATTAAAAAAATTACCGATTAAAATGTTATTAATATTGCCAAAAACGGTTATTATTATTATAGTATGAATAATAATAATAATAATAATAACGATAATGATATATGATCTATTGTATTATAATTGATATAATGTATTATATATTAATATATATAATATTATATATAATATATTATATATTAATATATATAATATTATATATAATATATTATATATTAATATCGTTATATAATACATAATAATATTATTACTAGTAATGTTAGTGGAAGCATTGATGAGCTTTTTATCTCAGGACTTTTGACTCACGAGCATCGATTTCTGATGCCAGGAATTCTTCAAATCCGATGACCGAAAAGATTCTAACAAAAGAAAATTGGATTCTTGTCGTCGCAAGAGATTCGAACAGAGAACTCATACGGGGTCCTGGAAGAATCCTTATTATTATTATTATTTGTTATTATTATTATTTATTTATTATCAATCAATTAATTAATTAATTATTTGTTTATTTCTGGAATAACGAATATACATATTAAACAACACGTATGAGAGCACCGGATTGGATGGTAAGACCTTATTCTAGTCATTGCGGTTCCAAGAGATGGTTTAAATATTTAGAGACGATATCTGATTTGAAGAGGAATGGGGGCATAAACACCCCGTTCGTAGGCATTTCATGGAGAACAATGGAGCCCCTTGACCCGGGGCACACCCCTAGGCTCCGCCCATCTTTCAGGGTAAGTCGTTGTGGGTCGTAGCGTGAGCTGTTGTTGTTGTAGACAACTGTTGGCCAACAGGACAGACTGCTATTGAAATTCGATGTTTTATTTCTAAAGCTCCATCGTGAGTGAGTGACGGAATTCCCACCCAACTGGAGATTCATGGATGACAGAGGAAAGTTTATTAATAAAAAATAATAATAATATTAGTAATAATAAAAATAAAAATAATAATAACAATAATAATAATATTAATAATAATAATAATAATAATGGAAACACAAGATTTTAGTTAGGAATATATATAATCACCTCAAAGTAAAAATAATAATAATCAACACCATCATCGTCGTCATCATCATCACCATCATCGTCGTCATCATCATCACCATCGTCATCATCATCACCATCATCGTCGTCGTCATCATCAGAGGCTGAAGAGGCTAATAACTGAGACTTAAAATGACGGAAACCCGATCCAAACACGATGTTGTTGAATTTAAAAGGAATCCTTGCGTGGCACGAGCTTCAGAAAAACGTTTCGACAATAACAACAACAATAATAATAATAACAATAATAATAATAATGATAATAATAATAATAATAATAATAATAATAATAATAATAATGTTATAGAAATAATATTTGTTTGTGGCTGCAAATAATTTTATATTTTAATTTACTCATTCGTCCGTCCGTCCGTCCATCCATCCACCAACCCACCCATTCATTCATTCATTCATTCATTCATTCACTTCAACAAATCACTCGACGTCCTAAGCTGCCGAACATTTGCAGGTCCACGAAATCAAAGACTTTCGAAAAGAGATGGACATGCGGGTGTTCCATTTGTCTCTAGATTTTCATATTTAACACCATTCATCAATCGATCGATCAATCCATCCGTCTATCCATCAATCGATCGATCAATCCATCCGTCTATCCATCCATCCCTCCATCCCTCCATCAATCCATCCCTCCATCCATCCATCCATCCATCCATCCATCCCTCAACCCGGCAGTCCTTTAGCCAGTCATTTATTAATCCATCCGTTCAAATATAAAACCAATCAATCTCTTATTCATCACACCTTCCATCACTAGACCCCAACAGCTTCGTGATGTTGTTGTTGTTGTTTTTGTTGATGTTGTAAAAATTCGTATTTGGTTCTTGTAGTTATTGTTGAAATGAATTACTCATATTTGGTGGTCCTGAGTGATGATGATGATGATGTATTAGTGATGATGATTTTGATGATAATGATGATATAATAGTGATGATGATGATGATATAATAGTGATGATGAGGTTTGTTATCGCGTGCTGATTGAAACCTTTGAAGTTATATGATGATTATCAATTTATTACTTTAATAATCTGCCTACCATTATTATTATTATATTTATTATTATTATTATTCGTTTATTCACAAGCTATTGCAAGCAATAGCCGAAAACTCTGTGGCGCCAGGTCTCAACTAGAGCCCATTATTATTAATATTATTACTATTATTATTATTATTAAACAATCATCATCAGGATCATCGTTGTCTTCTTCTTGTTATTATTTTTATTTTTTTTATTCTAAATCCTTTTCTTCCTCTTCGCGGCATCGTTCTGACTTTTTTTTTTCCAGCACTTCAACTTCCCATCAATCAACTTCAATCAACAACCACACCAACAATCAATCACTGCTCTCAAACAATAAAAGTCTCTTTAACTATTTTTTCGACACGTTTTTGACATCCAAAATAAAACATCATCATCATCATCATCATCGTCGCCACCATCGCCACCACCACCACCACTACCACCACCACCACAACCATCATAATCATCGCCACCACAACCACCACCACCACCACCACCACTACCACCACCACAACCACTAACACCATCACAACCATCATCATCATCATCATCGTCAACATAACATCTAAAATAAAACATCATCATCATCATCTTCGTCGCCGCCGCCACCACCACCACTACCACCACCACCACTACCACCAACGCCACCACCACAACCACCACCACCATCATCATCGCCGCCATAACCACTACAAGAAAACTGTGAATTATGAAGACATTCTTCAACACATCGTCATGAAGCGCTAGAAAAATATCTGGCGGGAATAATTTTTTTTTAAAATGTTTTTTTTTTATTTTTTATTTTCCAAGTCTTTGTTTTGTTTTGTCTCCAATTGTTTGCTTTTATCGAAGTCAGCCTCGGGTTACTGCCGTGGACGAAAGTTTTGCTGGTAAAAAAATGGCGGGAAAGTGGCGCACAGACGTTTAACATACGTTCGTGTTGTTGTTGATGCTGTTGTTTTCGTTGTATGTTGTTGTTGTATGTTGCATGTTGTTGTTGCATGTTGTTGTATGTTGTTGTTGTTGCCTGGTGACTTGCCTGAAAATTTCTTGTAAGCACACATTTTTTTTTGGGGGGGGGGGGGAATTTGTGGTTATTAATATTAAAAATAATAATAATTATTATTATTATTAATTGAATATTTAAATTCAAAGTTTGAATTAATCCAATTAATTATATATATAAATTAATATATATTTATATATTTGATTATCACCAAATCAATTTGAATATTTAAACCAAATAAATAATTAATGTATTAAATCCATTAATATTTATTTTATTATTATTATCATTTATATATTTATTACTTAATATTTATTTTATTATTAGTTATATATTTAATATTATATATTCATTTTATTATTAATATTAAAAAATGTATTATTATATATTCATTTTATTATTACTATTTATATATTTATTATTATTTATATATATTACTATATATTCATTTTATTATTATTTATATATTTATTATTATATATTTATTTTATTATTTATATATTTATTATTATATATCTATTTTATTACATATATATTAACAGAACAAATCACACCTTGAAATGGTAAAATTAAACCGTAATAACCATCTTCAACTCGCAATTGAATTTTAAAAATAAAGCCTGTCTTTTTTACATTAAAAATATAAATATAAAAATAAAATAATGGTTTTTAATCCTCCGTTAATGTTTTAAAAATGAAAATATTTAAAAAAAATTTAAATTCATTTTAATTGAAAATATTCAACGAATAATAGATAACATTTTACGAACAATAATAATATAATATAATAAAATAATGATAATAATAATAACATTATAATAATAATAATATTAATAATAACATAATAATAATAATAAAAATAATAATATAATAATAATATAATAATATTAATAATAATAATATAATAATTTTCTAAAAACACA
>CM067529.1:12887500-12905000 GCA_034509925.1 Hirudinaria manillensis | reverse complement strand
TTTCGAGGCATAAGTACCAGAAAGGCACTCATCTCTCAGTCATCTCCACATTCGTGGCTTCACTTGACGACGACGATGATGATGATGATGATGGTGATGATAATGATGGTGATATTGGTGATGATGATGGTGATGTTGGTGATGATGATGATGATGACGACGACGATGAAGAAAAAGAAAAATTTGAAAACAAAAGCTGATCAACTGAAGACTAACAACTGAGCGGTGGTATTACAGGGTTGCATGGGATTTCATTTTGTTTTTTTTTGTTTATAAATGTTTGTTTGTTTTTATTTTTGTTTGTTTTGTTTTTTCATTAATTGATTTTAAAATTGAATTTATTTTTCGATTATTTTGTAATTATTTGTTTTTTAATATTTAAAAATTTAAATGTTTAAATTACAAAAATTCTACATAAACTTAGTCGTCTATGTTTAGCAGCAGCCATTCCTACCGATCCAGGTATATCAACCAGGTCAGCAAGCGTGAATAAATTATGCTAATGAACCTAAAAACAAATAAATAAATAAATAAAATAATAATTAAATATGGATAACATTATAATATTCATAATTAACATATATTATGATGAATTTTCGAATAAATAAATAAATTAATTAATTCTACTTATTATAAATGGATAAAATTACAATAATAATAAAAAATGAATAATAATAATAATAATAATAATATTAATAATAATAATAATAATTCGGTTCATTAGAGTGGCATATGTCCGGTGGACTTCAAGGCCACTGAGGGGGATGAGGATGACTTTCCCTGACGGAGTGGAAGTCGGCTGGGTCTGAGGTCCTGGGAATATGGACCTATAATTAACAATTATGATAATGAACCTAGGAATAAATAATAAATAAATAAATAATTAAATAAATGAATTAATAAATAAATAAATAGATTATAATTACTCGTGGATAACATTATAATGTTTAAAAACTGCCCACCCACATATTTCTGAAAGAGCAATTAACGGACGACGATGTTGATAAACAACCGCCAGAAGCCATGAGCCGTGGTCGAACAACTTCGCCTGTTAAACGTGATGGATGGAATGGATGGATAAATGGATGGATGAATGGATAGAATGGATGGGATGATGATGATAGTGATGATGAAAAAGATGATGACGCGCTCAGTGGAGAGTTAGGACAGACAGACTAAAGGAGGAACAGAGAGATGGATAGATGGACGGGAATAAGACCTTACTGTCAACAATGCAGAGCATTTTTATTACAAAATAATAATAATGATAATTATTATTATTATTATCATCATTTTATCACGTTTTTAAAAACTCAATTTTTCACCTAATTGGCTGGCATGAGACGAGCGTCATTTAAAACCACCAATAGGAGAGCGGGGTGTCGATTTGAATATTTAATGACCTCCGATGTCGCGTCGGGCAGCGGGACGGAATCCTTCCAAACGCCTCGTCGGGTTCTTCGTTCAAACTTTCATCGCTTTTCCTTTCTTCGAGCTGACTTGTTCATTCATCCATCCATCCATCCATCCATCCATCCATCCATCCATCCATCCATCCATCCATCCATCCATCCATCCATCCATCCATCCATCCATCCATCCATCCATTCATTAACCCATCCATCCATTCATCCATCTCGTTCGATACCATGGCAAACACAAGATGGTGACTAAAGCGACGACGATGACGACGACGATGGCGTTGGTGGTGACGATGATGACAAAGACGATGAGCATCCAGGTGTGCACAAGACCTCTTAAGAAGTCCGAGCAGGTCCAAGACACACTTGGAGAGCATAAGTCACCAGGGCGACTCTCTTCGTATGGAATGGAAATGATGATGATGATGATGACGATGATGATACTGGAATCTGATGATGATGATGATGATGATGGTATAGCTGGTGACGATGATGATTGTGGCTATGGTGGAGAAGATGATACGAGGATAATGGTGTTCGTAATGATGACGATGACAATGATGATGATGACAATGATGGTGATGATGATGATGACAGTGATGATGACAACGATGACGATGATGAAATCCTCCCAGGCAGGGCTTAGAAAACAAGGAAATGTTTGATGAGAGTTTCTCATAATGAATGACCATCCACGTCATTATCAATAAAAATAATAAAAATTAAAATATCACTAAAAATCATTATCATTATTATTATTATCGTTTTTTTTTTACAATAATAAAACAATAAATGTCGTTTAATCAGTAAAATGTTTTTATTTTTAATTTTTAAATGCATCTATTAAAAAGCAAAAGATCTCTTTCAACGATCAATTTCGTCATCATCACCATCACCGTCAACAGCAGCAATAATAATAATAATAATAATAATAATAATAGTGATAATAATAATAACAATAATAATGATAATAATAATAATGATAACATTAATACCACTCATTAATCAAGCGCATCATCAATCCGCACGTCGCAACAACGATGACGAGCCTCCTCTCTCCCTCTCACTACTTCCGCTCCTATTAACGGCCATGTTTGTTTTTTTTACCCTCCTTCTTTCTTTCATTTTTCCATTATTTCTTTTTAACTTTTTAAATGTTTAAGGTCGAAAACATTGGTCTGAAAATTCTCGTCAGTCCCGGATCCACGGATTAAAATCCAATTCAACACCGGAAATTTCCTGCTGGAAAAGAAAAAAGAGACGTCTCAGCTACGTCCATGAAAGCCTCGTGGGACGAATGCTGGACAAGTGACGGGCAAACGTCAGCTCACAGATGGGGGCTCTGTAGTACCCAAACCCCCCTAGACTTCGACTCAACCCTATCTCAGACCCCAACGTAACCCTAATCCAGGTGATGGCCTAACCTTAGTCAGACCGCTACTTAAGCCTAGCCAGACGATATCATACCGGCTTTCTGTCTGAGAATCCACGGTAAATCAATAAAACGTGTGCCTGCGAGTTGTCTTTTGCCTGTCACTTGTCCAGGTACCCCTCAGGTCAGGCAGATTGCCATGAGTGCAATCAGGAGCTGGAAAATGTATTCCGCCAGATGGCAGTTTCAAAGATGCTTCACCAACTCTCAAGTCTAACGAGAGATTTAAGTGTTGGTGTTTGGCAAACAAAGAAAGACGACTCTGTGCGGTTGAAGGAAGTTAAATTATAATTTTATTGTGAAAAGCAATGCAATTCGTATTTTAAAATAAATTTAATTCACGCCATGAAATTAAATTCAACTTAGAATTTTAAAAAAATCCTTTGTCGTTATTATTATTATTATTGTTATTATTATTAATGGGACAGCGACGACCACGACGACCACGATGATTATGATGATGATGACGATTTGTAATTTTATAATGAACTAGTTGATGAGCGACATCCTTTTTCTTCTCCCTAAGTGGAGCACTTTTTCAATGACCTTAGCCATCATCATCGTCGTCGTCATCACCATCATCATCATCGTCGTCGTCGTCATCATCGGAGGAAGAACACGTGTCATGTCGAGGGTACCTGGCAAATGAAGGAGTTGTAAAAGGACAATATACCAAGGAGCAATATCTTCGCAAGTACCTTCCGGGCTCAAACCACCTACTTTCGCTGCGAATCCGCTCGCAACAGCATTCCACGCGGTCCACGGATCCACCATTACCGTCGGGGCTTACCACCATCACACGACCCCACACCCCAAGGTGGCCGATAATTGGAATCGTAATGGGTAAAAAAGAAGCGGCCCGTATCTTTCTTTCTATCGGGTTGTAGTCAAATGAATAAATGAGAAGCGTAGCGATATATTACATTCCAATTATGGTGAATTACATTCAAATAGAATTAATTTAAGAGATATTACTGCAAAAAAAGAGAGATAATATTCTGTTTACCGAATATAGAATACATACTTAGAAATTGCGGTGCAAAGCAGGTAAGCAAAACAAGCACCCAGGTCCCAAGCTTAGATTCTACGATGTCCAATGGACCAAAAGATTAGGATAGCAGGGCTAAAGGGTTCGTCCAAACTCCCCAAATGTTCAAAAAGTTGCGACTATTTAGCTTGTCAGCACTGCGCAGGCAGGGTCCTCATCAATAATGTAGACTTCATCCAGAGTAGCAGAGTGGATCCCCTGGGAAAAGAGAGAGATTCAGGGACCTGTTTAATGCCTGGCCGTGCGATATCCACTCTCGCTCGATCATACAGTCCACTCGTCATTCAGTCTGAAACTCGACTCGTAGATCCATCTATCAAGGCTCGGAGGTCGTCCGTTTGTCGCGTCCAAGTAGTTGTACGCTCTCGTGTGACTTGTGTGGAGAGGTGGAGCAGACGCTGCCCGGAAAACAAGATGGAAACAGCGTCTTGTCGAAGGAGATAAATATGGTCCAGGCATTCCGTAAATAAACGAGTTATTTATTTGTTTCCTCGTTTAATAAACAAATTTTTACAAAGCGCCCTTTTTAATGACAGCCAGCCATGCTATCAAATCCCTGGGCAAGTGTCCATTGCCTCAATCTTGTAAATGTATATAATAACTTAAGCTGCTCTGGATCTTGATTCATATAACTGAATAAAAGCTTCTATCATAGGGTTTACATCTTGTCTGATACGCTTTCTTTAAATCCAAGAAATGTTATGCGTAAATATATTGTTTACTTTTTGTGACTTTTGCGTCCAATAAAAAAATCAACCAATCATTGAACCAACCACTCCTCTTGACTACCCCATTCAACTTGCAGGTCTCAGCTTTCCGGCCGCCATGTTGAACCGCGGCACGACCCTAGTACGTGACCCCGGAAGTTCAGTGGAGCTGGACTGCATGTTCGCTTACGACGAGTACAACATCTTCCGGAACCCCATCGTTTGGAAGAAGAGGCAGTTGAACGAAACGGTGTCCATAAATCTCAACAAGAACATCTATCCGCCATTTCTAGACACCAGGCGATTCGAAATATCGCTCAGCGTGGCCACAACGGCTACCACTGCCGGACCGGCGGCTCCCGTCGCGACTGCAAACGTCACGTCGTCCACAGCCGTCGGAGGGCAGACGGCGGCAGCAAAGAGAACCGTCGTTCACGAACAGCTGAGGATATCGAGTAAGTGATGAGCGGCTGATGTGGGGGCAGGGTGAAGGGTCAGAGAAGTCAGGGGTCGATGAGTGCGGCATAGGGTTCGAATCGAAGTAGTCATGATGATGATGTCTACTCAAGACATGCTGACGACATATCATGATACTAGTGCAGATGCTCAAATTGTATTGAACTTATAATTCAATTAAATAAATAATATTTTTTGTAATAATATTACACAAAAAAAAACTACTTTTTTTAATCATTATTATCATCATCATCATCATCGTCATCGCCATTATTGCCATCATCACCATTACAACAACACACCCTGCCTTACTGTTTACCCGTTTCCAAAATGTCCTGTAAATAACCGAGCCCTCAGCTGATCAAACACGAACCAATCAGAAGCGTTGCCCCATTGTACGCAGACGTCACCTTGGAGGACACAGGGGATTATATATGCGAGGTCAAGGGCAGCCAATCGGTCGTCATGACAACCGTGACACATCACGTGATCGTCAGAGGTTAGGCTATATTTAGACGTTGGTCAGACATATTATTTACTTGTTTATTTACACTCCACCAAGATCGTAGCATTCGTTCAGAATTTAAAAACAAAATTCTTTTGAATTTCTTATTTATTTTTTTTTTGTATACCCAACCTTTACGCGTCATTTGCTTCGTGCAAATTTTCAAATTGCCATCGTCTCATAAAAAAATAATACCGTTCGCCACCTGCGGACGAACGTCAGTCGATCCTCTCGCCGTCCTCTCATCTTTCCGGGCAAAACGAACCCTCAAACGAAGCTGGCATCCGAACCGCTCTGCTACTAATAACCGGGGACTATTCATCCACGCTCAGCAATGTCTAAGGCGCCTCTAAACAAAGACACCTGTCGGCCGCAAAGGCACGAAAACTCGTACCTAAACGGATGCAAAGTACCTCCGCGGACCCTTCTTCCAGCTAAACTAACAGCAGCACACGTCACTTTTAGAGACGGGAAAAAAATCTCGAAAGCCAAACTTAAAGCGTCTACAAATCGCTCGCAGTCGCATATCGGGGCGTCTAGAGGCAGGCAAAGCGTCGAAGACTTGCGACGCTGTCCGGTCTTGTCGCATGAATTTTTTACCGGCGTCCCGTCGACTCCTGGCGCTCTCCGGCCTTGCTTTATAGGCGTCTTCTGTTTTTTTCCTCGGCCGATGTATTAAAACTTCGGCCGACGCGCTTCCTACGCCGGACTATAAAGAAACTGGGGACTACTTTATGTCGACCAGACTCTTTTGACTGAGTGAATGACTGGGTGGGTGGATGAGCGGACGGACGAACGAGGCGGGGAACTGTTTGCGGGTCGGGTGATACCATAAGCTGGTCGGGTCGAAGGGGTGGATGGTGGATTGAAAGAATGAAAGGAAAAGAATTATCCTTTCATTTATAAAGTTGAGTAAACGATGGATGTATAAATGAATGATTGAATGGATGGCTAGATGAAAGAGTGAGTGGGTGATTGATTGAACGAATAAACGATTGAGTGATTGATTGATTGATTGAAAAGGCAGAAACGAATTTTTATTGGAAATTCTTCAAAGACGGAAGCGTGCCAAGCCGTCACAAATCAAAGCATCTTTTGTTTGGCTTCAATTTCCGATTTGTGAGAAAAAATGAAAGAATTTTAAATGTTAATTAATGAATAAAATGGTCTTTTAGAAGTTTCACAAAACGCGACGATGATCGTAGATGCGATGATGATAATGATGATGATTATAAGGTCAATTTTATATCGTTACCTTATAAGGGAGGGGGCTTGTTGATCTGATGACCTGGGTTAGCTAGCACCAATACTTTCACAAAAATATTTGTGCGCCAATATAATAATTAATAAAAATATATTTCCACTGTTATTACAATTATTATTATTATTAATATTATTGTAGCTATTCGTCCACTAATTATTTCTGTTCATTTGTTTGAAGAAATGTTCCGAAATGATGGCTGGAAAAATCGATCCCTTCGGAAGCCTTGGGAATAAATTGGTCCTGTCGCATACTCGACGGCTTTCTGACGTCCAGCGAAGGATTATTTAACCGCTTTTGAGCGACGAGGACGGATGTTTTGCTGCTCGGTTTTTTAGAGTTTTCTCGATTAGGAAATTTACGAAATGTCGCACTTTCGCCGGGGAGCTTTTAAAGGATAATTTAAAAAAAAAAGACAAATCGTGGAGATGCAAATAAGTGATCTATTTGTGGAGTTAATGCATCGCTCATCATCATCCTCATCTATCACCATCACCACAGTTATCATCATTATCATTATCGCCGAAAAATACTTTTTAGACTTTAATTCTTCATGTTCAAAATCTCTTTCCAGCCCCTGTTCAGAAACTCCTCCTATTAACCGACTCCTTGCATCACAGGATCAACAACAACAACATCTACAACTACAAACTTTTCCATCTCCACCATCCCGATCACAACAAAGACAGAATAAGCTCTTGGCCCCTCAAGTCTAAGAATGGACAGCAGGTCAATGGCGAATCGACCCACCACCACGTCCGGAAGGGTCGCATTCCGGAAATAATCATCACCCAAGGTCACCCCAGAGGGTTGGGGTGCACAGCGGTGGGTGGCAGCCCCGCCCCCGATGTCAAGCTGTACGTTGGCAGTAAAGAGATTACCGACTTCTTTGCCCTACAGCAGACGCTCTCGGTGGTTTCGTCACCGTACGACAACACGAGTAACGACGACGACGACGACGATGAAGATTCTGGAAGAGCCACCAAGAGGAATAGGCCCGCAAGAGCAAGGAGAATGGCCAATGATGCAGGTGATGATTGTGATGGCGACGATGATGATGATGATCATGATAATAATAAAAAAATTCTTTCTTTTTAAATATTATAATACGTTTCCAATCTAAAGCAAAATCTTATCTGGTAATAGATTTTAATAGCTGTATCAAAATGCACAGGACATAACTCTAACCCAACCCTAACCCTAACCCTTAACCCTTAACCCTAACCCCAGGTAATCTATTGGTATCGAACCAATTATCCTTCCAGACATTATCCTTCCTTCTGTAGGATTCATGAATTTAAAATCAGCCTGATTCAATTATTCACAAATTAACATTTTGTCGTTCAAGCAAATACGTAGCTCGACTTGGAAGCGACATTTTCTTTTAATCTCTCTTATTATCTCAGTTATTAATTAAGGTTTAATTATTATTATTATTCAATTATTTAAATATTCATATAGTTATTTTTATGTTAATATTTAACATGAATATCAATTTCGTTTCGTCGAACTACTACAAACGACTCAGCGTGAGCATTCGAGCTAGGATTTTAAAATGAGAAATAATGTAAAATAAAAAAAACTTAGATTACTAATCCAGTGAAATATTAAAACTTGAATATCGATTCAAACATTGCTTTAAATTGTTTAATGCCTTTTCGAGACTACAGATAAAGTAAAGTACACCTACTTCCTTTGAAGGAATAAAATTTTTATCCCATCAATCAGCACTTACTTTGCAATCACTTTGAAATTCTCACGTGCCGTTCTTAAAATTCAATCGCATTCAACATTTCAATCATCACGAGTGTCACCTTTCCCGTCCTAACCAGTTTGGACCAATAGCATTGCGGGCTACTTCGTCGACAAAAGACGCACGCGTTCCATTGGCTGGCCTCGCGAGGTCAAAAGGTTACCGAAAGGGCTGCAGTTACTTCGCTGGAGTTCAAGACGATGGAGCAATACGGGGGCAGGCCTCCACCTCAGGGATGAACTTCTGGACGGAGAGGTCATTAGGTGCACGGCCACCGTTTCCGGTCTCAAACTTCCGCCGGAAAGAGAAGCCGTCGTGGTTGCCAGGGTAACCATGCACTGTAGGTGGAGATTAAAAGTGAATCGATGGATATCGCACGCCGTACATTTTTTTTAAGCCTTTGTTTTAATATTTTTAAATTAAATTTTTTTTTTACAATAAACACCGACATGCCAATATTAAGCGTAATAGTTTAGCAGGGGCCAATTTCATTTCATAGAGTCGTATTTGGTTATTTTGCATCTCATTAATCTTAATCACGTGTCTAACACTACCCTCCTATCACAAACACTTTCCTTAGACTCCCCCAAGATCACATGTGCACCGACATTTGCCTACCCGGGAGAGCGAAACGTCGTCATGCGGTGTCAGGTTCGTTCCAAACCTGACCTCATCGCCTTATTCTGGACCACCGACCCGTCTGGCACAATGGTGTCCCCCAATAAAGAAGCAGACGAGTTTTGGTCTGTCAACAGGGTAGATACAAAAATTCGTTTTTTTTTTTTGCGCCCTAACCGTGAAACTGTTCCCTAGTTGTCTTAACGATACTCTGAAATTCACAGAAGTATACTCAAAACAACCTTCAGCTTCTATTTCATTAATATATTAAAAATATATTTTCTCGAGAAAAGCAAATGACCTTAAAGTGTTGCGCCTAACCTTAACCTTAACAACCCCATCATTAAAAGTATGTCTGCAAGTCCGCCATCTTAAAAAAAATTTACATAAGGACAAGGCCTTGCTATTCTTGCAGTGAATTAAATATTTTATAGACTCGATATTCTTCAAAAGGAAAATATTTCATGTCTCAGTCTAACAATAGCATTTAGCAGCACTACGTAGAATAAATTAGAAACAATAAATAAATAAATTACATCTGCAGTGAGTCATCAATGTTAATTCATTCCATAATTTATACATGGTCGGCCCACATCATGCCGTGGAAAAATTCGGCGCTTTAGCTTAACCCCAACCTTGCCCCTAGCGTGATGGATGACCTTACGTGGTAACCCGGCGGTTGTGTGGTTTATTTAGCTGTGAAATCGTTTTTGGTATTCGGTATGCCTACAGCTGTTCTTGTGCAAAAAGATTCACAAGTGTGATTTAAGTTGTGTCCGCGGGCTAATTACTTACAACTACACTGGCTTTTTGATCCTATTCGCACTAAGTCACGCTCTAGACACTGATTCATTGATTTTCATTTTCTCTGCAACTTTAAAATTTTGCGGATTCTGTCACCCTGGCACGAGCATCGGCTTGCTCTCTGATCCTAGGGTAGGGTAACGAGGTCTGCCGCTGGCAGCGCACTATTTCGCTTCGGTCAGTTTTATCATCGTCACTAGGAGCAAGCTAATGAATTAATAATTAAGTCACGAATAGTTGTCACGAATAATTATATCATGAATGTTGTGAGTTGTTGTCATGAAGGCTAATCTTATGACCTTAAAGCCACAAGTCAGAGGCAAGTAGAACTTCCCTAGCGACGGATCCTAAACCACGACCATCCAGTTAAGTAATGAACGTTAATCCGAAACGTATTAATTAAGTCGAAAATAACAATAATAATATTAATAATAACCGCCACCATCAATTCATCAATTCGTCGTCATAGTCGTCATCAGAATTCGACGGGTGCGCACAATCACAATGACGCATCATCACGCACACGCGAGAACCAATCAGTTATCGATCAAATGTTGTTCAATTTTTCTCACCTGTATAGCGAGCGTGTGTAGCACGTACCTGCTTTCACTCTATCTTTTTACACAAAATATGCCTGGTGATTTTATTGGGGACATGGGTGCCAACTCCGAGGGAGTCTACCCCCTAAAATGTCTGGATAAGACACGGACTGCTGGCATCATTGTGGTCAAATTTAGTGTCAGAGCCAAGCCCAATAATAACGAGATTAACAGTAGCGTCAGCCCTGAGCGTAAATAAAGATAGTCCTGCTTCAATACCTGCCTTCAATCCAGGTCAAAAACGACACCCTGGTCGAAACGAATCTCCACGTCCGACAGGTGACGGAACTTCACTTCAGAACCTACAGTCTCGTGGCCGAGAACAGCGTTTCCACGACGACGGCAGAAGTTCAGATGACTAGGAGGTCGTACCCTAATGCCACACGTAAAGAATGATTTTTTGTCCAAACATATGCTTTTAAATTGTCATTATAATAATAATAATAAATTATTGATTTACTGTTTAAGATAATTATAATCGTTCAGTTTTTATTATGGATTAAATGTATTTTAATAAATATCTTTATTAATTGTTTGTAACGCTTTAAAACAATTATGAAAATCTCTTTGGAACACGCCTTAATTATTATTATTCGCTTATTTAATACTCAATGGTCAGAATTACAATGTAATAATTACTTGTACAATGATCATAATTACTTATGGTATTGAAACATACTTTGCAATCTTGGAATGTCATCACTGTCTCAACATTGTAGCGATATTAAGACTTTGATTAATCTTAGTTTGATTAATTAAAACTGAAATTAAATTGGACAAAAAATGGACAGAATATAGGACAATAAATAAATAATTTATAAAAAATGTAAAAATAATAAATAATGAATAAAAAAATATTGGACAAAATATACAAAATAAAATATATATATACATTTAAAATTTAAAAAAAAAATTAATAACAAAAGAATTTCGCTTCGTCGAATTGAACATTCCAAAACAGCCATTCCGGTATTGCATTAGCGGAATCCTCGGCATTAGGGCCATCCATCTTGACACCCAAGTGACGAAAACCTCCCTGTCCGATATTGTAAGCCACCCTCTGCATTAACCTCGTTTTGACCTCTTGACCCCAATCCCGACCCTACTGGCTGCAGGGTTGACAGCACCCCAGGATTCATTGTATTGAAATTTAGGCGAATGGAAAACTCGTCGAAAAATTGAAAAGAAGAAAAGAAAAATACACAAAGAGGAAAACAAATGACTCTAGGATTGATTGATGGATATGCAGGTCCATGGGATGCCTCTCTCTCATTCTCGCTTGTGTTATAAAAATGTTTTTTCCAAGTCTTGAACAATAAGCAATAACAAATGGGCTTCAGCGTTTGGTATTTAGGCATCCAGGTGATCAAAGTACTGTACCACTTGATGATTGATTGCTGGTTAATGTTTTTGTTTACCGCTTAACACTAGCTCGATACATTGTCATTAAACTCGCAGTGATCATTACAAAATCATTAATTGGTAAATACTTTTGGTTTACTTTATTTAGCAGCCCCAAGGTCACCCCAATCGGCCAATCACGCTGCTGCCTCGGTGCGACGCTACGACGCCCTGGCCAATCAGAACGGTCGGGACATCTACCGCTTCAGTGTCATGACCTCGGGTGGATCAGAAATAGATTTCTGGTTTTTCCAGCTCTGCATCGGTTTCACAATCGCTCATCTCGAGAGGGCAAGGGTCAACACATGATCGATAATAAGGGTTCCGACCCTACCTGGATAACCACTCTATAAGGAGGGATCCATTCCATCCGTAACCGAAAGATGGCCGGGGATGGCTTAACCAATGAAACCACATTCTTCCAATCTCATCACATCGTCATCATCACCAGCACAACCATAATCTTCGTCGTCGTCATCATCATCATCGTCACGTCGGATCTCACAGCGATGCAGCGTTCAAACGGGGCCCAGTTTTATTTCTCTTTTGGCGCCATCGTCATCGTCGTCGCCGGCGGGAAAAGCCCAAAGGGAGGGATGCCAACTCGGTGTAACAAAATATGTTTCAATTCCAATCAACGATCACCTACTCTTCCCACTACGTCTTCTTCTAAGGTCCAGGTGTTTGCTCTGAAATATTGGACATGGACCGACTACTCCGTCGCATGATAATCTGATGAAGATCCTCAGATGTTCGTCTTTAGACGGCCATTTTCAGTCGAGAATAATTACGCATTTAATTGGAACGACAAAGTCGAAATCGGTTGGATTTCATTAAGTTGAAGATAAATCGGAGTTTTTAATAACCATTCTGTCGTCAGAGGCGCCACTAAGGTAGTAGCAGGTGAACTCGGATGGGCCAAGAACACTCTCCTTTTTCTTCCTCTTCTTCAATTTTTTTTTTTGCATTTCTGTTGCAGCTATTAACTTAACATCTCCGTTTGAGAAAAATTCCGTTGGTCGGTTGCTTGTTTGTTTTATTTATCGCGTTCGGTTTGCGATTTTGCCACGATCTTTTGTCTACAATTCTTGTTCTTTTTATTAAATTTTAATCATTCTCATGATTTTTATCTCAATGTCCAATGACTACAGTCCTTATTGTCCATACTTTACTTAGAATCGCGAATTTGACTCTTTAAAAAGAGAAAAAAAAACCCAGCTTTCGTCAGGCTTTTACGATTCTTGCTTCTTCTTTTTCAAGAGTTGAGTGTCTTTAACTCGGAAGATAAGAAACTTCCTTGGAATATCTTTTACGACACACCTTAATCTACTTTTTAAAAATGTGAATTTCAAATTTGTTCGTCTGAAGAAAACAAAAACAAAAACTAAAAAAAAAAAGCAGCCAGGTTTTGTAAGCTAAACTTCGGACACTTTGGAAAGAATTTATCAATTACCAAACCCCATAAAAAACATACCCAACGTCACTTGGGTTGAACCGTTGTTCAAAGTTACGTCCCAGTCGAGTACATATCCCTCTGTCCTTTGTCTTACTGTCGTGTTAACTACGTGCAGAGAAATGAGCCTCGAAATTATCCTTTTCAGCAACAAAAATTAAACTTTACACCAACTTTGAACGGCCGGAGACGAGCTTTCTGTCGAATTTAGACTAAGAAATCCAATTAAAGGAGCTACAGGTCCGGTCGCAAATTAATTAAGGAACCATAACGACTCCTTTGAGGGACTTGAAATTGTCATCGGTAATGTGAGCAAGCAACTCGGAGAGCAGTAACCTTCAAAAGCTTTATTATCTCTAAAGATCGGCCATAAATTTCCTCCTGCCTTTTGAAGAAACAAACAAAGAAAAAAAAGTTTCTACTCAAATTCGTGTCGAGGCTGCTATTAAGAACTCTGCTTCAAAAAACGTACTCTTAAATAAATCATATCCCACAGCGGTGTCAAAGCGACAATAAAGACTACTTGTCGCTTGCTGGCAAAATGGCCGCAAAACATCTTTGAAAGTGTTTTTACTCTTTCGCTTTAAATATTTTGACAGATTTTTCGAACGTGTCTTCTGAAACACACACTATTCCGTTCTGTTAATGAAGCAACTTACCTCGAGTTTCCACTTGAAGTTAGAATAGGGACAATAGTTTCAAATCCAACTCTCAATCCCTCGTTTAATTTCGCAAGAAAACATCGAAATGCAACGAAAAATAAAAACAAAAACCCCATCGAATGCAGAGGTTCCCGGCGAATCAGAACCCTAATTTCAATTTAAACTTCGCGCGTTTGGATTTCGTACATTAATCAATGTTAAAAATGCATTAAAAATTAAACCTTAGATTATTTAATGAAAATATTATTTGGAGTGTTTGCATGAATATAAAGTAATTAAACAAAAAAATAAAATATATATTTACATTAAAAATAAAACCATATTAAAACACCTCCATAAGAATTTTAAATTCAAAGTTGATAGTTTCCTCGTAATTTTTTTTATAACACATTTCAAATCATGAAAAGTTTCCCATCATCACAGAAAGCCACCAGCAGAGAACATGAACCGAAAACATAAATTTATACAATTTAAATTACTCAAAAATTATTATTAATGTCGAATGAGTAAAAGTTGGTCGTCCACCAAAATATTGCCGACCTTACGATGTTTATTAGCAGGCCTTGGATTGAAAGTTTTGTTGTTTCCAATGGCAATGTGATATCACGTGATCGTCCTTGAAATTAAGATGGAGGCACTTTTCGTGTCTGTTTATATTTGAGGTTCGCCGGAAATACCTCTTGGATATTTTTCCGGTGGCCTGATAATTTTTTTTAAGAGAAATAAATCCAATATCAATGAAAATATTTGGAAAACCGATTGCCTTACTAGTTCAGATTCGCTACCCGAATCAACAGCAACAGCAGACGGAAACATAAAAAAATTCCTAGGCATTCTCTTAGGTATGGCGTAGGTTTGGAGTGTTTTTACATTTTTATTTATATTTTGTTAAGTCGTTTTGAAATATGTTGAATTTTGAGGTGATGATATAATATTGCATGGCTAATTTCCAATGTGAACAAGCAGATATGCTTTATAATGTTAGATTTAAGTCACTGTTTAAGCATTCATATAGTGATAAGTCTATATATTAATTGAATTTCAATTGATAAGCTTTTTTCTTGCTTTTGAAATTACTGACAAAGATGACCATGAAATATGTTACAAAGATTCTTTTACTCTATGTTTCATGGCTTCTCCAAAATGCCATGTGAATGACAATAGTCTTTTTCTACAGTATTTCAATTGTGATGGTTGCATTGAAATGTCTATTAGTAGCATGTTGTTTTGAATACCATTATTTGTTGGAATTGTTGGAAAACAGTCAAGGAAGATTGTGATTCTTAAGATTACTTTTCATCATCTTCAGTCACTTTTGTCATCACAAATATGCCAACGATTCCTTATGGGAGATAACATGGTCTTATTAATTGAGCTAAGAATCAATGCCTAGCATCAGACTCATCAATCCAACTTTCAAACTAATCAACCCAGCACTAAACAAAATTCACCCAAAACAGTCACAGATGTCTTACGGAAGTAGCTTCCCCCATTCGACTCCTATCGGCAAGCGATCCTCCTCCTGCTCCAACAACGCCCCGAAACTCGCCGGCTCCATGACCAACAACAACAACCACTTCTATTCTAGATACACCACGAGTCCCGCGATGTCCCTCATCCAGCAGACTCAGTCCCCTCAGGGTCCTTACTCTCCGAGTGCCTATCGACACTACAAGGGACCGTCCTACCTCCACAACAAGTACGACGGTCTGACCCGATACAGGACGGGGGACCGGGCCGGCCAGAGGGACGCTCCCGTGAAGTCCACGTACAGGCCGGACGATGCCGACGGCTGGACCCGGGCCATCTCCGGACGTCAGGACCATCGCTTCGGCAGCCTCACGAAGCCCGTCAGGAACGCGGACGTCTCCGAACTGCCATTTTCCGGCCTGACCGTCTCCGACTCTCCGAGCCTCAAGAAGAGCACGAGCCATCAGGACATGTCCGGGGCGAACCGTCCGTCCGGAGGGTACCTCCACCGCCTTCCGGCGAGGCCGGATCGCGCCGGGCCCCTTCCTCCGGACGTCCGGGGCACCGCGATCGCCCGGCGAAGGGTCCCGCAGTCCACCGTCCACCCTTCCAGGCGATCGTCTTTCGCCAGGGAGAAGATTTCCGAGGAGAGGAAGGACGGCGTGGGGAGCGCCATCACCGACACGGTCGCGCGACTGAACAGGCGCAACGAGGCCGAGAAGAGGGCGAGCTTCGGCGGGGGGTCTGCGGTCAGCCCGGACGGACCCTCGGGCGGCAGCAACGACGTTTCCAACGACGACGACTGCGCGTCGAACTCGTCTTCGTCGGCCGCGAACTCGCCGAACAACAACACCAACAACTTTTCTGTTGGTAGTCGTTCTTTGTGGTGATGATGATGATGATGATGGTGGTGGTGATGGTGATGATGATGATGGTGGTGGTGATGATGATGTTTTTAGAAGATGAAGATGATGATGATTACATGATTGTCATGATTCACTGGTACTGCTGGTGTGCTTTTATCGAAATTTTAATCGTTATTTTCATTATAAAGTTTTAAAATGATTACAAAATAATTAAATTCTTTCATTATTAAACACTGTTTATTTTTATATTTTTTATTTGTTTTTATTTTCATTGCCAGAGGAAATACATGAACAAGGGCTGCACGGGCCTCCAAAACATTGGGAACACGGTCAGTACTTTGATTCTTCGTCGCTCGCACGAACGCATTCGACGGATATTTTGGCCGCTTTGTGCATCCTGGTGATGATGTAGAGGCGCTTATTATTCAACAGTCGTTCGTATTTATGATGATGATGATTCTGCTACATTTCCTGACCGACGTTCGTATGAATTGCGTCACTGCCGCTCGCAAGGACGCTTCCTCGCTTTGCGTCTCGTTCGCAAGTGCTTCGTGATTTGTTTCGAGATGATACGACGGAGTTTGCATTCGCAATACAAAAGCAAGGAAAACGCGTCTCAACAAATACAAATACAAATACGACCGTTTCCTCAAACGAAACATGAAAACCTCCCTCTCTTCTTTCATATTTTTCCATTTTTTTTTCTTTCCTCCATTCAAATTCCATCCATCCATCCATCCATCCATCCATCCATCCATCCATCCATCCATCCATCCATCCATCCATCCATCCATCCATCCATCCATCCATCCATCCATCCATCCATCCATCCATCCATCCATCCATCCATCCATCCATCCATCCATCCATCCATCCATCCATCCATCCATCCATCCATCCATCCATCCATCCATCCATCCATCCATCCATCCATCCATCCATCCATCCATCCATCCATCCATCCATCCATCCATCCATCCATCCATCCATCCATCCATCCATCCATCCATCCATCCGTCCTTCATTCCATCAGTGCTTCATGAA
>CM067529.1:12850000-12882500 GCA_034509925.1 Hirudinaria manillensis | reverse complement strand
TTTCGATTTTCATTCGCGATCTTCTGGTCATTTTGAGTCGTTTTTTGAATGAGTTTGATTTTATCGCTTTAAGTTTTATCAGGTCAAGTTGGTGATTATCAACTAACATCATCATCGTCATCATCATCATCACCATCATCATCCTCGTCGTCGTCTTCGTCTTCATACTGGTCATTGCATTGCTATTCAACGTTGCAGCTCCCAAATCCGTCGCTCCCACTGCCATTGTCACTTCAAGATGAAGTGCCTGGGGTTTCCGATGATGATGATGGTGATGATGATGATGATGGTGGTGCTGATAATGATGGTGATGGTGGTGGTGATGATGATGGTGGTGAAGATGGCGATGATGGCTGTGAGTGCTGGAGATATCACTATAGTTGTTGTGATTTAGTTGTAAGTTGTAAATTGTTGTTGTTGGAGAGGAGTGTTATTGTTGTTTTTTGTTGTTGTTATTGTTTACTTTTATCTGCTTCAATTCTACCTCCAATGTCGTTATCTGGTCGTGACATCCTTTTGGCCTTAAGTCATCATCATCATCATCGAACCTAGAACGAGGTTGATTGATTGATTGATTGATTGATTGATTGATTGATTGATTGATTGGATGGTTGGTTGGTTGGTTTAAATTCGCAAGTCCTTATGCAAAGCGTGTCTAATGCACAGCATGGATCTTCCATCCATCTTTGACAGATGTCACTCTCGTCCTTGTCTCACGCAGTCGTCGTCGTCAGCGTGTTCATCATCATCATCATCATCATCATCATCACCGTCAGTGTGTTTGTAATCATTGTCATCGTCGTCGTCGTCGTCATTATCGTCTGATAACGTGACATTATTGGGTGCTCTCTGATTAACATCCTGTCAGTATTATACCTTTCTTACTGCCAGCTGTTTAAGAGGAGGACGAGGAGAACGACGAAGATGATGATGATGATGATGATGATGATGACGCAACGATATCCTTTAGTTTGTACAGACCTCGCTCTGTCATTTTTTTAGCGCACATCCCCACACCAACCTTCGTACGAGATTCTCGAGTTTAATAAAAAAAAATTTTTTTTTAAATTATTTATACGGGTTTACAATTCGTTTGATTCGAACGCCAAGATAATTGTCAATAAACTTTTTTTGTGCACTCATTGACCCGTCGGTTGTTGATGGATCGTCTGCTGTCCAAGGGTTTTACCGCAGTTCGTTTGTTGTTGTTGTTGTTGCTAGAGGTATGGGCCTATCTGCTATTGTATGTATGTTTGTATATTTGTGTATTGTTTCACCAGAAAGGTACATCTGAAAAGGTAAGGTATTTTTAAGAGTAGAGAAATTAATGACTGTTATTTATTACGTAACAAAGAAAATAAATATTATAAGTTATTATTATTATTATTAAAGCATTCATCATTGGATCGATTAAGGTAGTTATTATTATCTTTATTACAAACAAAGAATCGGATAAAATAATTGCTTCCGGGTCACAGCTACGTCGAGTCGCCAATATGCGGCTCTCTAAAAAAGATTAAAAGTGAAAAAAGTATTGTTTCAATTTAAAATTAAACTTCAAACATACTGAAAGGAACCGTCTCCTTCGTTGAGGGCGAAGAGCAATTTCTCTCTTGTTTTCTCCAGGCTGCTGTACTCTGGAAGATGGAGGACGTTCATGCAAGTCGATGCGCTTGGCAGCCTCAGGTCTGCATCGCCGTCGGTCGAAAACTTCGAGATGGTGAGACGAGGATTCATACCCCCGAATCCGCCTCTCGGCAGCTTCGGCGTGCTACTCACGAACTGCAAGAACCGACGCTGTTCGCGAGCGTTCAGTGACGTCAGGACTTCAAATAAGAACGCCACCGGTTCTGAACTCGCATCGTAGCCGTTGACGAAACTACAACAGCTTCTCAACTCTTCGGCATTCCACTGCGCGTACTCCTCTCCGCACACCAAACTCTGCAGCTCTTCGGGCAAGAAAATGGCCAAATCGCCGACACAAAAGACCGAATTTATGCCGCACCTTATCTCGCCGAAATTTTCCGAGTTATTGTAAAACACGACATCGCACAGGCGTCCCAAGTATTCGTTCAAGGTGAAAGGATTCAGCATAATATCCTTTCCTCCCCTCATCAATTCTTCGCCGGAACCTGGCATCGTAAAGTTGATGCAGAGATCCTCAAAAGAGCATCCATCATCGAACATCAAGTCTTTAATCGCATTGAATCTCTCCTTTGCCGTGAGACTATCGTCGGCTTCTAGCTTTTGTTTCATTTCCTTCACGGCTAACAATCGCTCAATGAGTCTGGCCGTTTCAGGCACAATTCTGGCGATTTCATAATACTTACTGATGTTTACCTCGTACTCTCGCGGTCTAATGTATTTAAAGAACTCAACGCTCAGCGGAATATCCAGGATGTGATGATCTATGATAGCCTTTGCCAGAAACTGACCAAAAAGTCGAAAGACCTGCCTCTTATCCGATCCGGTCGATTTTGGAAATAATCCGTTCGGAGAGAAGGTGTAAGTCTGAGGTGGATCGCTGCTTTTGCATTGGGTCGTAGCGTTGTTGTTGCTGACAGGCTCCCCGAGCCATAAGCCCAAACGGTGGTGCTGAAATTCGTTCGACATGAGAGAAAAGAGCTCCTTATTCGGACCGTATCCGTGTCCTATTTCTCCTTCGAAATGTATGATCCAGGGCATGCTGAGAGGGGAAGGTATCGCTGGAGAGTTTAAAACGCTCCACATTTGTGCCAAGACGTTTTTACGCTCGATCGTAATTACCATGTCGCTACCGCATTCGGAATAATAGCGATCTTTGACAAGAGTTGCGAATAAATATCTCTTAATGTCGAGTGGAAACATGGCAGGACAGATGCAGGCAAGTTGCTTGTACAAAAACAAGTTCGATTCTGTTTCGACAGAAAAATAGACGCTGAACTCTGACAACGAAGAGACGCAATTGAATTCACTAGAGTCGAGAATTGGCTCAGCTGGAAAATTACCAAAAAACTGGTTCGAAGAAATATTCAGGACGTACAAGTCTTCTAAGATGTAGGTTGCCGTTTCTAAAAGATTTACCAGGCTGTATTTACCGTATGGGAGAGACCTACAAACGTTACACTCGTGGTTTGGACAGTCTGACAAGTAATAGTTAATAAACAGGATCGACCGCTTGACAATACCTATGATGTTTTTGAAGTTGTCAACTTTCGACGATTCTCCCTGTTGGCCGAATGTGGCATTAAAGAATGATTTTAAATCATCGAGATTAACAAACAATTGGCGTACGAAGTGCCCGAAGCTTGGAATAAAGTTACTTTCAACTATCTCTTCGGCAGTCACCTCTTGAAACTTGTTTGTGAAGGCAATCAGTGTTTCGTAGAGTCCGGTGGTATTTTCGTCGTCCAATCTGTGGCAGATCTCCTGCAACTTATTCCAGCTAGGCAGGACATTCGTCAATATAGTTTCCATATTGTAATCCTGGTAAAGTTTAGAAGCTAAGGGTGAAACTCTTTGTAGTTGCCTCAAAATCAAGATTATGTCCGTGGATTTAAATTCACTGCTTAATGGTCTCGTGAATCTCATATCTGCTATGGCCATTATCTTCACGTAGACGAGATGCAATGTCAGGCATTTGGTGTCCAAGAATTTTTCTCCAATCTTGCACCCGTAATCAAGCAGAGTGGATTCTAACTTCGACGCAGAAGCGAAATGCAAGGTCTTGAGAAAAGCCGTTTGGAAATACACAGACAGTGACATATCGTAGAGAGTACCTCCGTTATCGTCGAGCAAGAAGACCATCTCGTCCACTATCTTGTCTGCAAAAGCCTCGGCAAAGCTATCGCCTCCTACTTTCGTGATTCTCGAATAAAAGGAATTGATCTGAAACTCGTCGGCAAGATCTGGAAGTAGGAGGCTAGTCAAGAGCAGGGTGTTTTCCAGGACGCCCGCTCTCATTCCCCACTCGGCCGCCATTTGCATTTTCACCATGAATTCCATTTTCGACTCGAGTAAATCGAAAATAGACTTACTTCCGTAAAGTCTTCTCGCTTCCTTCATGAAGTCAGTCACATCTTCCAGGTGAAGCAGTGAGCACAAAGAGTGCCACTCCGTTAAGTCGAACATGACGAACCGATGCGAATTAAATATGCTTTGCTTTGCTTTACTTTGCTTTGCTTTGCTTTACTTTGCTTTGCTTTATATACTGCTGATTTACTTCCGACTGACTTATCAGTTGCGTAACAATTGCTCTAGGGCTTTGAGTTAAAAGATTCTGAATATTTCATTGATTTTCGAACAAAAATGTTTAATCAATTTTTTTTCAGAAATTAAATCAAATTAAATAATTAATTCATCAAAAATTCGTTTAATAATAACATAATTATTGAATAAAAATAAAATTAAGTATTTAATAATTATTTAATAATAATAATAGTAATAATATGTCATTTATACAACGCCGTGCGCTTGAGTTAAAGGGGCGTTATGCGATTTTAAATACAGTTTTATTTTAGAAAATGCTGACAATTATATTTTATTTTGCGGTGTGGGTTATCAATATTTCAAAAATAAAACGGTTACAATGGGATAAATTCTTAATTCTCAATCAAATGTACGAATTACATTCTGTAGAGGATAATATGCATGTCTCATAATTTGAGTTTTTTATGCCATCTTAAACCAAAGTCACTAAAGAAAATCTAATTCTAGCATTGTCTACAATTTTTCTATCGTCTACACTCATCCCTTATAACCAGGCAACCGTCTTGTGACGCACTGTTGTTTTTCAATAATGCCAGAAGCTATGTTCTTCGTTATTTTGAATGCGATTACGTTTCGAGGTATTACATTGAAATCGTACAAACTTGTATATAAAAAAAAAACAATTGATTTTTAATGAATTGAAGCAACATACTACACCCTGACTTTCAATTTAAACCAGGCATTTCGGCAGACACTGCCATAAACATTGCGTGGGATGCTGATTTAGTGGTCTGCAACTGGGTAAGACATCCGAAAGGCGTTTTCGATGGCAATCGTTTCAAAATGGCTCAGATTCTCAGTCAAGATTGCGATGAAGATTTCACAGTGTTTTTTGGAAACAATGAATACGACATCCACTATGTCGTTCTATACGGCGGACAAACAGAAGTGCACGGTTGTTCTTTCGATTTATAAAAAATAAAGTTGAAAATTAAAAAATTGAGACAACAAAATGTTGTTTCTCTTCCTCTTCTTCTTCTTAGGAGTAGCACGATTCGATGTCGAATTCAACGTGTACACAAGATATTCCGAATGTGGAAGGTTCATCAGGAGACGAACGATCGATTTCCGTGGCATGAGAGTGAACTGCCTGGAAACGTATACCACCAACTCGATATCCTTCGACATGAACGCTGCTCCTTTTTATCTCAATGAGATTGAAGTTTACTCCTTCGGTAATCTTTTCAGTTTCTTAGTTGGCAGATCAAAAGTGAATGAGTATTGACAATAATAATAATGATATTAATGATAATAATGATATAATGATTTCCAAATTGCAGCCAACGATGAGCAGATGTGGATTTATCGTGGTTGTTTTAAGGAGTTTAAGCGTCAAAAATTGTTTAGTGATATGAACATGAACACTTGCAAACTATACTGCACATTATCTTGGTACACATTCTTGGCTCTCCAGGTAAGCCATTGTCACTATTGTTTAATATTGAATTTAAAATTACATGCAGTAGACTGAATGTTGTCTTGTGATGCTCGAGAATATCTAAGTCTCTTTTGCCATCTTCTGGCAAGTCAGGATAAGTGTGAAATCTCCTATTTGAACACATCTCTGTCAATAATTATTGATGTCCTCTCTCAATACTAAACTATCCACTTTCGAAACCAAGATTGCGTTGTTCTATGAGGATCGCTAGATGGCTCTATACGAATCAAACTTCTACTTTATAATAACTCATTTTTACTACACGAATTTCAATAAATCTTACGGCAAAATCTAATCTTGGCCTCGTTTCGCACAAGGGAAGAGATTGTTTATGCGGGAACTCATTAGATTTTACCAAAGAAACGACCGAGGACCAATGCGATATAACATGCTATGATGCTAGGTTAAAAGTTTGCGGAGGCGAGGGTGCCTATTCGGTTTTCATCGGTCAGTGAAGATTTTTGAAAATGTTAATAGTTACCTAATCATGAGTTACTTTACAAGCTAATTAGCATTGGAGAGTTCGATTCTGCCGTTAATAATCATTCTAATAATTTACATTTATAACAAAGTCCACAATAGCACTTAATTGGACTTAAGACCGTATCGACCCTTACTTACAAATTCACGTAGACATTAGATAATTTTAAAGTAATATTAAGTATTGTAACAATTGAAATTCAGTGAAAGTCCGATTGCCAACTTACAAGTCCTGCAGTGAAAATTTCAACATGAGCGTTACCAATGAAGCCGATGATATGACCATTGCAAAGTGTCTCCAGTTGTGCGATGATCATTACTTCGCAGGTCTCAAGGTAAACTTGAGTATCTAACCCTAACCCTATCCCTAAAACATAACCCAAGGTAAACTTTACTTTATTGCCGTTCACTAAATGCGCAATAACTTTTTTGGAAAATCATTGTTCACCTTTTAAGTTCAATTTGTAAAATTTCTGTGTTTAAATCCAGGCAGGATCGATATGCGGATGTTTCGACGAGAGCACTTTGCTTGAACTACAAGATGGAAACTGCAATGTTCCGTGCAAAGGCGATCCCAGCTTTTATTGTGGTGGAGTCAATGAATGGTCCGTTTATAGAAGTAAGTCTGAATTCAATGACAGTATCAAGTATTTGTCTGTCTATAGCATTTATGAATCAGCCAAATCCCAATTGTGGCTCCTAAACCGTAAGACTGTTTACGTTGTAAATCGATCTTATAACTCGACTTTCTGTACTTTAGCTTGTAAGGATTGCATATATGAAACCCAGCCTTGCTCTACCTTACTAAACTGCAAGGATGGTTATGACGTTTATGGAGTCTGTCGAGGAGGTTGCCGGCAGGGCTTCATGGGCGAACACTGCATCGAAAGAGGTATGAAACGGAGTTTAACTGAGCGATTTAGCTGAGCGAGTATCGCCATCAGCTTTTTGCATCTAAACAGATGCGATACACAGACACACTTTATCATATCCGAATAGAGTATTTAAACGATTATTGAATTAGAAAGAAAATAAAAAGCTTAAAGAATAAATTAGGTAAATTGTATTTCAGAGGCGGAACCGCTGAGCTACCTTCACAAGTGCACCAAAGACGCGTGCCTGAACAAGGCCAATTCCTATTGCTATTACAACAGAAAGGCGAGAAGGGCTTTCTGCTACTGTGACGATGGTTTCTGGTCCTCGGCAGATGAAAAAACCTGCCAAGGTAACTTGAACGAAAGCATAGTTGGTGACGGTCTTCAGTGATCGTCCAACGACGAGTGTCAGTTGAAAACCTGAGGGGAGATGAGGACCCTGGTTTAAGATGCACAGATCTGTTTGAAGTGGAAAAGCGGATTGTTTTTGTTTTCTTTTTTTTTAAATTACGGGTTAGAATAGTGAGACTAAGAAATTAACAAATTAACTAGGAAGGTAATGATACATAAAATAATAATAGTAATAATAATAATAATAATAAATAGTGGAATGTCTCGAGCGAGTAAGCTAAGGAGCGGTCGATTTGTTTTTCTTGCGTGTTTTCCTGTTAAATACATGTTAATTTCGATCGGAAATTATCGAATTTCTCCGAATTTTGCTTATTCGTGTCCCCTACCTTCCATTTTGTCTGAAGGTGAAATTATTTTACTGTTTCTGTGGAAGAAAAGGGGAAAATTGAAGACCTGCGAACGAAAATCCTTCCGTATCGTCGTGTCTGTTGACTTTCGTTTACGGACTCGCAGTCTTCTTGAAAACTTGTAGCTTTCACCGTTTCGGAATGTCCGATTCCGACAACTTAGTTAGAACTCTTCGTTCTCGAATCATATTTGAAAAGAACTCCTCCGGCGAAAGCGTTGCCGTGTCTCCAGTTACAAATTCAGTTGTGAAAGACACAAGCAATGAGGAAAAGCAGGAAACATGTTGTTTTTGTATAGCTGTCTTCAAAACAGTACGAGGTCTCAGAATCCAGCAGAACCATGCTCACCCAGAGGAATACCACAAAGAAAGATCTGGCAAGAGTTATTCAAAGTGTGTTTGGACTGAGGAAGAATCCACACTGTTAGCCAAGTTTGAACTGGAACTGAAAAGCAAAGGAATCAGAAACATCAACATAGAGGCACAGAAAGGTTTCCCACACAGGTCACTGAATGCCATTAAGTCTCACAGAAGGCAGCCCAAATATAGGAACATCTTGGAGAAATACTAGACTAAAATAGAATCTGGTGGATCAGATAATCAAGTTGAACGTTCATCCAACCGTGAAATTACTTCTGCTCTCTCAGGGGTGGACAGCCTATGGAACGAGATTGCCAGCGCCGAATGGAGGCTGAATTCACTTGAGAAAAAGCAAGTCAACCTTGCCCTTCACCGATACTTGCCAACCGTCCCAGTTGAAACTATTAGGAAAATTAGGAACAAGCCAGGATATCGCAAGTATCTAAGTAACTACATCATTGAAAAGACAACTTGCTCTGGCAAGCTTACGTAATGTACTGCGATTCCCACAGTCACGGCATCTCCAGTCGAAACGGAAGTGAATAGCTTCATTCAACTGCAGCAATTTATACTCGCAAATTACAAATATATAAGTATGCCATGCGAGGAACTTTCCGAACTGTTGAGAAATCAAGTTACTGACATCGACTCAAAGCGCCGTTTGATAGACAAGGAATACATACAGTGGATGGAGAGTTTGAAAGTGCACAGTGGAAAGAAGGGAGCTGACAGATATGAAAAGCGGCCTCCGAATGTCGAGACTACTTCCTATGTTGCATCTGACAAAATTAAAGCGGGAAATCAGACCAGACCATTTCGGACAACGAAGATCCGACCATCCAAGAAGGAGATAAGAAGGAAAGACAGAAAGATGAAACGAGCAAAGGTCCAAGAGTTATTCAGGAAGAATAGATCTTTAGGAGCTCGTTCGGTTTTGAATGAAGAATATAACGAGGAAGTTAAACCCATACCACCCGAACAACTGCTCCAGTTTTGGGAACCAATATTTTCCCAAAAGTCAATTACAGACAATAGATCGGTGGTTTCAGTTTGCGGTATTTGTCATGATTTGGAAGCTCCCGTCAGCTGCACTGAAGTAAAAATGGCTCTGCGAGGTCTTAAAGACGGTGCTCCCGGTCTGGATGGAGTGAAAAAGAAACACTTGGAAAACATCAAACCAATCGACTTTGCTGTGCACATGTCCCTCTGGTTATTGACGGGCCTGCCACCATCTCCCTTCAAAGTTGGCGTCGTCAGCTTTATTCCAAAGGTGAGAGGAACAGCCGATCCAAGTGAATTCAGACCAATCACTGTGAGTCCGCTCATGAGTCGCCTCTTCCATCGAGTGATTAACAAACGCATGTCCGTATATTGGCCACTATCATCGAGACAGAAGGCGTTCCAATCAGGCAACGGTTTGGCCGACAACATCTGGCTTGTAAAGGCTCTTGTCGCCCAAAGTAGACAAGACAGAAAGAAGCTCAACATGACATTTGTAGACGTGTCTAAGGCGTTCGATTCCGTTTCCCACGAATCGATCATCAGGGCAGCCTCACGATTCGGCGCAGTAATTGTCAGGTCCACATCAGGATGGGAAAGGAGCTCAGCAGATCCATACAGGTCGGTAGGGGAGTAAGGCAAGGCGACCCCTTGTCCCCAATGTTATTCAACGCTGTCATTGACATGGTTGTCAGTGACATTGACAGATCAATTGGGGTTACGGGAGGAGATAAATCCTCCGAAAAATGCAACTACATCGCCTTTGCGGACTTTTCTTTTACTGTCCATCACAGACGTTGGAATGAAAGTGATGTTGCAACAACTGGAGGCGTCGATGGCCAAAGTTGGACTCATCATGAACGCATCCAAGTGTGCCTCGATGAGAACTGAGGTCATCACTCGTAAAAGACAATGGATCGTCAACCCAGAGCCATACCTGAAACTGCAAGATAAGGATATCAGGGCACTTTCCATAGTTGACACCTATAAGTATTTAGGAGTTCGAATCGGACCTCGAATGCAATTTGCTTCGCTTGCAGATAAAATTCAAAAAGGCCTTCACTCGATTTCGCGGGCTCCGCTCGTGCCATGCCAGAGAGTGTATGTCCTAAGGACTCATCTTCTTCCTAGTCTCGTTCACTTCCTCACCTTCGAAGCGATCAGCCTCAAGTCCTTGAATTCTGCTGATGTCGCAATAAGGAGGTCTGTTCGAAAATGGCTCCGGCTGCCAAGAGACACCCCAAATGCATTCTTTCATGCCCCGATCAAAACGGGAGGAATGGGAATCCTTCAACTGCGTCGATGAATTCCGGAAATTAGAATCCGTAGAATGACAAAAGTTTTACAGCAGGCCAAAGAGAGCAACGACAACTTCCTGATGGATGCATTGCGCGAAAACACAATGATCGCCAGCGAAGTCAAAAAATTTGGGAGGCCAAAGGAAAAAGATGAGCCGAACGTTCCTCGTGGACTATCAACCGCAAGGGAACTTTATAAAACGGTCGACGGACACGGGCTGATGAGATTCCCGGAAGCAATAGCCCCAAGTGAATGGCTGGTGGATGGCATCAACAGAATGTCATCCACCCAATACATAAGCTGTGTCAAAGTCCGCTCAGCAACACTTTTCAACAGATTGCGGGCTTCCAGAAAAACACCCCTGTTCAACACAGCCTACGCAGCCAGATGTGGGGAGATGGAATTTCTCGCCCACATTATCCAAAAGTGTCCAAGTACCGACGGGCCCCGCCATGCAAGGCACGACTGTATAGCGAAGATGCTTGAGACGGTCTTGACACAGATGGGATACTCAACAACAAGAGAGCCTCGTATTCCAACCGTCAGCGGGACCAGAATTCCCGATCTTTGTGCACGGAGCGATGAACGTTACATAATTTGTGACGTAGCCGTGGTGTCCGATAACGTGGACCTAGACAGTCCACCAAAGCAAGACAAACAAATGTAACACCACGGACATTCATCGCTGGATGAAAGCAAACAGCCCAAAGCAGGGCAAAGGCAAAATGGAGGCGATTGCCACAGCTTGGAAACGCTTGGAAAGCAAGGAAAAGAACAAGGCCGAGAAGAACATTTATTTGATTGTACTTTATCTAATTTATAATATTATATATAGGCTACTGTTAATATAGTCTGAGGACTCTAAAGACACCGATGAGGTTCTCCGATTTGCGTGATGGTTTTACGGACATAATCCGGGCTGAATAAAAGTTTTGAAAAATAATAATAATAATAATACAATAATAACAAATCCATAATAATAATAATTATAATAATAACATTAATAATAAAAACTAATAACAATAGCAATAATAACAATGAAATAATATTAATAATAATAATAGTAATAATAATAACAACATTAATAATAATAACAACATAATGATAGTAATAATAACAACAACAATAATAATAACAATAATATAATAATAATATAATAATAATAATAATAATAATAATGACATTAATAATAAAATCTAATAACAATAATATTAAAAACAATGAAATAATAATAATAATAACATAATAATAATAATAATAATGATAATAATAATAATAATAATAATAATAATAATAATAATAATAATCACAATAATAATAAAAATAATAATATAATAATAATAATAAAATAATAATAATAAACCAATAATCAAAAGAAAATAATAATAATAATAATAATAATAATCATAATGAACAAAGGTTTTTATAGAATAATCATTGTTTAATAATAACATTATTAATAATAATAATTATAATAATAATAATAAAATAATATTAATATTAATAATAACATTAATAATAATAACATTAATATTAATAATAATAATAAAATAATAATAATAAAATAATAATAATAAGACAATAATAATAATAATAATAATAATCATAATGAACAAAGGTTTTTATAGAATAATCATTGTTTAATAATCTCATTACAGCCACCATTATTTATGGTTTTACTCTGTATCACTCCACTTTAATGTTATATTTTAATACAATTAATAAATTATTAATTAATATTACATAATATTTATCATTACCAGACATTGATGAATGCATTTACAATGCTTGCAATGAAAAATCCTCTTACTGTCAAAACACTGTCGGCTCCTACAAATGTGTTTGCAAAATGGGTTACAACCAAGAATCGGATACCATTTGCTCGGGTAGCATTTTAAAACATGCATTTAAAATTCTATTTAAAATAAAATATAAATAAAATATAAAATTAACAACAATTTCAAGTCAGAAGAAAACATTTCTTCTTTTCCCCAATAAACAACAAATAATACTAATAACTAATAAATAATAAAAAGTCCCACTTCCATACCTCCATGAAGACCTTTCTATTTAGGGAAAGTCAGCCCTCAGTGGCTTTGAAGTCCACCTGGACGTATGTCACACAAACCAACTGAATTATTATTAATATTATTATTATTAATATTGTAATAACCCGGGGTCCTCAAACTAATTACAGAAGGTCAGGTTTATTGAAACGTGTTCAGATGCAGGAAGATGTACAATGCTTAATTGATTAAGTCTTGAAATCTGCTGTTTCTCTAACTCTCGCTCTGTTTTCCGAGATAAATCTATTTGTCGAGGTTCATAACCAAAGAATGTGAATAGCAATTAATTATTTAATTATAAAATTATATTGCCGCTAAATATAATTAATTACTAAATTAATTAATCAGCAATATAATTTTAATTATTCTTCAATTATCTGGATCTAGTGATCCAACAATATCATTATTAATTATTATAAGTAATATGATTAATATTAATTTCAATACAAACATCGTAATTAAAGTCACTAAATTGTTTAAATCATATTACCAAATAAATAACGTTTTATTTACGAAGAATTTCTACGCAAAATTAAACACTTACGTAAGTAACCCGTTGGTTGCACAAACCATTTTTATCTCATATTTAAATATATTAAAATAGTTTTTTTTAATTTATAATTCTAAACAAGATTTAAACAAGACTTATTTCCTATTATAATCGCTTAAGAGTAAAACATATAATAACGTGACATTTATTTGTTCATTTCAGCAAAATTCATTAGCAGGCTGGGATTTCGGACCATCCTTTTAGTTTTGCTGCTCTGTGGGGTGACTTGGGCAATCTTCTATTCGTGAGGATTGTTTTTAATCTGTTATCATTTATTGTTATTTGTACCGTTTCTATGTACTATTTCTCAATGTATTTCTAATCCTGGTTGGTTAGGATCAAGGTAAGCATTGGGGATGGGGTTAAGGTTAGGGATAGGTTTATCTAATGTTAGAAATAAGTGACCATTAACCGGATCTATTAGGTTGGACTAATCGTAGCATAGCATGAACAGTTCGCGAACTTGTATTGTAATGAAGCCCATGAAATAATAAAAGTCTTTATGATTAATAACTTTATTATTTTGATTTAATTTAAAATTCATTTTTAATTTTTAATTTTTTTTTTTTTAAATCAGACTCGCGCAGAAAATGCACCAGCCTTAAGCAATGCAAAAGAAGAGGCGGAAACATAACCCCATTTCGATTTTGAACATTTATTAAGTTTAGCAGATATGACGTTAATTAATTTTTATTGACGCAAGTCGTCTTCAAAGGGTCACTGCTGTGTGGCAAGGTGGCTATTTTTAGTCAAGTATTTATAGCTGAAAGGTCAGGGGCAAATTCAGGTCAGAATGGAAGCAGACAACTTTTTGAATTTCGTCTCATTTAGGGTGGATCCACGGATGTCTTTGACGCGAAATACAAAGTGCTGAATTCAAACGTGCTAAATTTGTGTTGTTACATTATTTAAAATGTGTTAAAAAGCACTATAAAATTATATCTAGTTGGTTGGTTGGTTGGTTGGTTGGTTGGTTGGTTGGTTGGTTGGTTGGTTGGTTGGTTGGTTGGTTGGTTGATTGATTGATTGATTGATTTTTTGATTTTTTGACTTGATGATTGACTGTGTACGAACCAAAAGAACACAAGAATGCGTCTTGTTAAAGATTCTGAGGTCTTTCTAAACTGAACGAAACAAAATTGATGTGCATTCTCAGTGTTAAATTCTATCTCGACTTACGCGAATTATTATTATAATACCTGAAGGCATTAAAATTAATTAATTGAGAGTTAAACCGTACAAAGACAAATTAATTATTAATGAGGTCAAATAGTTTGAAACTAAATCAAAATGTGGAACCAGTAGCAAAAGCAAAGTCAATCGCCAGTGAAATTAACCCTAATCCTAACCCTAACCATAATCCTAAACCTTACTAATAAAATTATTCTTAAATCAAATTAAAATTATAAAAGTAATTCTTTAAGGACAACGTATGTCACCAACTAGAAGCTAATTAATATCGTATTTTATTAGTTTCACATTTTATTAATTTAATAATGGTGACAAAAATTCAAAAAACAAGGATGCGATGGAAGAGACGCGCCATTTCGGACCAACAGTGATAGGTCGATAATCGCTCGGAGTCGAGGCCTCTTTATTCTTCGGTATGAATGTGACGATTCCCGATTTGAACGATGCGGGACGTAATCCTGTTAGCAACCAGAGAGACATGTGAACAGCGAGATCGTCATAACTAAATTTTGCAAGATGCCTTTTTCGAATGCCATCCTGTCCAGGGCTGCTGTTCTTTAGTCCCTGGAATGCAATCTCTACATCCCATCTGGTGATCGGATCTTGTATTTCTGTGGCGATGTCTCTGATCGTCACCGGAGGCCTGTCATCCTCCACCGATGTCTCCCCAAAGATCTCGCTCCAATAATACGCCAACCCCGCAGGGAAAGCGCCTTTCTGGACTTCATGTTCTCCTTTCAAAACCGAGTGCGCTGACGATGTTGGACTTTTTCGGAAAAGTTTTTGCAGACTAGCATAGCACTTCTGTCGTTCTAACTTTTTTTGTTCCTTCTATGACACTCTGATTTTTGTTTTCCGGAAAGTTCTGCATTGGTTTTCTGATTTGCTTTGGACAAGATCGTTGTTTCTATGTGCACTTTCAGCACGATCGGCAGGTTGTTTGGGATCATTGCTATTGATCTTCTGTGGAATTTGAATTGAGAACCACTTTTCATATTCCTTATTAATCAGTGAGATTCTCTCTGTTCTCGGGAGCTTCTCGTTTATGAGATTGGAGAACTCTTCACCATCTAGATAGATCATTTAGTATCTTTCAATCACAAACTGTTTCAACTTTAACTGATTGTCTATAGCGGTTGAGCTACTGACTATTTTCTCGTGCTCCTCATTCGTAGGCGGCATTCATAAAATCTAGTTTTCAGTCTGTCTCAAGGCCACAGAATCCTGAAAGGAATGCTTAGAAGGCTCTTGTAACCAGGCTTGTTTATGATTCTCTTTATGCGCCTAACACTCACATACGGGAAGTGTCTGGAAAGGGCGATATTGATTCTTTTCCTTTCCTGGTCATTAAATCCAGCTTCAGCTCTCGACATATTCCTCCATAGTCCTTTTGAATGTCCCGAGTGAACTTCCTCAGATGATTCTTCGCAAACAGAATTTCTACTCGCAGTCAGCTCAGTTGGACTCTCGGCTAATGACGTCTGAAAATTTTCTGAGGAACTGCTTTTACTGATGCATTGTTGGAGAATAGTTCTGTATTGTGTCTGTCTTCTATGTCCTCGAATGGAGGCCAAAGTTTGGTGAAGGAAATGTTTGTGGAGTTCTATGTCGATGAATCTAACTCCTTGTTGCTTCAGTTCTATCTCCATCTTTCGACGATTTTCCCTGTTGGTCGACTGTGGCATTAAAGAATGATTTTAAATCATCGAGATTAACAAACAATTGGCGTACGAAGTGCCCGAAGCTTGGAATAAAGTTACTTTCAACTATCTCTTCGGCAGTCACCTCTTGAAACTTGGTTGTGAAGGCAATCAGAGTTTCGTAGAGTCCGGTGGTATTTTCGTCGTCCAATCTGTGGCAGATCTCCTGCAACTTATCCCAGCTAGGCAGGACATTCGTCAATATAGTTTCCATATTGTAATCCTGGTAAAGTTTAGAAGCTAAGGGTGAAACTCTTTGTAGTTGCCTCAAAATCAAGATTATGTCCGTGGATTTAAATTCACTGCTTAATGGTCTCGTGAATCTCATATCTGCTATGGCCATTATCTTCACGTAGACGAGATGCAATGTCAGGCATTTGGCGTCCAAGAATTTTTCTCCAATCTTGCACCCGTAATCAAGCAGAGTGGATTCTAACTTCGACGCGGAAGCGAAATGCAAGGTCTTGAGAAAAGCCGTTTGGAAATACACAGACAGTGACATATCGTAGAGAGTACCTCCGTTATCGTCGAGCAAGAAGACCATCTCGTCCACTATCTTGTCTGCAAAAGCCTCGGCAAAGCTATCGCCTCCGACTTTCGTGATTCTCGAATAAAAGGAATTGATCTGAAACTCGTCGGCAAGATCTGGAAGTAGGAGGCTAGTCAAGAGCAGGGTGTTTTCCAGGACCCCCGCTCTCATTCCCCACTCGGCCGCCATTTGCATTTTCACCATGAATTCCATTTTCGACTCGAGTAAATCGAAAATAGACTTACTTCCGTAAAGTCTTCTCGCTTCCTTCATGAAGTCAGTCACATCTTCCAGGTGAAGCAGTGAGCACAAAGAGTGCCATTCCGTTAAGTCGCACATGACGAACCGATGCGAATTAAATATGCTTCGTTTGCTTTACTTTACTTTGCTTTGCTATTTTTATATACTGCTGATTTATTTTCGACTGGCTTTATAATTTTTCGTGTCCTATTTCTCCTTCGAAATGTATGATCCAGGGCATGCTGAGAGGGGAAGGTATCGCTGGAGAGTTTAAAATGCTCCACATTTGTGCCAAGACGTTTCTATGTGGTTTATCAATATTGCCACAAAAAGAGGGTTAGTATGGGATCAATTCTTAATAATCAATCAAATGTACGAATTACATTCTGTAGAGGATAATATGCATGTCTCATAATTTGAGTTTTTTATGCCATCTGAAACCAAAGTCACTAAAGCAAATCTAATTCTAGCATTGTCTACAATCTTTCTATCGTCTGCACTCCACCCTTATAACCAGGCAACAGTCTTGTGACGTACTGTTGTTTTTCAATAATGCCAGAAGCTATGTTCTTCGTTATTTTGATTGCGATTACGTTTCGAGGTATTACATATAAATCGTACAAACTTGTATATAAAAAAGAACAATTAATTTTTAATGAATTGAAGCAACATACTACACTCTGACTTTCAATTTAAACCAGGCATTTCGGCAGACACTGCCATAAACATTGCGTGGGGTGGTGAATTAGTGGTCTGCAACTGGGTAAAACATCCGAAAGGCGTTTTCGACGGCAATCGTTTCAAATTGGCTCAGATTCTCAGGCAAAATTGCAATGAAAATTTCGCAGTGTTTTTCAGAGGTGATTACGACGTCCACTATCTCGTTCTATACGGCGGAGAAACAGAAGTGCACGGTTGTTCTTTCGATTTATGAAAAAAAGTTGAAAATTAAAAAATTGAGACAACAAAATGTTGTTTTTCTTCCTCCTCTTCTTCTTAGGAGTAGCACGATTCGATGTCGAATTCAGAGCGTTCACAAGATATTCCGAATGTGGAAGGTTCATCAGGAGACGAACGATCGATTTCCGCGGCATGAGAGTGAACTGCCTGGAAATATATACCACCAACTCGATAACCTTCATCCTGAACACGCCTTTTTATCTCAATGAGATTGAAGTTTACTCCTTCGGTAATCTTTTCGGTTTTTTAGTTGGCAGATCACAAGTGAATGAGTATTGACAATAATAATGATGATTTCCAAATTGCAGCCACCTATGGGTACATGTCGATTTATCGTGGTTGTTTTAAGGAGTTTAAGCCTGAAGAAAATTTTAATGATTTGGACTTGAACACTTGCAAACTAAACTGCATATCAGCTTGGTATACATTCGTGGCTTTCCAGGTAAGCCATTGTCAGATTGTGTTGGATCCCTGGATCCAGATAATTAAAGAATATTTAAAATTATATTGCTAATTAATTAATTTAATAATTAATAAATTAATTAATTAATGTTCAGGGCACTATTCAGAGTCTTTGCTTATGAACCTCGACAAATCGAGTTATCTCGAAAAGCAGAGCGAGAGTAAGAGAAACAGCAGATTCTAAGACTTAGACAATTGAGCATTGTACATCTTCCAAGCCATCTGAACACTTTCAATAAACCTGACCTTCCATAATTAGTTTGAGGACCCCGGGTTATTACATTGGTGTCGGGAGTGGGATTTAGAGTTAAAGTGTGTCCAAGAGTAACTAAGGTAAAGGCTTGATTATTTGAAAAGTGAAGGATGTCGTTGTACTTGGATGAATTTTACATGCCTCGATTGAGACAAGAATTGAGAGATCGTGGCCTGGATTGGAAAGGCACGAAAGCTGAGATACGGGGGCATTGCTGACAGAGAATGGCCATGACCCCTAGGAATACGAATTCGAGGATCCATTCGATAAAAAAAATTGATGAATTTCGTGATTTTATGAAAAAGGCCGGAAATGAGTAGAGGAGGATCATAGGGGCGATTTGAAAGGCACAACGGTTCCGCGTCAGGATGCCTCGTTGGTTTCGGGTGAAAACTCTACTGAGAAGAGTTCTGATGGTTCTTTTGAGGAGAGCAGAGTGGTGCTTCCATATTGCGAGGAACTAGGAGAGGAACTCTGCAAAAATGGTCCCAACGAAGAACAAATCATATCCGTTGTTCCAAGTACAGTTTCTGGCAGCATTGGGATGGAGTCATTAGAAGACACATCCGACCACAGTGCGTGCGTGTCTCCAGAAACTCTGTGCGTGATGGCAGACTCAGAGGACTTGCCGTTGGAGCCCATGGAGTCACCAGATCAGGTCGAGTCGCCAGCAGGGCCCAGAGAGCTCACGGAGGTGTTAGTGGAGCAAGTGGAGCTTTCGGAGGAGACCGTGGGTTTGCCGGTGGATCATGTAGAGTTGTTGGTGCATCCAGAGAAGTTACTGATGATTCACGTGGAGTTGCCGGTGGAGCGCACGGAGATGGTGGTACAGCCCGAGGAGTTACTGATGAAGCACGTGCAGTTGCCGGTGGAGCGGTACCAGTTGGTACCGGAGCGGATGGAGTTTTCCGAGGAGCCCGTGGATTTCCGACGGAGCCCTTGAGATCAATTGGACCTGTGGAGTCTTCGGAGGAGTCCGCGGATTTACCAGCGGAGTCCATGGAATCAGTTAAGTCAGTGGAGCCTGCGGATGTTTTGGCTCCATTGGAGATAACAGAAGGGAGTGCTCGGGATTTCTGGAATGATGCGAAACTGCCTAGCATGGAAAGTGGATAAGGCGATCCTGTAAAGAGTATGACATCATGGCGACATGGTGGAGCAGGAGGGTGAACATGGAAGTGGCGACGTTCCGCGACTGAAAGTTGCGGGAAAAAGGAGCCAGAAGGAGGAAACAGAAATCCCAGAAGAGAACAAAGCAAAAGTATCTGTGATTTGCAGCCATGAGATTGTTGGAAGACATTCGGATCCTATTCCTAGAGTAAAAATGAAAATGGGAATAGATGTCTGTTCGGGACGAACAGATTTAAGGAGGGGGCAGTGTTGGATCCCTAGATCCAGATAAATTCAAGACAATTAATGTTCAGGGCACTATTCAGAGTCTTTGGTTATGAACCTCGACAAATAGAGTTAACTCGAAAAGCAGAGCGAGAGTAAGAGAAACAGCAGATTCCAAGACTTAGACAATTGAGCATTGTACATCTTCCAAGCCATCTGAACACGTTCAATAAACCTGACCTTCCATAATTAGTTTGAGGACCCCGGGTTATTACAATATTCATATTATTACAATATTTAAAATTACATGCAGTAGACTGAATGTTGTCTTGTAATGTTCGAGAATATCTAAGTCTCTTTTGCCATCTACTGGCAAGTCAGGATAAGTGTGAAATCTAGTATTTGAACACATCTCTGTCAATAATTATTGATGTCTTCTCTCAATACTAAACTACCCACTTTCGAAACCAAGCTTGCGTTGTTCTATGAGGATCGCTAGATGGCTCTATATGAATCAAACATCTACTTTATAATAACTCATTTTTACTACACGAATTTCAACAAATCTTACGGCAAAATCTAATCTTGGCCTCGTTTCGCACAAGGGAGGAGATTGTTTTTGCGCGAACTCATTAGATTTTACCAAAGAAACGACCGAGGACCAATGCAATATAACATGCTCTGATGCAAGGTTACAAGTTTGCGGAGGCGAAGGTGCCTATTCGGTTTTCATCGGTCAGTGAAGATTTTTGAAAATGTTAATAGTTAGCACCTAATCATGAGTTACTTTACAAGCTAATTAGCATTGGAGAGTTCGATTCTGCGGTTAATAATCATTCTAATAATTTACATTTATAACAAAGTCCACAATAGCACTTAATTGGACTTAAGACCGTATCGAACGTTACTTACAAATTCACGTAGACATTAGATAATTTTAAAGTAATATTAAGTATTGTAACAATTGAAATTCAGTGAAAGTCCGCTTGCCAAGTTACAAGTCCTGTAGTGAAAATTTCATCATGAACGTTACGAATGAAGCCGATGATATGACCATCCCAAAGTGTCTCCAGTTGTGCGATGATCATTACTTCGCAGGTCTCAAGGTAAACTTGAGTATCTAACCCTAACCCTAACCCTATCCCTAAAACATAACCCAAGGTAAACTATACTTTATTGCCGTTCAATAAATGCGCAATAACTTTTTTGGAAAATCATTGTTCACCTTTTAAGTTCAATTTGTAAAATTTCTGTGTTTAAATCCAGGCAGGATCGATATGCGGATGTTTCGACGAGAGTACTTTGCTTGAACTACAAGATGGAAACTGCAATGTTCCGTGCAAAGGCGATCCCAGCTTTTATTGTGGTGGAGTCAATGAATGGTCCATTTATAGAAGTAAGTCTGAATTCAATGACAGTATCAAGTATTTGTCTGTCTATAGCATTTATGAATCAGCCATATCCCATTTGTGGCTCCTAAACCGTGAGACTGTTTACGTTGTAAATCCGATCTTATAAATCGACTTTATGTACTTTAGCTTGTAAGGATTGCATATATGAAACCCAGCCTTGTTCTACCTTACTAAACTGCAAGGATGGTTATGACGTTTATGGAGTCTGTCGAGGAGGTTGCCGGCAGGGCTTCATGGGCGAACACTGCATCGAAAGAGGTATGAAACGGAGTTTAACTGAGCGATTTAGCTGAGCGAGTATCGCCATCAGCTTTTTGCATCTGAACAGATGCGATACCTAGACACACTTTATCATATCCTCTTTATCATATCAAATACTCTATGTATTTAAACGATTATTGAATTCGTAAGAAAATAAAAGGCTTAAAGAATAAATATGGTAAATTGTATTTCAGAGGCGGAAACGCTGAGCATCCTTCGCGTGTGCACCAAAGACTCCTGCCTGAACAAGACCAATTCCTATTGCTATTACAACAGAAGGGCGAGAATGGATTTCTGCTACTGTGACGATGGATTTTGGTCCTCGGCAGATGAAAAAACCTGCCAAGGTAACTTGAACGAAACTACAGTTGGTGACGGTCTTCAGTAGTGATCGACCGGGGACCCCGGACCCGGCTGAACCCCGGCCTTTTTTACCACCGGGGTCCCTGTCCCGGCTTTTTAACATTCCCCGGTCCCGGTCGCGCCCCGGCTTAAATTCAACCGGGGTTTGGCCGGGGGTAAACAAAATTCTAATTTTTTGCTTTGTCAACTTAAATAAAATTTATTCATCATCCGTCGAATCATAAAATATATCGTTCGGAGAGTTAAAGTCTCATTACAGGTACCCATTCACCAATAATATTTCATGGAACTTTCTGGAAAATCCATCAGTCATCCTAGATATCCAATCTCCTCGTAGCTTTTAATTAAAAAAAAACATTACTGGGTTCCTGAACAAGATGCAGGCACCCTCCCATCGAAAGGAGCCCGAGAAAGTTTCCTTAACTCGATGGAGTTAAATAAACATCATCGGCTGCAACTTGGAATGATATCCTTAAAACTATGAGTTTATATGTTTAGAGAATAAAAGCATCGTTAGTTAACGTTATTATAGATTGCCTCCCCAACCCCGGCTAACCCCGGCCCGCCTGAACCCCGGTCCCGGCTGACCCGGCAACCGCTCCCCTTAACCCGGTCCCGGTTCCGGCTAAAATAGACGCCCCGGTCGATCACTAGTCTTCAGTGATCGTCCAACGACGAATGTCAGTTGAAAACCTGAGGGGAGATGAGGACCCTGGTTTAAGATGCACAGATCTGTTTGAAGTGGAAAAGCGGATTGTTTTTGTTTTCTTTTTTTTTTAAATTACTGGTTAGAATAGTGAGACTAAGAAATTGACAAATTAATTAGGAAGGTAATGATACCTATTATAATAATAATAATTAAAAAAATAATAAGATTAATAATAATAACAATAACAATAATAATAATATAATATATAATAAATAATAATAATAATAATAATAATATATATAATAAAAAAAATATAATAATAACAAATCAATAATATAATACACAAATAATAATAATGAGCATAATGAACAAAAGGTTTTATAGCATAATCATTGTTTAATAATCTCATTTCAGCCGCCATTATTTAAGGTTTTACTCTGTATCATTCCACTTTAAAGTTATATTTTAATACAATTAATTAATTATTAATTAATATTACATAATATTTATCATTACCAGACATTGATGAATGCATTTACAATGTTTGCAATGAAAAATCCTCTTACTGTCAAAACACTGTCGGCTCCTACAAATGTGTTTGCAGAATAGGTTACAACCAAGAATCGGATACCATTTGCACGGGTAGCATTTTAAAACATGCATTTAAAAATCTATTTAAAATAAATATAAATAAAATATAAAATTAACAACAATTTCAAGTCAGAAGAAAACATTTCTTCTTTTCCCCAATAAACAACAAATAATACTAATAACTAAAAATAAATAATAATAAATAATAAAAAGTCCCACTTCCATACCTCCATGAAGACCTTTCTATTTAGGGAAAGTCAGCCCTCAGTGGCTTTGAAGTCCACCTAGACGTATGTCACACAAACCAACTGTATTATTATTATTATTATTATTATTATTATTATTATTATTATTATTATTATTATTATTTATTAATTATTATAAGTAATATGATTAACATTAATTTCAATACAAACATCGTAATTAAAGTCACTAAATTGTTTGAATCATATTACCAAATAAATAACTTTGTATTTACGAAGAAATTCTAGGCAAAATTAAACACTTACGTAAGTAACCCGTTGGTTGCACAAACCATTTTTATCTCATATTTAAATATATTAAGTTTTTTTTTTTAAATTGTAATACTAAACAAGATTTATTTCCTATTATAATCGCTTAAGAGTAAAACATATAATAACGTGACATTTATTTGTTCATTTCAGCAAAATCCAGGCTGGGATTTCGGACCATCCTTTTAGTTTTGCTGCTCTGCGGGGTGACTTGGGCACTCTTCTATTTGTGAGGATTGTTTTTATTCTGTTATCATTTATTGTTATTTGTACCGTTTCTATGTACTATTTCTCAATGTATTTCTAATCCTGGTTGGTTAGGATCAAGGTAAGCATTGGGGTTGGCGTTAGGGTTAAGGTTAGGGGTTAGGGTTAAGGTTAGGGCTAAGGTTAAGGTTAATGTTAAGGTTAAGGTTATGGGTTAGGATTAGGGTAAGGGTTAGGTTTAAGGATAGGGGTTAGGATTAGGGTTAATGTTAGGGATAGGTTTATCTTATATTAAAACTAGGTGACCATTAACTGGATCAATTAGACTAATCGCAGCATAGCAGGAACAATTCGCGAACTTGTATTGTAATGAAGCCCATGAAATAATAAAAGTCTTTATGATTAAAAACTTTATTATTTTGATTTAATTTAAAATTCATTTTTAATTTTTAATTTTTTTTTTTAAATCAGACTCGCGCAGAAAATGCACCAGCCTTAAGCAATGCAAAAGAAGAGGCGGAAACATAACCCCATTTCGATTTTGAACATTTATTAAGTTTAGCAGATAGGACGTTAATTAATTTTTATTGACGCAAGTCGTCCTCAAAGGGTCACTGCTGTGTGGCAAGGTGGCTATTTTTAGTCAAGTATTTATAGCTGAAAGGTCAGGGGCAAATTCAGGTCAGAATGGAAGCAGACAACTTTTTGAATTTCGTCTCATTTAGGGTGGATCCACGGATGTCTTTGACGCGAAATACAAAGTGCTGAATTCAAACGTGCTAAATTTGTGTTGTTACATTATTTAAAATGTGTTAAAAAGCACTATAAAATTATATCTAGTTGGTTGGTTGGTTGGTTGGTTGGTTGGTTGGTTGGTTGGTTGGTTGGTTGGTTGGTTGGTTGGTTGGTTGGTTGGTTGGTTGGTTGGTTGGTTGGTTGGTTGGTTGGTTGGTTGGTTGGTTGGTTGGTTGGTTGGTTGGTTGGTTGATTGATTGATTGATTGATTGATTTTTTGATTTTTTGACTTGATGATTGACTGTGTACGAACCAAAAGAACACACGAATGCGTCTTGTTAAAGATTCTGAGGTCTTTCTAAACTGAACGAAACAAAATTGATGTGCATTCTCAGTGTTAAATTCTATCTCGACTTACGCGAATTATTATTATAACACCTGAAGGCATTAAAATTAATTAATTGAGAGTTAAACCGTACAAAGACAAATTAATTATTAATGAGGTCAAATAGTTTGAAACTAAATCAAAATGTGGAACCAGTAGCAAAAGCAAAGTCAATCGCCAGTGAAATTAACCCTAATCCTAATCCTAATCCTTACTAATAAAATTATTCTTAAATCAAATTAAAATTATAAAAGTAATTCTTTAAGGACAACGTATGTCACCAACTAGAAGCTTATTAATATCGTATTTTATTAGTTTAACATTTTATTAATTTAATAATGGTGATAAAAATTATAAAAACAAAATCTTTCTTTTCGCATCGCTCATGGCTTCTTCATTTTCCAGGCGAGCCTGAATTAAAAATATTTCGAAATTTTATTTTAAATTATTCATTTAAATAAAACATGAATTCCAAATAAAATCGAATTCATAAACTTATTAAAATTTTGTATTTAGTTAGTTTCATTATAGTCTTAAGACTGCCATCAGTTCGCGAGCATACGTGCCGTGCTATGATCCTATCAGAGCCAGTTAATGGTCACACGCATTTTACTCATTAGATAACCAGCCAGGATTAGAAGCCTATTATTATTATTATTATTATTATAATACACATTTTTCCTGCTTCTTCTCGGTCTCACAGCCGGTGATGAATGAATGCTGAGCACTACCAGTGCTCTCAGCAATTCACCCACGAACTTTTCGAAGAATGTGGGCAGTGCCCAGCAAGGAGATCTTCTGAATCTCCGAAGTCTTTGGTCGTCCTGGTATCAACTCTACATACTTTGTAAAGTCTTTTCTTAGCGTTCCGAGCGCTCCTACAATTACCGGAACGACTTTAGACTTCACTTTCCACATCCGGTTGATTTCAATCTCCAGGTCCTTGTATTTGCTAATTTTTTCAGCTTCTTTGAGCGCGATGTTCTTATCATCCGGGACGGAAACATCAATTACCATGCACGACTTGGATCTCCTGTCATGGATAACAATGTCAGGTCTGTTGGCCAATATTTTCCTGTCCGTCATAATCGCATAGTCCCATAGAATGGTGCAATCTTTTATATTCGTCACACTTTGGGGCGTGTGCTCGTACCATTTCTTTGGAACTTCCCATCCTAGCTCACGGCATACAATCCAGTGGATGTAACTGGCCACCTTATTATGTCGGTGCAAATATTCAGTTGCTGCTAACACAGTGCAACCCGACGTTATGTGGCTTATCGTTTCTTGGGCCTTGCCACAGATCCTGCAATTGCCATCTATCTGCTGCTTCAATATCATACGTTGATGGTAACGTGTGTTTAGTGTCTGGTCTTGAGCTGCCATGATCAAACTCTCAGTTTCGCTTTTGAGCCCAGCGCTTCTTAACCAAGCACAGCTTGCTTCTTTGTCCACCCAATTTTTTTCTAAGTTACAAAAGAATTGTCCATACATGGGCTTTTCCCTCAATTCATTTATTCTCTCCTTTTCCATGTTGTCCTTTAACATTTCTTTCACGGATGTTTGAACTGTGGGCAGAGACAGATATTTATTTTTAATTGTCTTTGCTTCCTTAAGGAGAGAATATTTTGCCTTCCCTGCTTCATGCTTTTTGACAAGACTACAGAGCCTGTCTTTGCCCTGTTCAATATAATCACTCAAGTTAACCATGGAGCAGCTGTAAGCAGACATCAGTTGGATAAGTCCCCGGCCTCCATTGCGTCTCTTAATGTAGAGTCGACTAACATCTCCTTTTGGGTGATGAAGTCCATGCATCGTCAGCAACTTTCGAGTCTTGCGATCCATTTTGTCGATTTCAGACTTTCTCCAATCAATTATGCCAAAGCTCTAGGTGAGCACTGGAATTGCCAAAGCATTAATTGCCGATAACTTGTTCTTGGAATTTAACTCTGATTTGAGAATGAGACGCACCCTACGGTAATACTCTCTGGCTATTTTCTCCTTCATTTCAGGATGTTTAATGTCACCATTCTCATCGATTCCAAGATATTTGTACGCCTCCTCTTTGTTAAGGCTCTGAATTGAATTGTGATCGTCAAATGGCATGTTTCGGCTTTTGATCTGCTTGCCTCTCTTCATTATAGCTACGGCACACTTGTCTAAACCGAACTCCATGCAAATGTCATCAGTAAACGTTTTGACTGTGGTTAGGGCCTTGTTAAGTTGGGTTTCTGTTTTAGTAAATATTTTAAGATCATCCATGTAAAGTAAATGAGATATTTGTTCTTTTGGTTCTATTTCATATCCTTCTTTTAATTTATTTAGCATATTTGATAAGGGTACTAAAGCCAAACAGAAAAGGAAGGGTGAGAGAGAGTCACCTTGGAAGATTCCTCTCTTAATGCTTATTCTATTGGTTTTTATGCAACCCAACTGATGACACAGCATAAGTTCGGTTTTCCATTCTTTCATCGAGCATTCCATAAAACCGGTGATTCTAGCAGGGACTCCATACATCTTCATTGACGCCAAAATCCAAGAATGAGGGACACTATCGAATGCCTTCTTATAATCAATCCATGCCACTGCTAAATTCCTCTTCATTCTTTTGGCAGTGCTTACAATCATCTTGTTTATAAGCAACTGGTCTTTACAACCTCTTGACCCTCGTTGACAGCCTTTCTGTTCTATAGGGAGAATGTTGTTCTTATCAAGGTGTGTGTATAGCCGGTTTGATATTGCAGAGGTCAGCAATTTATATAAGGTGGGAAGACAGGTTATAGGTCGGTAATTTTTGGGATTGTGTTGGTTTGCACCTTTTGAGAGGAGAAAAGTTATACCGGAGGTTAGCCAGGATGGTATATTTTCTGGGTTATTAATCAAATCATTAAAAGCTTTTGTATGTATACTATGGAGAGAGGTAAAACGTTTAATCCAGAAATTTTGTATATTGTCAGGGCCTGGGCATTTCCAATTTGAAGATTTTTTAATAACTTCTTGAATTTCACTTATTGTAAATTCTTTCCATTCTTCTGTAACCACATTCCTAAATGCAATTTCCTCATCTCTTACCCAAGCTGCTTCAGTGTTGTGCACAATTTCATTCTCAAGAATTCCTTTCCAAAATTCTTCAATTTTCTCTGCAGAGGGTGGGTCGCTAATTGCTTCCTTTCGTTTACATAAATGACGGTAAAACTTCTTTGTATCCTCCTGGAAAAGCTTATTATGATGGTACCCATCATTTCTTTTACAGTATCTCTTTAACCTTTGGGCAGTAGCCTGCAATTTCATCTTAATGTCTTGCTCCTTCTCTTCTAGGGACTTACTTTCGTCTTTGAAGAGGTGTTTAGCCTTATTGTGAACCCTCTTTGTTGCCACACCCTTTTTTATTTCACTTATAATTGATAAATCCTTCCTGTACTGTTCTACTTTATTGCTGATCCGTACTTTCCATGCAGGTTCTTTCCTTCCGACGGGGCCATCTCGTGGTTTCTGTACCCCAGCTATGACACTGGCTGAGCAATAGATTAAATCATTAATTTCGCTTATATTAAGTTGCCTACCACTTATCATTTTGGATAAGATCTCATTAGCTGCCTTTATCTTTTCTAAGGTATCCTTGCATATTCTTACTTTGTTAAGCTTTGGCCTATTATTGAAATCCAAGTGTTTTGTATGCCATCTTAAACCAAAGTCACTAAAGCAAATCTAATTCTAGCATTGTCTACAATCTTTCTATCGTCTGCACTCCACCCTTATAACCAGGCAACAGTCTTGTGACGTACTGTTGTTTTTCAATAATGCCAGAAGCTATGTTCTTCGTTATTTTGATTGCGATTACGTTTCGAGGTATTACATATAAATCGTACAAACTTGTATATAAAAAAGAACAATTGATTTTTAATGAATTGAAGCAACATACTACACCCTGACTTTCAATTTAAACCAGGCATTTCGGCAGACACTGCCATAAACATTGCGTGGGATGCTGATTTAATGGTCTGCAACCGGATAAGACATCCGAAAGGCGTTTTTGATGGCAATCGTTTCAAAATGGCTCAGATTTTCCTGCAAGATTGCGATGGAGATTTCTCAGTGTCTTTTGGAAACAATGATTACGACATCCACTATGTCGTTATATACGGCGGACAAACAGAAGTGCACGGTTGTTCTTTCGATTTATAAAAAATAAAGTTGAAAATTAAAAAATTGAGACAACAAAATGTTGTTTCTCTTCCTCTTCTTCTTCTTAGGAGTAGCACGATTCGATGTCGAATTCAGCGTGTACACAAGATATTCCGAATGTGGAAGGTTCATCAGGAGACGAACGATCAATTTCCGCGGCATGAGAGTGAACTGCCTGGAAACGTATACCACCAACTCGATATCCTTCAACATGAACGCTGCTCCTTTTTATCTCAATGAGATTGAGCTTTACTCCTTCGGTAATCATTTCGGTTTCTTAGTTGGCAGATCACAAGTGAATCGGAGTATTGACAATAACAATGATATTAATGATAATAATTGTTGTATCTTGAATTACTTGCTATATAATTAAGGACTACTCGGGAATTGGAGATACTAAGCTACTTTATTACTAAGAATGTGCTACTGCACTAACCTCAAAAAGATTCTGAATATTATCGTAATAAACTTAAGTAATAATAAATTCTTACAATATTATTACATTATCCACAACAATAATGATATTATTGGATCTAGGGATCCAACACACGCCTTTTTATCTCAATGAGATTGAAGTTTACTCCTTCGGTAATCTTTTCGGTTTCTTAGTTGGCAGATCAAAAGTGAATGAGTATTGACAATAATAATAATGATATTAATGATAATAATGATATAATGATTTCCAAATTGCAGCCGCCGATGGGCACATGTCGATTTATCGTGGTTGTTTTAAGGAGTTTAAGCATGAAAAAAATTTTAATGATTTGAACATGAACACTTGCAAACTATACTGCACATTATCTTGGTACACATTCTTGGCTTTCCAGGTAAGCCATTGTCACTATTGTTTCATATTCAATTTAAAATAACATGCAGTAGACTGATTGGTGTCTTGTGATGCTCGAGAATATCTAAGTCTCTTTTGCCATCTTCTGGCAAGTCAGGATAAGTGTGAAATCTCCTATTTGAACACATCTCTGTCAATAATTATTGATGTCCTCTCTCAATACTAAACTATCCACTTTCGAAACCAAGATTACGTTGTTCTATGAGGATCGCTAGATGGCTCTATACGAATCAAACTTCTACTTTATAATAACTCATTTTTACTACACGAATTTCAATAAATCTTACGGCAAAATCTAATCTTGGCCTCGTTTCGCACAAGGGAAGAGATTGTTTATGCGGGAACTCATTAGATTTTACCAAAGAAACGACCGAGGACCAATGCGATATAACATGCTATGATGCAAGGTTAAAAGTTTGCGGAGGCGAGGGTGCCTATTCGGTTTTCATCGGTCAGTGAAGATTTTTGAAAATGTTAATAGTTACCTAATCATGAGTTACTTTACAAGCTAATTAGCATTGGAGAGTTCGATTCTGCCGTTAATAATCATTCTAATAATTTACATTTATAACAAAGTCCACAATAGCACTTAATTGGACTTAAGACCGTATCGACCCTTACTTACAAATTCACGTAGACATTAGATAATTTTAAAGTAATATTAAGTATTGTAACAATTGAAATTCAGTGAAAGTCCGATTGCCAAGTTACAAGTCCTGCAGTGAAAATTTCAACATGAGCATTACCAATGAAGCCGATGATATGACCATTGCAAAGTGTCTCCAGTTGTGCGATGATCATTACTTCGCAGGTCTCAAGGTAAACTTGGGTATCTAACCCTAACCCTAACCCTATCCCTAAAACTGCGTAACTATACTTTATTGCCGTTCAATAAATGCGCAATAACTTTTTTGGAAAATCATTGTTCACCTTTTAAGTTCAATTTGTAAAATTTCTGTGTTTAAATCCAGGCAGGATCGATATGCGGATGTTTCGACGAGAGTACTTTGCTTGAACTACAAGATGGAAACTGCAATGTTCCGTGCAAAGGCGATCCCAGCTTTTATTGTGGTGGAGTCAATGAATGGTCCATTTATAGAAGTAGGTCTGAATTCAATGACAGTATCAAGTATTTGTCTGTAGCATTTATGAATCAGCCAAATCCCAATTGTGGCTCCTAAACCGTAAGACTGTTTACGTTGTAAATCCGATCTTATAAATCGACTTTCTGTACTTTAGCTTGTAAGGATTGCATATATGAAACCCAGCCTTGTTCTACCTTACTAAACTGCAAGGATGGTTATGACGTTTATGGAGTCTGTCGAGGAGGTTGCCTGCAGGGCTTCATGGGCGAACACTGCATCGAAAGAGGTATGAAACGGAGTTTAACTGAGCGATTTAGCTGAGCGAGTATCGCCATCAGCTTTTTGCATCTAAACAGATGCGATACACAGACACACTTTATCATATCCGGATAGAGTATTTAAACGATTATTGAATTAGTAAGAAAATAAAAAGCTTAAAGAATAAATAAGGTAAATTGCATTTCAGAAGCGGAACCGCTGAGCTACCTTCGCGGGTGCACCAAAGAATCGTGCCTAAACAAGGCCAATTCCTATTGCTATTACAACAGAAAGGCGAAAGTGGCTACCTGCTACTGTGACGATGGATTCTGGTCCTCGGCAGATGAAAAAACCTGCGAAGGTAACTTGAACGAAACCACAGTTGGTGAGGGTCTTCAGTGATCGTCCAACGACGAATGTCAGTTGAAAACCTGAGGGGAGATGAGGACCCTGGTTTAAGATGCACAGATCTGTTTGAAGTGGAAAAGCGGATTGTTTTTGTTTTCTTTTTTTTAAATTACGGGTTATAATAGTGAGACTAAGAAATTAACAAATTAATTAGGGAGGTAATGATACCTATTATAATAATAATAATAATAATAATAATAAAAATAATAATAAAAATAACATTAATAATAAAAATGAAGAAATAATTATAATATTGAAAATAATTATAATTATAATAATAATAATAAGAATGATAATAATAATAATAATAATAATGAGCATAATGAACAAAATGTTTTATAGAATAATCATTGTTAACTAATCTCATTACAGCCACCATTACTTATGGTTTTACTCTGTATCACTCCACTTTAAAGTTATATTTTAATACAATTAATTAATTATTAATTAATATTATATAATATTTATCATTACCAGACATTAATTATTAATTAATATTACATAATATTTATCATTACCAGACATTGATGAATGCACTTACAATGTTTGCAATGAAAAATCCTCTTACTGTGAAAACACTGTCGGCTCCTTCAAATGTGTTTGCAGAATGGGTTACAACCAAGAATCGGATACCATTTGCTCGGGTAGCATTTTAAATCATGCATTTAAAAATCTATTTAAAATAAATATAAATAAAATATAAAATTAACAACAATTTCAAGTCAGAAGAAAACGTGTCTTCTTTTTTTCCAATAAACAACAAATAATACTAATAACTAAAAATAAATAATAAAAAGTCCCACTTCTATACCTCAATGACGACCTTTCTATTTAGGGAAAGTCAGCCCTCAGTGGCACAC
>CM067529.1:12780000-12842500 GCA_034509925.1 Hirudinaria manillensis | reverse complement strand
GTTTCAAAATGGCTCAGATTTTCCTGCAAGATTGCGATGGAGATTTCGCAGTGTTTTTTGGAAACAATGAATACGACATCCACTATGTCGTTCTATACGGCGGACAAACAGAAGTGCACGGTTGTTCTTTCGATTTATAAAAAATAAAGTTGAAAATTAAAAAATTGAGACAACAAAATGTTGTTTCTCTTCCTCTTCTTCTTCTTAGGAGTAGCACGATTCGATGTCGAATTCAGCGTATACACAAGATATTCCGAATGTGGAAGGTTCATCAGGAGACGAACGATCAATTTCCGCGGCATGAGAGTGAACTGCCTGGAAACGTATACCACCAACTCGATATCCTTCAACATGAACGCTGCTCCTTTTTATCTCAATGAGATTGAGCTTTATTCCTTCGGTAATCATTTCGGTTTCTTAGCTGGCAGATCAAAAGTGAATGAGTATTGACAATAATATTAATGGTATTAATGATAATAATGATATAATGATTTCCAAATTGCAGCCACCGATGAGCACATGTCGATTTATCGTGGTTGTTTTAAGGAGTTTAAGCCTGAAGAAAATTTTAATGATTTGGACATGAGCACTTGCAAACTATACTGCACAGCATCTTGGAACACATTCGTGGCTATCCAGGTAAGCCATTGTCACTATTGTTTCATATTCAATTTAAAATTACATGCAGTAGACTGAATGTTGTCTTGTAATGTTCGAGAATATCTAAGTCTGTTTTGCCATCTACTGGCAAGTCAGGATAATTGTGAAATCTCCTATTTGAACACATCTCTGTCAATAATTATTGATGTCCTCTCTCAATACTAAACTATCCACTTTCGAAACCAAGATTGCGTTGTTCTATGAGGATCGCTAGATGGCTCTATACGAATCAAACTTCTACTTTATAATAACTCATTTTTACTACACGAATTTCAATAAATCTTACGGCAAAATCTAATCTTGGCCTCGTTTCGCACAAGGGAAGAGATTGTTTTTGCGCGAACTCATTAGATTTTACCAAAGAAACGACCGAGGACCAATGCGATATAACATGCTATGATGCAAGATTAAAAGTTTGCGGAGGCAAGGGTGCCTATTCGGTTTTCATCGGTCAGTGAAGATTTTTGAAAATGTTAATAGTTAGCACCTAATCATGAGTTACTTTACAAGCTAATTAGCATTGGAGAGTTCGATTCAGCCGTTAATAATCATTCTAATAATTTACATTTATAACAAAGTCCACAATAGCATGGACTTAAGACCGTATCGGTTACTTACAAATTCAAGTAGACATTAGATAATTTTAAAGTAATATTAAGTATTGTAACAATTGAAATTCAGTGAAAGTCCGATTGCCAACTTACAAGTCCTGCAGTGAAAATTTCAGCATGAGCGTTACCAATGAAGCCGATGATATGACCATTGCAAAGTGCCTCCAGTTGTGCGATGATCATTACTTCGCAGGTCTCAAGGTAAACTTGAGTATCTAACCCTAACCCTATCCCTAAAACATAACCCAAGGTAAACTATACTTTATTGCCGTTCACTAAATGCGCAATAACTTTTTTGGAAAATCATTGTTCACCTTTTAAGTTCAATTTATAAAATTTCTGTGTTTAAATCCAGGCAGGATCGATATGCGGATGTTTCGACGAGAGTACTTTGCTTGAACTACAAGATGGAAACTGCAATGTTCCGTGCAAAGGCGATCCCAGCTTTTATTGTGGTGGAGTCAATGAATGGTCCGTTTATAGAAGTAGGTCTGAATTCAATGACAGTATCAAGTATTTGTCTGTCTATAGCATTTATGAATCAGCCAAATCCCAATTGTGGCTCCTAAACCGTAAGACTGTTTACGTTGTAAATCGATCTTATAACTCGACTTTCTGTACTTTAGCTTGTAAGGATTGCATATATGAAACCCAGCCTTGCTCTACCTTACTAAACTGCAAGGATGGTTATGACGTTTATGGAGTCTGTCGAGGAGGTTGCCGGCAGGGCTTCATGGGCGAACACTGCATCGAAAGAGGTATGAAACGGAGTTTAACTGAGCGATTTAGCTGAGCGAGTATCGCCATCAGCTTTTTGCATCTGAACAGATACTATACACAGACACACTTTATCATATCCTCTTAATCATATCAAATACTCCACGTATTTAAACGATTATTGAATTCGTAAGAAAATAAAAAGCTTAAAGAATAAATAAGGTAAATTTTATTTCAGAGGCGGAACCGCTGAGCTACCTTCACAAGTGCACCAAAGACTCGTGCCTGAACAAGGCCAATTCCTATTGCTATTACAACAGAAAGGCGAGAAGGGCTTTCTGCTACTGTGACGATGGTTTCTGGTCCTCGGCAGATGAAAAAACCTGCGAAGGTAATTCGAATGAAGCCACAGTGTGTGAGGGTTTTCAGTGATCGTCCAACGACGAATGTCAGTTGAAATCCTGAGGGGAGATGAGGACCCTGGTTTAAGATGCACAGATCTGTTTGAAGTGGAATAGCGGATTATTTTTGTTTTCTTTTTTTTTTAAATTAGAATAGTGAGAATAAGAAATTAACAAATTAACTAGGAAGGTAATGATACCTATTATAATAATTAAAAAAAAGATTAATAATAACAATAACAATAGTAATAATGTAATAATAATAATAATACAATAATAATAATAATAATAATATTATTATTATTATTATTATTATTAAAATCTAATAACAATAATATTAAAAACATTGAAATAATAATAATAATAATAATAATAATAACAATAATAATAATAATAATAATAATATAACAACAATAACAACATTAATAATAAAAACTAATAACAATAATTATAATAAAAATAATAAAAATAATAATAATGATAATAATAAAAATAATAATAATATTAATAAAATAATAATAATAATAATAATATTAATATAATATTAATAACATAATAATAATAATAATAATAATAATAATAATAATAAGAATAATAATAATAATAATAATAATAATAATAATAATAATAATAATAATAATAATAGTAATAATAATAAGACAATAATAATAAGCATAATGAATGAAAGGTTTTATGGAATAATCATTGTTTAGTAATCTCATTACAGCCACCATTACTTATGGTTTTACTATGTATCACTCCACTTTTAATACAATTAATTAATTATTAATTAATATTACATAATATTTATCATTACCAGACATTGATGAATGCATTTACAATGTTTGCAATGAAAAATCCTCTTACTGTCAAAATACTGTCGGCTCCTACAAATGTGTTTGCAGAATAGGTTACAACCAAGAATCGGATACCATTTGCTCGGGTAGCATTTTAAAACATGCATTTAAAATTCTATTTAAAATAAAATATAAATAAAATATAAAATTAACAACAATTTCAAGTCAGAAGAAAACATTTCTTCTTTTCCCCAATAAACAACAAATAATACTAATAACTAAAAATAAATAATAAATAATAAAAAGTCCCACTTCCATACCTCCATGAAGACCTTTCTATTTAGGGAAAGTCAGCCCTCAGTGGCTTTGAAGTATGTCACACAAACCAACTGTATTATTATTATTATTATTATTATTATTTATTAATTATTATAAGTAATATGATTAACATTAATTTCAATACAAACATCGCAATTAAAGTCACTAAATTGTTTGAATCATATTACCAAACAAATAACGTTGTATTTACGAAGAAATTCTAGGCAAAATTAAACACTAACGTAAGTAACCCGTTGGTTGCACAAACCATTTTTATCTTATATTTAAATATATTAAGTTTTTTTTTTTTAAATTGTAATACTAAACAAGATTTATTTCCTATTATAATCGCTTAAGAGTAAAACATATAATAACGTGACATTTGTTTGTTCATTTCAGCAAAATCCAGGCTGGGATTTCGGACCATCCTTTTAGTTTTGTTGCTCTGTGGGGTGACTTGGGCACTCTTCTATTCGTGAGGATTGTTTTTATTCTGTTATCATTTATTGTTATTTGTACCGTTTCTATGTACTATTTCTCAATGTATTTCTAATCCTGGTTGGTTAGGATCAAGGTAAGCATTGGGGATGGGGTTAAGGTTAGGGGTTAGGGTTAAGGTTATGGGATAGGTTTATCTAATATTAAAACTAGGTGACTATTAACTGGATCAATTAGGTTGGACTAATCGCAGCATAGCAGGAACAATTCGCGAACTTGTATTGTAATGAAGCCCATGAAATAATAAAAGTCTTTATGATTAAAAACTTTATTATTTTGATTTAATTTAAAATTCATTTTTAATTAAAATAATGTTTAAATTATTTTTTTAAAAATCAGACTCGCGCAGAAAATGCACCAGCCTTAAACAATGCAAAAGAAGAGGCGGAAACATAACCCCATTTCGATTTTGAACATTTATTAAGTTTAGCAGATATGACGTTAATTAATTTTTATTCACGCAAGTCGTCCTCAAAGGGTCACTGCTGTGTGGCAAGGTGGCTATTTTTAGTCAAGTATTTATAGCTGAAAGGTCAGGGGCAAATTCAGGTCAGAATGGAAGGAGACAACTTTTTGAATTTCGTCTCATTTAGGGTGGATCCACGGATGTCTTTGACGCGAAATACAAAGTGCTGAATTCAAACGTGCTAAATTTGTGTTGTTACATTATTTAAAATGTGTTAAATGGCACTATAAATTGTAGCTATAATTATATCTGGCTGATTGATTGATTTTCTGAACTTGTTGACTTGCTGATTGACTGTGTACGAACCAAAAGAACACACGAAGGCGTCTTGGTAAAGGTTCTGAGATCTTGCTAAACTGAACGAAACAAAATTGATGTGCATTCTCAGTGTTAAATTCTATCTCGACTTACGCGAATTATTATTATAACACCTGAAGGCATTAAAATTAATTAATTGAGAGTTAAACCGTACAAAGACAAATTAATTATTAATGAGGTCAAATAGTTTGAAACTTAATCAAAATATGGAACCAGTAGCAAAAGCAAAGTCAAGCGCCAGTGAAATTAACCCTAATCCTAACCCTTACTAATAAAATTATTCCACTTTTCAAGAATATTTTGATACATTATTTTAATTTTATTATAAACAGTTTACTCTCATCTTATAATAACAAAACACATAGTTTTTAAATATTCTATTCCAATATATCCTACGCCGAATACCATGAAAGGTAAAATTGATTGGAAATCCTAGAAAGCTCCTGATAACGAAACGGGAAAAACCAACCGTTTATTATTAGTATATTCTTTTAATCCTTGTTTACTTTTAAACATTACTCATGAATAATGTATGTCTTCTCCTCTTGTTACGTAACGGATTTTATTGTATTTTGTTTGAAAATAATGATGAAGGCCGTTTTCCTCGCCCTTCTGACTGCAAACATATTTAAAGGTATTAACATATTAAAAACACTTTATTTAGAGAGGGATTTTATTTAAAGAGAATTTACTTACATCGAATTTGAAGCAATGATACGATGTACATTTTTGGCACGATTTAACCCAGGCATATCGGCAAACACTGCCGTAAACATCGCTTGGAATTCGACTCTGACAGTCTGCAGAAAGCCGGAAAACTCCATCCGGGTTTTCGATGGCGATCGGTTTACGTTGGCCTTGACTCACACGGAAGAGTGCGAGACGGACTTTGCAGTGGATTTGGGAGAGGACTTTGACGTCCAATACGTGACACTCTATGGCGGAGAAACTTCGGTGTCGGGTTAACATTCGATTTAAATATATTTCTGTCAAATTATTTTAAATTATCGATTTAATTGCAACACCGTTGGCAGGTGTAGCACGATTCGACGTAGAATTTCGCGTGTTCGCCAAATACGCCGAGTGCGGGAAATTCATCAGGAGACGAACAATTGATTTCCGCGGCATGAGAGTGAACTGCATGGAAACCTTTAAGACAGATGTGGTTTCCATTGACGTGATTAACGTACCGTTTTACCTCAACGAAATTGAAATTTATGCTTTCGGTAATCGAGGTTTATTATCTGGTAATTAGATTGTAAATGAGTATTGGCAATGTTAGTGAGGATTTCCAAATCCTCTCGACCAAGCCACAGACGGGCGTATGTTGATTTACCGTGGTTCTTTCAAACAGTTTTGTGGCCAGTAATGAATTTTTCGATTCGAACTTAAATCATCTTACAAACCACATTGCCTTGTAAATTATAAGTTTACTTTTAAATCGTAAACAGGTTTGTTTATAAATTGCAGACGTTGATGGGCATATGATGATTTACCGTGGTTGTTTCAAAACGTTTGAGCAAAAAGCGAAATTTAACAGTTTAGACACTTACATGTGCAAATTTTACTGCATATTAAACTGGCGGACATTCGTGGCTTTCCAGGTAAGCCATTGTCACTATTGTCTAATATTGAATTTAAAATTACATGCAGTAGACTGATTGGTGTCTTGTGATGCTCGAGAATATCTAAGTCTCTTTTTCCATCTTCTGACGAGTCAGGATAAGTGTGAAATCGCCAATTCAAACACATATCTGTCAATAATTATTAGTGTATTCTTTTAATATTTAACTGAATTCGAAATCCAAATGTTCTCGGCTTCGAAACCCAGCTTGGATTGTTCTAAGAGGATCGCTCTGTATGAATTAAACATCTACTTTATAATAAATCACGTTTAATCAATAAATTTCGACGAATATTACTGCATTTCTGGTAAAATCTAATCTTGGCCTCATTCCGTAAAAGGAAGCAGACTGTTTATGCTCGGACGAGATAGATCTCACCCAAGAAACGACCGAGGACCAATGCGCAACAGTATGCAATGATACGCAGGTGAAAGCTTGCGGTGGCAAGGGAACTTATTCTGTTTTCCTCGGTCAGTGGAAAGTATTTGAAAATGTTTTTTCGTACAAGTTACAGTTTTACAAGTTAATTGGCATTGAATCAATTCCGACGCAAAGGTTTGGATTTAAGTGGTTGATGGAAATTTTGGATTGGATGTTTTTGATCTCTTAAAGACTAGGCTTGATTCTATCCCTATCTCGATTCTATACCTATCTTGGTTCCCTAACCCTAACCCTGATCCTATCATATAGAGTATTTAATATGGTCTTAAACGAAAACGAGGAGTGAAAAAAATCTCGAATGAATTGAATCTTATAAATGACAACGAATTAAAACTTAAATTTATCACAAAAAAAATTTAATTAAATGATTTTAACGATAATCAGTATTAAGTTTAACGAACGAAATTCAGTGAAAGTCCGGTTGCCAACTTATAAGCTTTGCAGTGAAGACTTCAACATAAGCGATACAACTGAAACCGATGACATGACCATTGCAAAGTGTCTCCAACTTTGTGATGATTTCTTCTATGCAGCTCTCAAGGTAAACTAAACTTTATTGCCGTTCTATAAATGAGCAATAACTTTGCCAATTTTTGGGAAAATCATTGTTCACCTTTTAAGTTCAATTTTTTTAAATTTCTGTGTTTAAAAATTAAGGAAGGATCGAAATGCGGATGTTTCGACAATCTACCTGTTCTTAACATTCTATCTGATGACAACTGCAGTATTCCTTGCATAGGCGATCCGAACTTTTATTGTGGCGGAGACGATACATGGTCCGTATACAGAAGTCAGTCTGTATTCAATGATTGTATCTATTATATCTATTATATCAACTATCAAGTATTTCCATCTCTAACATGTATGAATGAGCCAATTTTCTTGGCAACCTCCCTTCGAAAACTTGACTTGGCATTAGATTGCGAACATGACCAACATAAACCTTCCCAAGACCGTGATCCATTTATGTTTAATGTAGCCCGTGAACTCTGAGATTGTTTACACTTAAATCCAATCTTGAAACCTGTTTTTTTTTACTTTATTTTAGCTTGCAGGGACTGTATATTTAGTACGCTACCCTGCTCCAAGGTACTGCATTGCCTGCGAGGTTACGACGTCTATGGAGTTTGTCAGGGAGGTTGCCAAGAAGGTTACATTGGAGAACACTGTATCGAAAAAAGTATGAATCTGTTTAAGGAAATTAACTAATTAATTAGTTAATTTACTACAATTACCGCTGCTTTTTAAATAATGTAATTCCGTCGAGTTGGAAGATCGACTTAGCTGAGCGGGTGTTGACCTGTCAGCTTCAGCTTTTTCTGTTTCCTTTTTTTTTGCTATGCAGATAAACTGTTATAAAGTTATAATAGATGGTTATAAATATGCGAATACAGAAGAAAATACGATTACTAAATCGACGAGAAACATTTAAAAATAAATGTAAATAATAAATAAATTTAATAAAAAATTAATTATTTCAGAGGCCGATTCTCAAATGCAGCTCCACAAGTGCAATGAGGATGTGTGCAAAGAGAAACCGAACTCATATTGCTATTACAACAGAAAGGCCAAAATGTCTATGTGCTATTGCAGCGAGGGATTTTGGTCGCCGAAGGACGATCAAGTTTGTGAAGGTACTTATTCAATATTTATTCAATTTATTCATTTATTCAATATTTATTCAATTTATTCATTTATTCAATATTTATTCAATTTATTCATTTATTCAATATTTATTCAATTTATTCATTTATTCAATATTTATTCAATTTATTCATTTATTCAATATTTATTCAATTTATTCATTTATTAAAATTAATATTTATTCCAATTCATTGCACATTGTTGTAATCCTGGATCCATAACTAGTTTATAAAGGGCTATAACATTATAATAAATTTCGCTTATGGACTCATTGTACCACAATTTGTGGAAGAAGATGATGATGACGACGACGACGACGATGATGGGTGTCAATGCATATATGGAGGTTTTGAAAAGGATTTCACAAGAATTATGGACTAGATTGCCGGGGATAAGATGAAATTAATCAATAATTTAACGATAATAATAATAATAATAATAATAATAATAATAATAATAATAATAATAATAAAAATAATAATAAATATTCATTAATTAATAATAATAATATTAATATTAATTTTATCATCATCACTAGATATTGATGAATGTAAGTATCATGCTTGCAATCACGAGACATCCACCTGTGAGAACACCTTAGGATCCTATAAATGTAAATGCAAATCTGGATACAAACAAGAAACTGAACATCTTTGTTCAGGTACTGGTATTGCGTATTGTGAATTGTGGACTTCAATTGTACTATGCTATACTATTATTGCTTCACATTTAAATACGATATAATTTATTTATTTATTTATTTTCACAGATTTTATTGAAAATAAATCTATATTATATGAAATAAATAAGATAAAAATAAGATAAACGAGACTTATTCTCTATTAAAATCATTTAAATAAAAAAAAATAATATTAATCATATTAATAATAATAATGATAATAATAATATCAATAACAATAATAATACTTGAACAGATTTAATTTTTTTTTATTCCAGCAAAAAAACTCTTTAAAGCCCTTAGTATTTTGACGGTCGCACTAGTTATGTTGTTGATCTTATTGTCCATGATAGTCATCATTTTGTGAGAATTGTTTTAATTTAAATAATTCATATAATAATAATAATAATAATAATAATAATAATAATAAATAATAATAATAATAATAATAATGATAATAATAATAATAATGATAATAATAATGATAATAATAATAATAATGATAATAATAATGATAATAATAATAATAATAATAATAATAATAATAATAATAATAATAATAATAATAATAATAATAATAATAATAATAATAATAATAATAATAATAATAATAATAATAATAATAATAATAATAATAATAATAATAATAATAATAATAATAATAATAATAATAATAATAATAATAATAATAATAATAATAATAATAATAATAATAATAATAATAATAATAATAATAATAATAATAATAATAATAATAATAATAATAATAATAATAATAATAATAATAATAATAATAATAATAATAATAATAATAATAATAATGATGTGTGACCATTAACTGGCTCTGATAGGTTGGACCAATCATAGCACAGCACGTATGCTCGCGAACTGATGGCAGTCTTAAGACTATAATGAAACTAACTAAATACAAAATTTTCATAAGTTTATGAATTCGATTTCATTTGGAATTCATTTTTAATTTAAATTAATAATTTAAAATAAAATTTCGAAATATTTTTAATTCAGGCTCGCCTGGAAAATGAAGAAGCCATGAGCGATGCGAAAAGAAAGAAGAAGATGATGATGATAATCATCTCATTTTGTTTTTTGAATTTTTATCACATCTATTAAATTAATAAAATGTTAAACTAATAAAATACGATATTAATTAGCTTCTAGTTGGTGACATACGCTGTCCTTAATGAATTACCTGCTAGTTATTATTATTATCATTACTATTATTATTATTATTATTATTATTATTACTATTATGATTATTACTATTATTATTATTATTAATATTATTATTATTATCATTACTATTATTATTATTATTATTATTATCTAACAATATGTTAACCTTCGTAGATACATTTGTCTCTGAATTGTTGTATAAAAGCATTTAACCATCAATCAAAACTTTTATTGAACGACTTGTTGTTATGGCTAAGCGTGTTTTGTTGTTAAAAATAGAATTAAAATAAAATATAAAAACCGGTTTAAAGAATTTCATTCGTAATTATAAGAAATGGGTCACCATCTTCATTTAAGAACATAAAATGCAAAATTCCAAGATGGCAGGATTTCCATCACATTCTCGGAAACTGAGTCTGTCAAGCGTAGACAATTTCGTAAAGTATGCAATCGGCAACAATTGTTGCTGTTTTTGTTGTTGTTTTTTAAATTGTTGTTGTTTTTGTCGTCGTTAAAGGAAGTGACGCGACTAATATTCGATACATGAACTATAATTGACCCCTTTTCCCCTCGGTCACGAAACTTCCTGACATAAATATACACACACACACACACAGGCACAAACATACTCACACACACGAATATACATACACGCACATGCACCTGAACGGTTACCTGCATTAAACCAAAGTACAAGCTCAAACGTCGAGTGTTGATAAAGAATCGTGAGTGCTCGGTAGACCCGTGCACTCCAGGTAGATTCACCTGAATTGATTGCTTCACCTGTAAAATGGGGGAAAACATAGGCCTTTGAACTCTTACGGGCTGGGCTGAGATATTGTTTATCCATTTGAAGGATACAAGAAATTATAAAACAATTGATGATAATAATAATAATAATAATAAAATTTAGAAATATAATGATATTGTTATTCTTTGAAATTATTTATATATACCAGAATAGTATTTAATTTATTTAATATTAATATTAGTTGAAGGATACAAGAAATTATAGCGGAATTAATAATAATTCATTTTATAATTATAATGATATTATTATTATTATTATTATTATTGTTGTTATTTTATTATTATTATTATTGTTGTTGTTGTTATTTCATTATTATTATTTTTTTTATTATTATTATTGTTATCATCATTATTATTAATTTAAAAATAAATTCAATTTTAAAATATCACCAAAAATAATTTAATTCTTTTAATTTAAGTCACCGGAATATTCTGCAACTTCCATTTCCGGTTACGATCCGCTGGTTTTGCCTGCGTGCGTCACCGACGTTGTTAAGGCGACGATTACGTCAACAAAGGATGAAGAAGAAGAAGATGATGATGATGACGATGACGACGACGATGATGATGGAGATGATGATACCTTTTCAGGCAATGATTGGGGTCCTAGTTGCGTGACGTAAGCCACAGATTGGCCTGAATGTATGTATGTATGTGAAGAGCTGTTTTCTATGATCGTGGGAATTTTTTTTCTTTGGAAAGCTCTTCATCGTTGCATGTTCTGTTGTCGTTTTATCGCTCACTCATTTCATCCCTGGTCCATTCACTCACTCACTCACTCAACTACTCAATCATGTCCTCCTGTTTCATTCACTCACTTAATCATGTCGTCCTTGGTCTATTCACTCACTCACTCATTTAACCGTCATTGATGATCTAAAGTAGCTACCATTACTCATGACAATATAATATAACCACGACGAATATCAACCACGAAATAATTCCTCAACCAGTCTATTAAAGCGACAAACAAATATTAAATTCCTCTTAAACCTTATCTTGATTTTGAAGCCAGTCGCTTCATTTGCACCTGAGTTGACGATTACCTGAGTTGACGGTTACCTGTATTGTTTTGGGGGGTCTGCCGTGGTTACCTGTATCCGTTTTGATCGAGAAGTTGAGGTCAAAGGACTCACCTGTGACTCACCTGATCGGAATGTTCGGCGCCACTTTTAAAACTTCAGGTAACCTCAGGTAAGCGTTCACGTGACTCGAAGTTCGTACACCTGTTTAGTGAACCTTTCTCGAAGTCAAATAGATCTTCAATTAGTCTTATCGCTTTTGATTAATAACTCGTGGTTATTAATGCCATACGACTGTGATATAATCTTGTTCTGTCAGGACGTCTTAAAATAGATTCAGTGCCAGTGTTTCTTTACCTTGGGTAAAATCGATGAATATTTTCTTATTTATTGAGTTAAGTTAGGCATGACAATGTCCACGTGACGTAATCGTCGAAGAGATTTAAGATTTTTATAAAATTGTATTAAGTTTTTTTTTATTATTATTATAAAATATATATTAAGTAATAATCGATTTAAAATAATTAACTGTAATTAATTATTTAATAATTACCTAACATGACACAAACCGTGTTCTCCAATATCCTATTCATTTGCATAATCACACCTCATTCGTCTCTCACTAATTTGCATAATTCTCTCTCAATTGTTAAGTGGTTCTTCTTAGCTGCTAGCCTCTCTGGCTAGCCGCTTGTTTATAAGCGTCTATTGCGCTATAGCATCAACACAGGTGAGACGATATTTGAAAACTTACCTGGCCGAAACTTGATTGGAGGAATTTTCGAATTTAGTGAGTTATAATTTAGAAAATCAGTCGAACTTTTAATATTTAATTAATAAAGAAAAACATAATCGGCAAATAGCGAGCCAAAATAGAGGATATCAGAGCAGTTTTGAGAGGGGACTTCATGCGACTTTAGGTGAAAACGTGTTTGCGTTTTAAGTTTATCATCGGTCTGTGACCAGATTTAGAATCAGAAAAGGCTTCCTTTCGATCGTATAGAAACTTATTTGCTAGTATTGTCGTCGTTCTTGTTGTTTGTGTTGCCCCGAGGAGTGGATATTGTTGCCCAACGTTTTAGTAAAGGTCGGGAAAGATTATCGGATTTGATATTTTATCATTTTACATTTTAGAATTTTTTGTTTGAATTAGATTTTAATATAACAGGATGCATTTCACTCGTACTAGATTTTTTTTGTAACTGTGAGTCTCTTTCATTCACAGTTGAGTTAGAAGTGAACAAGCAATGAAACTCCTAACATCAGGTGAGTCGATCCAAAGTCCATAACAATTTTATGACTCAGTAAGACTTAGTACCTCGTCACTTAATCATATCATCTTATCCTGCCTTAAGTAGCGGTAGTGTGATATCGGTTTACAATTGCTGGAATTAATATTAATATTCATAAGATATTAAGACTAAATTAAGACTAAATCCTAAATGATCAATCACAAGATAGCTCTCACCTTGTCATTCCAATATAGGATCAATCAGATCGATATTTTGACCTATGAATATTAACCATTATAACTAAACTATTTAAATTAGGGCAAATATAAAATAGAAGAGAGAGGTCAATTTAATGCATAAATTTACATCAACCTCCATTACGCAACTTCTAACAGCGCAAGGATTCCGAAAATCCATGACATTTTTAATGCAATGCTTTTTGTAATCCTACTTGGACCATCACGTTGACCATTACTGATTGCTTGTCAACCGGTGACCAACAACAACAACAGCAACAACAATATGCCTAATGTATGCTGTGTAGCCACATTTAGCGAACAGTTCTTTGATTAGTTAATGTTTATAGCAATATTTTAAAGTCGTATTATGTAATGAATGTCTTAATGGAGCTCGATGATGTAATGATGTTACGCAATTTCTCGATGAAATCTAAATGTTTTCCAATTATGCCCACCATTTCTGTGACTCTAATGTAATGCATCTAATTGTGTAATTCTGACAAAATGGTCTCTAATGGATCACGATTAGGAGATTAACTAACAAAATATAAAACATTACCGGTATCTTATGTCTCTTCCATTTGCGGATTTTGATTCCAGAGAAAGACGAGCGAATTATATAGCGCTAAACTAAATCTACAAATGAATACTATCTCGATATTGGCTTTTTAGTCTCTCAAAAAGCCGAGCTAGAAAATTCAAAAATTCAAATCTCGTTCCAAAGCCTGATTATGCAATCCTCTTAAGAATGTTGACACCAGTATCCGAGTATCAACAACAGCCTGACATGAGCGTCTGAATCAGTAGCTCAGACTGTCTCGTATTGAGGTGACACATTCGGATTTTGTTGTCAGAATTAGAGCTGAATCATAGGATTTACTGAATCATACAATTTACTGAAGCTGAGAAAGTCGATACAATGCCTACTCTTCTTGGGACAATTTTTGCGTGCTGGTTTTGAGTTATTCAAGAACAATGAATGGTCGGCCTGAACTTACGTTGCCATCGTAAACACTGTTTATTCCCAATGAAAGTCTTAGGAAAAAGGTAGCGAACGTTTGTTTATTCTGGCAAGACAGAAGTTTTGGGGAAATGTAAAAATCAACGGATGTTTTTGCAGTTTCGGGATAAATTATAAATGATAAAATAATCAAATTTGGCAAATAATTAGGTTTAAATTATCCACGTTGGGATTGGTGATTAAAATCCATCTTTGTGTACCAACATTAACGTCTCTCCAAACAGCACGATTAACCACAACCTGAGTGACCTTTAAACTCTTTGAGGTGAAGGTCAGATAAATTTAGAAATAACAATAGCCTCTCGTAAAATGCCTTCGGCTAGTTAGCCAAGCTAATAAGTTAGCCATTTATTCCGACTCCGCTTCGTAATTGGTACAGAAGCCAATCCCTGGATAAAGAAAATGTCTTCTCAATTTTAGACGCACGAAAAAAATCCTTCTTGGCGAGACTCAATTATCGAGCTCCCGTTTTGAATTAAGTGAGCTTAAAAACAAACAACTTGGTCAAATAATCCGATTTGAGCTGTCCTTTTTTTATTTTTGAAACAGTTTTAACGTCGTAGTTGTAAAATTCGTCAGAACACATGCACACAATTTCCTCATCCTTATCCCATTGTTCATTAAAGACGGCACCCAGTGGTTCCCCAACTGGGCGCCGTGTCAGGGCCTTTATGTGACCCTTTCCTCTGTAGGTGAGCCTAGGGCCATGCAATCTGAATACTTCCACCCCACAGTTATTGTATATTATGAGCTCTGCAAGCATGGGTAACACTAAATGATGCAGCCTTTGTATTATGAATGGTTTCATCCATAGATTGGTTACACCACCAGCTCTACAAGAATGAACAACAATGAGCAGGAAAATGTTCGACCGTAGACGAACACACAAACTCTACGGGGAGTTTGTCGGACTCACCTGCATCGGGTTTTCGTTACCTGCATTAGCTGCGCTTAAATTTAATTAAATCGTCCTTTTAAATGGTTCGCTTAACGGTTTCTTGGGTCAGAATTGGTGCAGAAAAACAATGAATGAATGCATGATTGGATAAATGAATGAATGCAACCCTCTTGGATGGATGGATGGATAAATGAGTAAATGGATGAATCATCGAGCATTAGTGAATATTCTCGCATTCTCTAAATATATCCTTTATCTACTTTCTTGCATTTCTCCCAATTGACAATTTAAAATTAAACATTTATTGGAAAGATGAAACACTTAGCGTATACACATTCGAGTACTTTATGCAAGAACACGTACAGATGCGCGTACAGAGACAAATAGAGTACAAACATGTCCAATCGTGCTCACGAGTCTATGAACTTCATAAATGTTTGCACAAGGAATTTCAATGAATTTGTCATTGAAGTCTAAACACGACTGACAATTTGCCGGCCTCTTTTGGTTCAAATTGTTGTTGCTAATTATTGTTGTCAACAACAACAGCAACAATAAATAACTCTCTCAGCACTTTGATCGATCGTTAAGCATGACTAAGCCATTTCTAAGAATCATTAGCTCACTTTTATCAACTCATCGTTAACTCATTTCACTTTGAAGTGTCAAACTTTTTGTTTTGGCCACATCATTGAAACGCCTCTTCATTTCCATTCAGTAGCATTCCCCGTGGTCCTGGTACTACTGACCCTCTGTCCGATGTCCCTGTGCTCCATAATCGAACCTCCGAGAGATACAGCTGCCCTAGAGGGCACTACAAACGTCCAACTGAACTGCTCTGTCAGTCAGGGATCGGTCCTAAAGTGGGAGAGCATATTTGAATGGAGACTCCTCCCCATTCAAATCCATCCTACTAATGCCCCCAACAGCAACTTTACAGTGGCCCAGGGTGGCTCCAGCATCTCCATCAATAAATTGGACAAAAACCTCGCCGGCATTTACGTTTGCTCGGACGAAAAGGACACATTAGAGGCTCGCGTGGCGTCCATGAGTGAGTTGGAACTTTCGAGCCACTTTTAAGGACAATTCTTAGGCTAATTATTAACATTTTTTTTTAAATTTTATATTTAGAAGGTTATAAGTCTGGTTTATTTAGTTTATTAAGCGTCTAGTGACAAATTGAACATAATGGGATTATTAAAATTAAATTACATTAACCATTAAAACGTTCTAAATGGATATACACATAGATTCAATTACTATCCGTATCAATAATCGTCATCGTCGCCACCATCATCATCACCATCTTCCTCCTCTTCCTCATAATCATCATCCAAGTCAAACCCTCCATTGAAACTCCTTATCACCGTCACATAGAACCTCTCCAGTGCAACCAGCCCAGCGACGCGACCACAGTCACGGCCGGCGATTCGGTGACGTTCAACTGCTCGACATCCTACGACAACTACTTCAAGACGCCGTCGAAGCCGCTGACGCCGACTCTGGCGCTCGTCAGGACAGACGGAACCGTCGTCTCCAAGACGCGCGCCGAGAAGCCCGGTCCTTTGTCGTAAGTGAAGACGACGACAATATTATAATCATAATATTATAAGATGTATAATATTATAAATATATATTTCGGTTATAATATTAATCTAATTATATATATAATTGCCTGTGATAATTGGTTATACTAAGCATAAACGTCGATGTAATTCTAGATCATAAATAAAATATTATATCTTTCATTACATTATTTATAATATATAATATAATATATTAATATATTACCATTATATATGAAATTAAAAGGTATTAATACAATTTCAGAATTGATATAATAATAAGCCTAACATATCATATAATTTTAGAATTTCAGACAACATTACTGCCACGGCAGAGATGGACGGTTCCAAGATGCTGTGCAAGATACACTTTGAGGATGAGGTCGGGTCTGCCCCAGGTGCCTCGAGGGTCCTGCCGCCGCTGTACGAAGACCACTGCATTTTCAACTTGAACGTCAACCGTGAGTCCGAAATTGATGATGATGATGGTTGTTAATGATGTTATTGAAGGTGGTGGTGTTGGTGGTGATGATGATGTTCAGGATGAGGATGATGGCGATGAGGATAGTGATGATGACATTGGCCATGATGATATGGTGATAATTAATACGACGATGATGACGGTGGTAATGGTGACTATCATGATCTCTATGGAAAGGCCTTCTTAGTGGCGTTGCTTCCATATTGTAGAAATTGGTGTATCGTTGTTGTCTTAGCGGCTGTTCGGTATTTCTGCCAAGCATTATTGGAATTACTTTCAAGGAGACGCTATTATTACGATTACCTTTATTATAATTACCTTATAATAACTTTTATTATTGATGTTGTTGGCAATACTAATACTTATATAATTTCCGTTATCGTATATAAAGAAAAACCTATCGTGAACAGATCCCGTCAGTCGGGTGAAGATATCGACAAACCTCAACGATTCCTCGAACGTCGTCCACGTTGGACACACGATAACATGCGAGGCCGATGGGAGACCCAGACCGAGCTTCGAATGGTCTGTTGTTCCAACAGTTGCTACCACGGTCGTCGTCACAACCACCACTACCACCACCACCACCACCACTACCACTACCACCATCATCATCATCATCAGCAGCAATTTGTTTCACCATTACTTGTTCTCTTTGAAGACTTTTGTCACTTCAAAATTAAAAACTTTCCTTTTTAAAAGCACGAATATACGAAGTTATCATCGACTTCATAGTCATTATTATTATTATTATTAGTAGTAGTAGTAGTACTATTATTATTATTATTATTATTATTATTATTGTTATTATCATTATCATCATCACCATTATTATTATTATTATTATTATTATTATTATTATTATTATTATTATTATTATTATTATTATTATTATTATTATTATTATTATTATTATTATTATTATTATTATTATTATTATTATTATTATTATTATTATTATTATTATCATCATCAACATCGCTACTGTTATCATAGTCGTCATCATTACCGCAATGGTCAATTCGAATTATTTTTAATTGCTATCAATATAATCAATTTCAGATAATTACATCAACCATCATCATTATAGTCATCATCATCATCATTATAATCATCATCACCATCATCATAATCAACAACCTTGTACCACAACAGGTTTGACGGAAACGACACTCTGATCTCGACGGGCGACAACCTGACGATGACGATGTCGATGGTGAAGCCCCAACCCACCACGTTCACTTGCGTGGCCACCAACACCCTCCCTGGGCCGATGTACACCCAATCAATCGTTCATACTGCAAGGGACAGTATTGAACTCATCGGTATTAAGCCAACTTGTATGTCTCCCATTGAGCAAGCGTTACAGTTTCACTTAGGATAGATTGAAATGATGATGATGTTGATGATGATGATGATGACTAATTATGACTAACGATGACTAATGATGATGTTGATAACGGTGGTGGTTGTGGTGATGGTAAAGATTATGACGATGATGATAACTTTAAATGATGATCCCAAGAGTTATTATAAATATTATTATTATTATTATTAATAAATTAGTAATTATAATATTATTAAAAATTGTTTTATGACGATATAAATATTAATCCATATTAACGACAACAGTCTATGTTGCGATAACCACTGCACTGTTTACTTCTTTCGTTTCCAGTGTCAACACCAAAGGTTGAACAAGTGCAACAGGCATTGGGTAGCTTACTGGTTTATTTATTACTATTATTATTATTGTTATTATTATACATTATTAATAATTTAATTTATTAATTCCAGCTACTTGGGCCATAGCACTGATTGTTGTCATTCCACTTCTAGTTATATTACTGGTCGCCAGCATACTCCTAATCTACTTCCTCAAAAGTAAATCCGCTTTTCTAATGGCAAAATCAATGACTTTGGCTTTATTGATTTAAAAACAAAAGTCAATTTTAAAATTAAAGTCGAGATTATTTCTAAGCGATTATAAACCACTCTCGGATCACGATTATCTACGACCGTATGACCGAGCGTTTCGCATAAATTAACTTTTCTATTGCCCGTGATTTCAGAGAGGAAATCCAGCAAGCCATACAAACTGCCTCCGAAGAAGAAACCCGACCAGAGCTACAAGAACCTCATATACACCCCGACGTCCCAAGGCCCCCAGAACGCCGGACCTGGAGTGGCCTTCCTGAACTCCAACCAGACCAAATCCCCTCCTCCTCCTTTGACTGGCTCTCCTTTCACCAGAAACAACGACTATGACGGCGACGGCGGCTTTGACTCGACCAGGAATTTCGGTGCAAGATCGAACTCCGGCCACGGCGACCTCGGGATGTCCGGTCTGAGCGGATCCAGAGGCGCCGACCTGAACTTGGGCTCCAAAGGCAACCTCCAAGAAGCCGGCAGACAGCAGCAGGATCGCAGTCTCTCTCCGAGGCCGCCTCTCCAACCCTACGGCGGGTCGTCCGAGGGTCTCAACTTTCCCCCGTTGCCCCCTCGTCAGGCCGAGCCCAATCGCTACCATGACAACCACCACGACGGCGGTTCTGGCCAGAAGCGCGGACGCCAGAACCACAACAAGGCCAGGAGTCCGCCTCCACCCGTAGGCTACTCGGATTCAGTAAGAATATGAAACGCTTGATTTGAAATAAATTGTTTTTTTACGATCGTTGTGACCTCGTGAGAACGTGACTCGGTTTGTTCCGTTCTTGATTCGGAAGAGCAAAAGATGGCGAATGACGGACGCATTTGTCACCAGCGAGCTGTTAGCGTGTATATTTGCATAATAATGCTAGTGGCAATGATAATTGTGATAACAATACTACCAGCAACAATATCAATAACCATAACTCTCACAAATCTAATGATCTCTAATCATTACATCAAAACAAATCATAGATAAATAAACAAAAATAAAAAGAATTCAATCGTTATTATAATAATTGATTTCATTTCTAAACTTATTGATAAATTTCCTCGAAATCATTCAAAGGGATTCGGACGACAAACTTCCATAACCAGCACCTCAACAAACCGCTCCGCTTCTAGCGAAGGGAGCAGGGTGGCCGGCAGGGCCGTGGAAAAGAACCCGGCAGGCAGGCAAAACAAGGGTGGAAAAAGGGTCGCCAGCCCCCCCGCGGGCCAAGGTCAGGGGCGTCCGGACGGATCGAAGAGACAGGGAAAGAAGCCGACGAATAACAGACAGACGGAGACAGGTTATCCCTCTGACGTTCACAGCCTGCAGGGATCGGAGGTGTAAAGGATGGATGGATGGATGGATGGATTGGTGAGTGGAGAAAAAAGAAGAAGAAAGGGAGAAGCATTTTAAGATTTCCCCTCGTCTTGCAGCATATGCCTGGCTCTGAGTCTATGCGTGTATATAATAGTAGGTTATAGAAGGACTGTTACAGCCAAAGTATCCCTAGAATCAAATGTCCATTGTTTCCTGAGAATAACTTGCTGCTTTCTTTGCAATTAATTATTTAATACAAAATAATACAACACAAAATAATACAATACCATATGATGGATGTTTGTTTTTATTGATAATCTATCTCTGACCTTTTTTTCTTATTTTCACTCTGATTCATCACAGTTGGTCTGTAGATGCGTGCGTACACATTGTTCCTAGCCTTCGTGATTCTGTTCCTCTCCCACCTGGAATGTCACGCACGATCGCATCACTGAAATAAACATCACATATTTACCAAAGATTTTTAAAATAACGAAAAAGTTAATCGATAAAAGAGAATTGAAGCGATCAATCAATCAATCAATCAATCAATCAATCAATCAATCAATCAGTCAATCTAATCACTTTCAACTGTTCCCATAACAACCAGAGGTTTTAATCCTGCCCGTCGATCGCCAAAAAGCATATCATCTCAGACCACCTTGAACTGAAGCAGTATTCCTTTGAAGTTTGTTCAGTTATTCTGGCCAAAAAGAGTTTGTGGATCGCCTCCATTTCTAATGAGTGCCAGCTGTGACAGTTGTTGAGAATGCATTACAATGGCCATGATTCTGATGATGATGATGGTGGTGGTGATGATGATGATGATCAAGTGGAGATATTGTGTTCCACTTTTAATGACAGTTTTATTTCAAAGAATGAATTAACATTACGACGAAGAGCTCGAGAATTTTTGCATCTTAATGCTTCGAGTCTTTTTTTTTTAGAGCGAATTGTTTTAATGTTGCATGAATTTTTTTTTTGTTTTATTTCCTTATTTCAAGATTTGAAAAAAAAATAATAAGAAAAAACACATAATTGCTAATTTCTGCCAAAATTACTTTTACAATGTACATCAGTCGCCTGATGTTGTATGTTCTCTAATTAATCAGACAACTTGTCCCTTTAACAGATGAGCCATTCAGAGTCTTATAATATTCATGTTCAAGCAATAACGATTTAAGCGTACAATGATGTTGTTGTCGAGACATAATAATTATTTCTCAATTTGGCAGTTTGAAATTAGCTTTGTAAGATATATTTTATCTATTGCCTGTCGGTGGTTTTTGTACGTGTTTGAACTTTTATATAAAAATGTCATGACAAATTCTTGTGAATAGCTCTAATTCAGTTCACTTTCTATGCAAATAAAAAATGTTTAACCCACAAAGCTTAATGTGCGTTCCATTGGTTATTTATTATTAATCCATCCATTACTAGAGTAATTTGAATTGCAAATGACCTGGCCAGCCAAGTTTAAATGGTTTACACTCTGCACTTAAAATCTTACTTGAATTATCACAAATGAACTGAAGCATGGATATCCATGATGGTACTGTCTTGCATTTGTTCCAAGATAGTTTTTTTTTTTTGGTAGAGAATACTTATATTTTACGATGTACCATTCGTTCGACAGTTGGCTTTCAAATCTCTGGTGTTATTCGGGCATTCCCTCCAATCAGATTTTCATTCATTATATTATTTTAATGATATCGGTTCGAAGAATTTCTCGAGCGAGGCACCGATACGTATCAGAACATTAAGGACCGCACCAAATCATAACAATGGAGGATGAAAAGTGAAACATTATACTGTGCAATTTTAAAATATTTATTAAACAAAAATAAAACAATGCTTATAGATTGCAGAAACATTATTTCAATGCTATTTCATTTTCCCTGCCATCTAACGAATCAAAAATAAATTTGTTATTTCATAAATATTTACATAAAATTATGTTTGAAGATTTTAATATAAGTATTTTTTTAAAACAAAATATTTACTTGTATTAATATAAACCGTTTGGTGCGACAGCTTAATAAGTACCAGAAGAAAAAAATTGTTTTGATTCTCATGTAGAAGTTGCTTTAACGACTAAAAATATTGTTTAAATAAAGGTTGAAAATACAGAATGATTCACTCGAAAACAAGGTAGTTTATTGTAAATACAATGTTCTTTCATCTATTTTCTGTTTTACAAACGCGATTACAAAATTGTGCAAGTGGTCATCAGATGACCCTTCATTTTGTTTAAATAAATAAATAAAATCTTCATCAAACTTATTTCCTGACGCCACATGTTTCCCGTCATGAAAGTTCCTTTGATAGCCTTTCGGTTACAGTCGTACGCAACTGCAAAAAGAAATACAACAGAGACAACGAAACAATAATAATCGTGTAGCCATTTCCCCAGTCTTTATTGATCATTATGTGTGAATCAATACATAACTAACCACTGCTCGTACATCTCTCGACTGGAGAGAATATAGAAGGTGAGCTCCTTTCACCCATCTGCTTTGGGTTGCCTGTCAGCGATAGAGCAGGTTGCGTAGAGATTTATTTTATATTACAGAAATAACTTGTCGGTATTGCTGGAGATTATTTTAAAATTGTTTTCGCTATTTTATAAATAAATAAACAAATAAATAATTTCTTGCGCTTAGCTACACCGCAAGATCATTTCTGCAGAAAACAAAAATGGCGGACGCAACAGACGATTTTGTTCGTCTGCCTCAGTATTTTTCTCCTTGGTTGACTCCTCCGTCGACTCCAGCAGATCCGAAACTTGAAACATCACCGTCGCCATTCCATATAGCGGAAGGACAAATGGATGCTAATAAAGAAGATGGCGATAGAAACTTGATTCTGGATTGGGTCAAAGAGAACACGCGCATGAATACAGTCAACTTCAAAAGCTACGATAGCATCTCGAAAGCGTCAAGCGTCAGCCATTTTGGCGAGAGGTAATTTTGAATTCCAGTTTTATTTTTCTCGATTCGGTGCTCGATGTTTTAGTTGAGATCGCTGAGGTCGAATAAGGGTCATTGTTTCTCAGATGAAAATCTTTAGATTCGAGATTCTATTCAAATTTGAAAAAAAAGATATGGCGTTAGGTGGAGCGTTGTTAGATCTCTTTTGTTCGAGAAAAGTCGCTTTGATGTTGTTTTGCGCGGACCGTTACGAAGGCTATACCCCAAAGCATTTTCGACTAAAAATGTCGTCAATCTACTTCCGGCGAGGCCTTGTTTGAAGCTTCATCTGCATTTTTAAATGTCTGGATTTTCTTTTGAGCGACGAATCGTCATCGTGCTGCTAATAAACAAGGCGGATGTGACGGACGCACAGGTTTTAATGGCCGACAACCTTCTCGCTTCGTTTCAATCGATCTGCGACGAGGATTGAAAGTTTTTGTAAAAGTTTGGCTCGTGAAAATATTAACTGTCGACTGGCACATTAGGAGCAGGTAAAAGTTGGGTGGACGCTACCCTGTGTCAACACTTGGTCTGTTGTCTTACAATCACTCGATTGATTGTTCCGCCTGTGTAATACGGCCATTGTTGCGCAACAACTGATCATAGATAATTATTCTGGGCACGCCCGACCGGACGCTTCATTTCTCTCGCTCTGGGCTTTCGCTTCTTTCTTTCTGAGGAATAATCTCTGAGTTTCTGCATTCTGTGACGTAAAGGTGAGAATTATTTTTATTTTTTTTTGTATTTACAAGATTTGTTTTGTTTTGGTTTCAATGCATTTGGAATTTGATCGTGTACGTTGGGGGAAGCCATGGTAGTGTAGATGTCGTCTCCTGTGAATAAAGTAACAACCTATGCTTTGTATATTTATCAAGACAAGTTAAAATTGAGTGAAAACATGTATAATATGATGTTTTGACGAACATAAGCCAGTTTAAATTTTCAATTTACTAGTCCTATTAAGCCTGATATGAAGCGTTAAAGTCTTTAAAATCCTTACGTATGTAAATGTTGATTAATAATTTCGCCTAGATTCTGTTTAAGAAAATATTTAAATCATGAATATTAACGTCAGGCTAATCAAAGTCAAAGGTTACAATTGCATTAAACATTGCATACGGTTTGTCGTATGTTTTGCATTTTGTCGGACCGCATGTCGTATACAATCTTCTTGATGCCTTTCCCAGCGTGCGCAGAACCGAGTGACAATGGTATCGTTAAATGTCATGCAATAATTAAACTATATTATTTCTTTAAAAAATAAATAAATAAATAATCCAATCCACGTCGGATCATTCTCTCATCGGACATTATTCTAATTCTAATGCAAATCGTACACAAAGACCCTGTTACGTAATAATAACCCAATCGCCATTATAAACGATTGTCCTGATCACAGACTCTTGTTGAGTAATCGTTTATAAATTCATAATTAATAATGGAAATCATAAATAACAGAAAGAGCAGTCCTTATCATCTGAATGGACTTACAAGATCAAAGATGGCCTCCCAAACTATTAGCACTTCTGCTAAATGCTCATTGGCTCGAGGCCATGACAGGAAGCAGACGACAATGGCTAGATTCTGATTCTAAGTTGTAAATGCACATCGCATGCTGATGATATCAACTCCATTAATATGAATTATTAATATTAAAGACTAGTTAGTAACTGTAGCAAGCACTTTATTTATAAGGAGATCTTAGGAGAAAGAAGTGTGATACTACAAGATGGCTATCGACATCTTCTCGAACAATAGATGATTTTAATAATTTATTTTTATCTAGAATAAGGTCATACCTTGTTAGTGAGTTGGCTGTAATGAAATATTATTTAAAGGCTACATAAGGACTTGTTTATATTACATTAGGTTGCATAATAACATGGCTAAACCAATAATAACGAAGCTTTGGTATCGACCACTGCCATCCACACAAACGTGTCTCTTAAGAACATCAAAGCAGAACTCAAAACCAACTTCCCCTTTTCAAGTAAAGTAAATACAATTTAAACTGCTTCATAGTTAATAACGCCTGCTGACCTAATTCGTGACCTACATTTCCATCCTATGGGAGTTCGTTTGTGATGCGCTACAAAAATGGCACGAGTAGGATGGTAAACAAATCGTTCCGATCGAGATGAAAGCAATTAATTAACAGACCTTTCTCAGCCATTTTGGACGCTCGTGGTGTTGTGAGCTAAGTAGATATTTCATGCTCTTCGGCAATTTCATTTCATTTCATGACTATAATAAGAGTTATTATTGTTATTATTATTATTATTGTTATTATTATTATTATCATTATTATTATCATTATTATTGTCATTATTATTGCTATTATTATTATTATTATCATTATTATTGCTATTATTATTATTATTATTTAGTTATTTTTATTTTTTATAGTACTATTATGTTATGCCAATTGCGTAACAACGCTTACCTTGAATGTTATTATCCTTTTGATGCTGAGTATAAGTGCAATTCAAATATAAGTTCCATCATCGGATCATGCAAGAGCTCTTTTTATAACTTTATTAATGGATTCGATAATAGAACTTTAATGGTAAAAATAGTTTAATGGCTTTTTTTAAGAATTGATTTGCCTTCTGATGGAAAAAGATTTATACTTAATAATGCTCAATGTAACATCATGGCTTTTCATCACGAATGGATTGTTGCATTAATGTTGCACTAATGTTGCCACAATGTTGCCCTAATGTTGAACTAATGTTGCCCTAATGTTGCACTAATGTTGAACTAATGTCGCCACAATGTTGCCACAATGTTGCACCAATGTTGCTACAATGTTGCCCTAATGTTGCATTAATGTTAACCTCGATGTTGAGAACTATGAAAGACGACACTGATGGCCATATCACTTCATCCCCAAATTGAGTTGATCTCTTACGATCCTTACATTCAGCTACGACGACGATGACATCGATTAGGATTTCTCGTCTGCTTTCTTTTCACGGCCATTCTGTCCGTCCGTCCGTCTGGCCGTCCGTCCGTCTGGCCGTCTGCTGCCCTCGTCCAAAGTAAACACCGTTGGTACGAGGCGTAAGTACCTCTTGGCTCGGAATGAGGCAATATCTTCTCCGATCGTCGAAGCTACTCCCTTGGAGCGTTGTTAGGGTCTTTGTTATCTTTTGTACCGATAAGAGAAATTAGGTTTGGGTTTCTGCTAATTATTTGTCTAACGATCCGACAAGGATGGTGATGTTAATGATGATGATGATGATGACGATTATGATGATGATGGTGATGATGACGACGATGAGGATGACGACTATGGTGATGACGATTACGATTGTTGTGGTGGCGGTGATGGTGATTGCTGAGACTTTAATGACCGGATGGGGATCTGTTTCAAAGCAAATTGAATCTTTCCATCGGCAACAGATTGCACTGCTGTTGTTGCTGCTGTTGTGTCGTTGGTGTCGGTGTTGTTGTTGTTGTTGCTGTTGTTGCTGTTGTGTCGTTGGTGTTGTTGTTGTTGTTGTTGCTGTTGTTGTGGATCGTACGAGGACCAGCCCATTATTTCTATCTTCACGGACCCTACCACCACCAAAATCACCTCGGCATATCATCGTAAATCATCCTCCAGGTGTTTTACCTGGATTTCACATCACGGTCGGAAGGCTATTTTTTTTTGTTTCCTTTAAGTTTGATGAGTTGATGCTTTCAGTGCGACGCATGGATAAACTGTGATGATGATGATGATGGTGACGACGACGATGATGATGGTGGTGGTAGTGATGATGATGCTACTGATGATGATGATAATGGTGATGACGATGAAGATGCTGATGGCAAAAGCAGGTGTTCTCGTGGTCTCATTTTGTTCTTACTCATCCTCTCACTCTTTCTGTATCTCAGTTGATACTCAAACTTCATTGGCCGATAATTTATGACAAGTGTACGATATCATTATCACATTTTATTTTTGGATATTAGGTTATATTAGGTTGGGTATTGGTGCTGGTAAATTTATGAATGTGAGCATCAGTTACTCACGTTAGCTTGACTTTGTACATAGCATCAACTCGAGACATAAGTCATCCATTATTAGGATGTAAACATCGTCGTCGTCATCATCTTCATCACCATCAGATTGTAAACATCATCGTCGTCATCATCATCTTCATCACCATCAGATTGTAAACATCATCGTCGTCGTCATCATCACCAGGTTGAAACAATCCGAATCACTGGACACGACAGTCATGAGGATAGGCTCAGTCGAAGGACGAAAAACCGCGTCGAATGCACAGACTCGGAGTTTCTTCCAAGACGTTCACAGGAACTACTTTCACGACAACAACTCTAGCAACAACAACAACAACAACCACACGATCACCAGCAACTACAACAGCAACAACAACAACAACTGCATTAGCAACATCAAGTCGTATGCCACTAGTGGAGAGTATTCGTACAACAGGTTCCATTATCATCCTCAACAACAACATCATCATCATAATCAGCAACAGCAGCAACAACAACAACAACACGCCAACTTCTACCACCTCGCCTGCATGGCCCCCGACGACCTGCCAAAGAACGCGGCCCGGCCCGGGGGCCGACTCGGTTGTCACGGCGATCTGGAAGCGGAGGAGGAGGAGGACCAGGACGATGACGACGACTTCGTTCTGGAGTTTCTCGAAGCCTACAGGAAGGCTCCGGAGGTGACCAAGTTCCAGGTGGGTTATTCATCCATCTACTCATTTGTCATCCATCCATCCATCCATCCATCCATCCATCCATCCATCCATCCATCCGTCCATCCATCCACCCGTCCGTCCGTCCGTCCTTCCACGCCTCCGTCCACCGGGCTACCAGTAATTCTGTTTATCATCCGTTGTCATGGCGACAGAAGCATTCCGGTCGCCCGTCGTTGACCTGTCGTGGTTTTCCATTCGACGAGATGACGTCAGAGGTCATTGGGTCAAATACCTCGATGTGTGTGTGGTCTCTTGTGTGTGGTCTGCAGTTGGTTTGTCAGTGAGACTCTCTTGAGATTGTATCTCTCTCTCTCTCTCTCTCTAGATATATATATATATCTCTTTAGTTGTATTTGTTATTGTATCTATGGTGGTATTGTATCTATCTATTGATTATATCACTAATTGTATTGCCTATTATATGTCTAAGTGTATCACTAATTGTATTGCCTGTTGTATCTCCAGTGATACCTCCAGTTGTTCAACTAATCTTATTGCTTAATGTGCCTCTAGTGGTATCTCTAATTGTATTCTCGATTCTTGTATTAATGATTGTCAAAATTAATAATGTTTTATGTTTTTACTGTTGTTGTTGTTGTTGCTGTTGTTGTTGTTGTTTGCCGATGTAAACATCAACATTTGCATGATGTTTTTGTTGTATTTGTTTGTCTTTTCATTGCCAACAAGACAAACAAACTCCTAGGAACAGGGGACAATAAAAGCAATAAAAAACAATAAAAACAATAAAAGCAATAAAAACAATAAAAACATTTTTTCCAATTTAGATAATAAATATGAAAAAGTATTTTATGAAGTAGGAATGGATGGTCATTGATTAATGGGAACATCATGCTTGACGTTAATGATGCGTATCGCCATGGTGGTCATGATGATGATGATGATGATGATGATGATGACGATGATGATGATGATGACGATGACGACGATTACGATTACGATGATGATGACGATGACGACGATTACGATTACGATGACGATGATGATGATGATGATGATGATGATGACGATGACGATGATGATGATGATGATGATGGCGATGATGATGATGACGACGATTACGATGATAATGATAATGACGATTGTGAAAATAGTGATGGTGATCATACTAATAACGATGATGATGACGATGGTGATGACGATGGTAGTGATGATGATGATGACGACGATGATGACTTTTTCATTATCTCCTAACGACCCCTCGGAGTTCCACGGGAAGCATTCTTTTCCACACGACTCTGTTGCCATTAGGAGGCCCTTGATTCGAGGGTACTCGACAATCATAATAATAGGTGCTGATGATGATGACGATGATGATGACGATGAAGATGATGACGATGGTGGTGGTGGTGATGATGACGATGATGATGATGATGATGATGACGATGGTGGTGGTGGTGATGATGATGATGATGATGGTGGTGGTGGTGGTGATGATGACAAGGGCTTAAAGTTTGCTCTGTAGCATTATGATTTCAATACGACCATTGCTAAGTAGTACTGAATTAATTAATTAATTATTCATGAACAATAAAACTCCTCCCATCTCCGTCTTGACAGGCCAAAGTCTACCTGGAACTCTGGAAAGAACCTCCATCTGTCCATCCGTTCCTCTTTCTTTGTCCTGACGAGTCGAGGAAGTTCATCACTTTGCACGACTTTCCGTCACCAGCCAATCAAATCAAAGGCTCTTGCAACAACAACAACAACAACAACTTCAGCAACAACAACATCAATAACAACAACAACAACAACAACAGTGGCAGTTATAACTCTCCTTCTTATGGTTACCAATCCATCGATGACTGGAAGATATCCCATCATCATCAACATCAACAACAGTATCTAAGGACAGACCACTATTCCACAAACAAACTCGACTCCACGACCACCATCAGATATCCGACGCCTCCTGTCGCCGGCTGTGGTAGCGACACCGGCGGCTATCGTAACGTGACGCCGACGTCCGATAGGACGACGTACGCCAAGACGTATGCCTTCGATAGAATATTCATGGCCCACGAATCGATGGTAAGTTCGTTATTACCGTCGTTCATCATCATTATCATCATCTTCGGTATCGCCATCATCCTCGTCATCATCATCATCACCACCATCATCATCATCATCATCCTTGTCATCATAACATCACCACCACCACCATCATCATCATCGTCGTCATCATCATCCTCGTCATCGTCATCATCATCACCACCATCATCATCGTCGTCGTCATCGTCATTGCAGATGGACGTCTACATCGAGAGCATCACTTCAGTCCTGAAAGCTGTACTCTCGGGTCACAACGGGTGCATCCTCAGCTACGGAGAACCAGGTCTGAATTAAATAAATAAAATAATAATTTTAATAAAATAATGTTTTAATATAACAATAATAATAATGTTTTAATATAATATTAATAATAATAATGTTTATTGTGATTTATAATATTTATTGTCATCTGAATTAAATAAGTAATATTTAACAATTATTAAAAGTTATGACGATTAGTAATATAATTGTTGTTGCTATTTCCAATCCAGACGGCGTCGTCAAACGCGACTTCGGCGGCCGCTGCAGCCTGTCGTCGGTGACGCTGAGGTGGTTATACGCCCTGCTGGAGGAGTCGTCGCACGATACGCTCGGAACGTACAGCGTCAAAGTGTCTGCGTTGGAGTTCCAGGGAACCAGTGATTCCATCAGGGATCTTTTCCTAGGTTAGGATTCTTCTGCTGTTGTTGTGGTTGCTGCTGCTGACGATATCGTCGTCGTCGTTGCAGCTGTTGTCGCTGTCGCTGCTGTCGACGTTGTCGGCGGCGGTCGTAGCGGGACTAGCGACGTCGTTCCGGCTTAGATCCGGAAGGGTCGAGATTTTGTAATGGTATTATTCATGCGAACGAATATTATATATTATATATTATTATTATTATTATTATTATTCTGGAATATTATATATATTATTATTATTATTCTGGAATATTATATATATATTATTATATATTATCCTGGTGAATTCTGGGGTTCGTTAATTTGATTGCGAGTGGAAAGGAAACGAATGTACACACGTCTGCACGAGACCTATTCACGTGCATGTGTGATGATGATGATGATGATGATGATAATGATGACTCAGGATGGAGATGATGATGATGATGATGGAGATGATGATGATGATGATGATGATGATGACTCAGGATGGAGATGATGATGGAGATGATGATGGTGATGATGGTGACGGTGATGGTGATGATGATGATACTCCTCCACTGCAGACCTGGGCATGAAGGTAAAGACTCGAGAGGCAGGCGAAGAACAGCAGCCGAGGTTCATCAGGGTCGCCAGCTGCAAGGAGGCCTGTGATGTTCTTAACAAGGCCATGGAGGCAAGATCTAGTTAGTGATTCGTTATTATTTTATTACTTAAACAGATGTTAATTATTAATAATATTAATTATTATGGTTGTAATTGTATTCGTCATAATTGTTTTTAATATTATTATTATTATTATTGTTATTATTCTTATTATTATTAATATTAAATTATTATTGTTTTCATTATTATTATTATTAAATTATTCTTTTGATTATTATTATTATTATTATTATTATCCTTATTCAATTATTATTATTATTTTCATTGATAATATTATTATAAATAATTTAAATTGTCAGCCTCTTCAGTCAACGTACTGCTAACCGTCCACCTTAGGCAGTACCAAGCCAGGGTTCCGAGTCATGGAAAAGGTTGGCTCTTTATGCTCTTGATCATCATCATCATCATCATCATCAACATCATCATCATCATCATCGTCGTCATCATCGTCATCGTCATCACTATCATTATCAAGGTCAATACCACAACTCTCGTCGCACGTCCGCATCTTTGAAAATATAATTATAATTATAATAAGGATATATAATTATAGGAGACATGTCCGCGATTGAAATTCAAATGAGCAAAAAAGTAGCACTAAAAGCAAAGGATTGCAAAAGAATAAACACATAAATAAATAAACAAATAAACAAATAACTAAACAAATAAACAAATAAATAAATTAATAAATAAATTAACAAATAAATAAATTAATTAATTACTAAACAAACAAACCTCTCCTCAGTGGTCACGTTGAGCAACCAACTGCACATCATCAGCATCTCAGACAAACAACAACAACAACAACAACAACAACAGAAGGAATTCCTTCCAAAACCAACAACAACAACGACAAACAACAACAACAACAACAAGTGCTGCCACCAGGTGAGGAACAACAACAACAACAACAACTCGTTGGTTGGAAGGGACAACCTCTTGCAGTTCATCGGCTCGCTCATGATTGGACAGAGGTTACCAATGTCCGGGTTTGTGTCTTGATTTATTTACTTAATAATAATAATAATAATAATAATAATAATAATAGTAATAATAATAATTATAATAATTATAGATAATAATAGCAATGTAATAATAATGTAATGTAGTATTTAATAATAAATATAACAAATAAATAATTATAATCATAATTGTTGTTATTATCTTCAATAATTCCTTTCTCGATTGACAGCCTGAGTCGTCTGCACATTCTCCTCCAGAACTGCATCCTTCCTTCGAACGTTCAGTGCCAGTCGAGTCTCGTGGTCCGACTCGACGGAGTTCAAAACCTGGCGAAGGACGTTCAGAAACTGCTGAACCTCGGCACCAGGATCTACAAGCGCAGGTTTTCCAGGAACAAACACCTGAGGAATGCCGGACAGGTGAGTGGTCTTCGTTCTCGGGGAGTGCTGTTGTTGTTGTTGTTGTTGTTGTTGTTGTTGTTGTTGTCATGGTGACGATGATGGTGATGATGGCAGTGCTGATGTTGGTCTTGTATTATATTGCATTATTTAATGTTACTTTATGTTATGTTATGTTATATTATATTATATTATATTATATTATATTATATTATGTTATGTTACATTTGCAAGGCAATAATAAATGCAAGTTTAAACCTCTGCTTGTCTTCCTTAAAATGATTTTATTCCTACATTAATGTAGAAAATTATCAATTACCAATAATAATAATAATATAATAATAATAATTATAATAATAATAGTAATAACAATAATAATAATGATTGTTATTATTAAAATAATTGGTATTAAAGATGATACAATGTCCCCCATTTAAATATCCAGCCCTTCCACCTGATGAATTCGAGTGCCTCCGAAACGAGTTCCTGTGCCAGCAGCGGCTTCAGCAACCTCAGGAAGTCGAGGGTCCGAATGGGGACCCAGCGGTGGCCCAGAAGGGCCGACCCGGTGCCGGCCCACCGCTCGGACGCCGGGGCGACGCCTTCCAGACCGAGTCGTCTCGATCTCAGATCGGAGTTCGTCCCGAGGTCGGCGTCCGAATCTTTCGCGATGCTCCCTCTTTCTCCGTCTCCTCCGAAGAGCCACTGGAAGAGCCTGGCGGGAGGTCGCTCGGTGCAAGACACCATACCCGAACAGCCCGAGGACAGGTGGGAGACCGTCGACTCCGTGCGCGAAGAAAGTCCGAATCGCTACGAGACGTGGGTTGACGGACCCGCGTGCGACGTTCCCGATTCTCGTGCCGCAAACCTTTCCTGCAAAACTGCCGTGCAGAACGAGAGAACCTCTTCCGTTTGTCGTTCCGCAAAGTACGTCGGATGTCTCGACCGATCGAGTAGATCCGCTCGGATGCATTCGTTTACCGGATCCGCCGCGTCCGGTCCGTCGTTCCAACGCTCCGCCCTCGGTCGGCTTCGTTCCGTCGGAACTTTCCAGACGGATCCGTTCGATCGGAACCAGTCGTTGTTGCCTAAAATCCATCCGAGTCCCTGCTACGTCAGACCTTCCACCTCCTTCGAGTCTTCCGAAAGACTCGTTCGAAACCTCTCCTCCGACCTCCTCTCCGCCAAGCCGAACCCGACCTACTCCGAGTACCTCCGAAAGACGACGCCGTCTTCGAGCTTCGACGTCCGAGGTCAGACGGGCGACTTCTTCCACGGACGTCCCCTCCCTTCTAGAGGCCTCGGAAAGACCTCTCTGCCCGTCGGCGTCGCGTCTCCCCGATTTGATCGGACGGACTCCCTCTGCGTTCGGTTCGGAAGCTCTTCCATCTACGAATCCTGGTTCGAAGACAAGGTGGAAAGAGGTTCCGTGGACCTCTTGACCGAATCCTTCACGGTCTGCCGACCCGAGCCTCGGGGCACCTGCGAGTCCGCGACGTCTGCCGATTCGAAGGGAATCCACGGAGATGGATACGAGTCCGTCGGGATCGACGGATCGAACAAGAGCCACAAGGAAAAGAAACTCCAACTTTTCAAAAGAATCCAAAGACTGTTCGCCAGGAATCCTTTCAAACGGGCCTCCTCCTCGTCCGTTCTCGACGTAGGGGGGGTCGTCCGATACCCCCACGGTGGCGAGCCCTCGGTGGGCTCCGCAACCCACCGGCCCGAGCTGCTAAGCTTGAAAAAACAGCAGAAGTCTGACTCGGGCTTCGAGCATGGCCCCAAGAAGCACTTTTCCCTCTTCGGAAGCAGACGCCACCGCTCAGGCAGTCAGAAGGCGGACCCGATGACCCCGAGTACTCCGAGCTGCTACTACGACAATCAGGCTGCAGTCGGAACGATCGCTTCGAACCTCAGCACCTCGTCCACGTTCGTCTTTCCAACGCTGTCGTCGAAGCCGCTCGAAGCCAAAGACGACGGTGTCGCTACCACCGCCGTCACCGCTGCTGCTATTATTACCGGCGGTAGTCAGGCGGTTGGGGCGCCACCTGTCGACTTGAATAAAAACGGAATGCACTCTGTTGGAATGGCTGCTGGAATTGGACGGAGTCAGAGGCGCGGAGGATTTTTTGCGTTCTCCGGTGGTGATGATGATGATGATCGTCGTTACGGTGATGATGACGACGACGATGATGGAAATTCTCAGATCGAGTCATCGGTTGCCAACGTCGTCTGCTACAGGAAGATCAATTTCCCTAAGAGAGGTTCGTTGGTGATGATGATGATGATGATTCCATGGCTGTATTTGTTGGCTTTGAAAAAGAATATTATTGTTGTTGTAAATAAAATTTATTATTATTGTTATTAATGTATTATTATTATTATTATTATTATTATTATTATTATTATTATTGTTATTAATGTATTATTATTATTATTATTATTATTATTATTATTATTATTAATGATAAAGTCTGGAATTTTGTCATTCATGTACGTCTTTTTGTCCTCTGTCGACATCAGCATTCATTGGCCATCGATGTTCATTAATATTCAACAGTACTCAATTAATTTTCCATTCAATTAATTATTAATTATTATTAATTATTCATATCCTTCCTCCCCCCTCCCAACCTTCTCGTTTTCTTTCGACCAGGGTCTGATCAGGGCATTAGAACGGACAACACGTTCCTGACTCCGAGTTATTACAGGTTCTCAAAACTCTCCTCTGATGGGGAACAAATAACAAACAACAACAACAACAACAACAGCAATAACAACAACAACAACGATGATGATGATGATGATGACGAAGAGGACATGTCTGACGTTAACAACAACAACAGCAACAATGGCAACAACAAGAACAACAATTATTCTGATTACGACGGCAGACCTAGCAGTGCCGAGTTCAACTCCTGCCACGATGTTGGTGATGGTGATGATGATGATGATGGCCATTGCCAAAAAGGCGGTGTTGATGATGATGATGATGGTGATGATGATGCTAGTGATGACTACATTGAAATCAAGATGGCCAATGTCTCAGACCAGGAGTTTGACAAGGATCCAATTAAAGCATCATCATCATCATCATCATCACCATCAACTCCCTCGTCATCATCATCATCATCATCATCATCTCAATCCCTCGTCAAGAATGCCGGCATGGTATCTGACTATGACGACGACGATGATGTCGTTGTTGCTGTTCAGGATGACGACGACAACGATGATGGCGATGATAATGATGACGAGAACGTGCAAAAGGTCACGACCCCGGAAACCCTGGTAGAGGGCGCTGATGACCCAAGGCCTTGTGCTCCCAAAAGGAGGAGTAAATTCAGTGGTTTCATCAGCAGAGGTGGGTGAATAAATTAAATCATGAATAAATTATTAGCTGATGTTTATAAATTAGGAGTAAGTTATGCTAAACGTGAATAAATTATGGCAAATGTTAATGAATTAGGAATAAATTAGTGCAGGTACGTAGATTAATGTGAGATTGATCACATGAGTTGTGTGCAGTTGATGTTTCTAGTATCATCATCATCATCATCACCATCATCGTTGTCATCATCATCATCGTCATCATCATCACCATCATCGTTATCATCATCATCATCGTCATCATCATCATCATCATTAATTTGTTTTGTAAACAATTCAGGTAAACAGTTGATGGCTGGAAAATCCATGAAAAGAGAAAGATGCGTCGTACAGTAGTGATGACGAAGACGACTACGACGTTGGCGTGATTGATGATGATGATGACGACGACGATGGCAATGATCAATCATTAATGATCAATCATCGATGATCGATCATCGATGATCTGATAGATCTGGATGCATCGCCCTGGAATGTTCAACGAAGTGTACTGAGGCCAATCATGGTACTCAGTACTCAGTACTTGGTACACAGTACTTGGCTATGTTCAGTCATCTTTTGTTGTTGTGCGTGTTGTGCTGTTATTGTGAATAAACTGTTCTAGTCATTATTTTCCTCATTTATTGTCCTTAACATTAACAGTAAATATAATTATTTTTATGAATATTTTATGAATAATATTAACTTATATTAATGATACCATTGCTATTATTATCATCATCAAGGTAGTTCTTATCGTAACAATTGCTATTTTTAATAATAATATTATTTTATTTTATTTTATTTAATAATATATTAATTTTAATTTATTAATAATAATAATAATAAATATTATTATAATATTAACCATTAATATTGTTCTTATATTTATGATTTTATTGTCATTTTTTTTCGTATCGATCGTTACGCTCCAACTATCCTTGTGGAAGCATCTGTGTTTTTCTGAACTCTTCATGGTTCTTCTAGGACCCTCGCTGCTGTAATGTTATATTACTTATTATTATTATTAATATTATTATTATTATTATTATTATTATTATTATTAGATCATTAATATTATATTACATGTAATATTGTATTACTTATTATTATTATTATTATTAGATTGTATTAATGTTATATTAGATGTAATATTATATTACTTTTTATTATTATTGTTATTATTATTATTATTATTATTATTATTATTATTATTATTATTATTAGATTGTATTGTACGTATTATTATATTACTTGACATTCTGAATCTCATTACGTGTCCGTGCCATTATGTTGCCAATATGTTTCTTTGATGACGACGACGACGATGTTTTTAAATTTTATTTTGTCAACGCCCTGTGGAGGCTGAGGAGGCTACTTGTTGCCATTTTTCATGACTTGAGAAATAGAAAATGTTGATTTTTTTGTTTGTAAAGAAATGTTTTGTTTGATTTTATGTTTTTTCTGTCTGTCTGTCTGTTTGTTTGTTTGTTTCATGACATCGATCATGGTTGAAGAAAAGAATAAATTTTATTTGGAGAGATTAAACTTGTATTAACTTTTAATAAGGATTTATTGTACTTGATTCTTTCTCAAGTCTGGGCCAAGAATCAAGCCATTGTTAAAATCTTACGTTCCATGAAGGCTTATTGTGACAATGAAAGCATGGGGTCAAAGTATCACCGAACAGTGATGATAATGGATGACGCCTTTGTGGGCATTAGTTTAAGCTAATACTTTGGTCACTTATGACCTAGGATAAAGTTCAAGTTGTTTGTTCGGTTAGGATGACATCATCCGTCACATGATTAGGATCTTGAAGATTTGGGAATTTAACAGTAAATTCTTATCGTCGCTTAATTTAATAAGAAATTCTGGAAATATATTTAATGGAGTGAAATCATTAGTGTTGTTAACAGCAACAGACCGATCTCAACATTAACAGCGAAAAAAACATGATGAAATGATTTGTAAATTATCTGCGAACAGTGATTATTTATTTGTTTTGTTATTTATTTAAAATTTGAATAAATAAAATCGTTGTCAATAAACGTAATGCAATTTCCGCGAAAAATGATGAAAGTTGAATTAAAACCTTGCATCATCCATGACAAATGATCGAGAGTCAAAAATAGTTCGACCAATCAGAGCCTTCCACGAGTCAAACGTGGCCGGAGCTATAAATGGCTGCTTGTTAGGGATGTCAGTTATTATTAAACTGTTTCTGTTTAGTGCGTTCATCATGTCCGGGTTTTGAAGATTTGTTTTCTATTTAGCTCAAAACTTATACAGTTTTTTTTTTCATCTTTAATTCGCCTTTCGGAATCGTCGACCAGCTATGACGACTACCACTACTCCCAGAGCAATTCAGCTTGTCGCTAGAGTCAACCAGCCGGTTGTGGGGAACGCGGAAATGGTTGATGGCAGCGGAGCTACCGGAAATGGATGCCGATCATTCGTCATCTCTCGCCTAAAGCCGATTATTATAGAACCTCCTAGGTCTACCAGTCAGAATCACGTCGTACTCCTTGACTCCGATGAGTCATCTGACTACGAATCTGTAATTTCGACGTCCGATACCAATCCACCGAAAAGGGCGCGACTGACTAACCTAACTACCGAAGAAAAAATCATGAGAAGGTTAGATACTCTACCATATGTTTGCAGACGACTTGCTGTGGTGTGTATTACTCTTACCATATGGTTTGTATCGAATCGATTTTTGTGTCACTTGTTATGTGGGCTAGACATCAATTACTATGCATTTGGATCACATCATGAAGATCATCATGAGATTTGGGTGACCAATCAAGCCCTCACTTCATTTTGACAGGAAATTGAAAAACAGAGTTTCTGCCCAGACAGCTAGAGACAGGAAGAAACAGAGGATGGCAGAATTGGAGGAGGCTATTGCAATTCTCCAACAACAGAATAAAATCCTTGAAGCGGAAAATTTTGCTCTTAAGAACAAAACAGAACTTCTAATGAAGGAAAATAAAGACTTAAAGCAGCAAATTCAAGGGCCAACAGGTCTAAATCTCGACATCCCCAAGTAAGTATTCAACAATCTAGAAGTTAACATTTAATTAAATTTGTGCTAATTGGTGATAGAGTTTTACAATTGTATGGATTTATTACAGATGTTGGGTTACAACTTAATCTCAACATGACTAATTTTTATTATGGCTGTTCCTCAAAGTTCTTGCTATGTATGATCATTACTTAAATCAAAGCACTTTAGATAAATACAAAAATATTTTACAGCACCATCATCATCGAATCGCCAAAGCCTCAAATAATTCACGTTCAAAAGAAGAGAAAGCTCGACTTGGACAACGCGTCGTGCCTTACTTCGGCCAATAGAATCCTCAAAGATGTTTCCATCCTGCCCAAGCCTCAAGCCATCTTGAGCCTTAATGCCAAGCCAACAACAGTGGTCAGCGTCGCAAGCATTCCAAACAGAGCCGTGTCTCCTACGGTCTCCGAGGAAAACGTCGTCCTGTCCGACAAAAATCGGGCGTCGGAGACTGCGGTCGCTTTGCTGGACAAGTCAAGCGAGCAACCCTGTGAGTCAGCAGCACTCACTAGGTTACCTCCTCTGCAGCGGGAGTTGCTCTGCTTGATGGTGCTCCAGCTGGCGGCCGTCGTCTCTTTGGTCGGCTGGACCTCGACGGGAGTTTTGTCGGCAATTTTCTCGGAGAGGTACGGCGCGAGGAAAGTCGCCTTCGAGCCTGCAACTTTGCAACAGGACGGCGATACTCTGAACAGGAGGAAAGCTCCCAGAAGGCTGAGAAGGTGGGAGAAGAAGCCGTGGACTTTGAAGAGGTGGTGGGGCCGACACCAGAAGAACTGGAATCCCTCGGTGAATTCATCAGGTTCACAGATTTGAGCAGTCTGCAAGAAGAGGTCAAAACGGAATCAGGGGATGCCCTGGAGACGAACGACTTTGGTGGCGAAACGTTTTTTGACATAGACTCCATCCTGCAACTCTCCTCCACCCTAGATGAACATACCTTTGACGAATCCCTCTTTGTGAACAACGAGGAGTCAAAAACGTTCGGTCAGAGCCCAGGGACCCCGCTTTCCAATGGCCTCTTCTTACCGGCTGATGGCAAAAACAGTTTAGACCTGCAGGAATCCATGCTCATCGACAGCCAAACTCTCTTCCACGAACAAGATCTCGCAAAGGACGCCGGTTACTCTTCGGAGGGCGATTCCGTCGCCAGCGAAGACGGCCCGTCTCCGAGCCCTCCGTCCTCGGAACCCTCCTTCCCCGGAAACGACGTCTCCGTCGACATGGAACTGCCGATGGGTTTCGAAGAGGACTCCGGAGAAGGCTTGTTTGATTTCTCATGGATGGATGGCATGGCGACGTGTTGGTGACACGTGGCCTGCAGAAGCGTGTGAATGTGAAGTCGAGGTGCTGTCGTCCTTTGTAAATAGTCGAACGTTGGACAGTTTCAAAATCTCAAATTATTGTTTAATTCAAAATTATTTTGTAATATATTTCAATCCTTTCCAATCGTGGAGTCTTTTCTCAACACGAACTCGGTTCGTCTCCAAGCAAATACCACTTTGTCATTGTCGATGATGCGTACGTTCTTGTGGGAATAAACTGGTTTAAACCGATTATTGTCTCAAAATAACCTGCCTAAAATGCTTAAAGTAACTTATTAGATGAGTGTCATGGCATCGTTTGGGTTGGTTACCATGGAGCTAACAAGAAGTTTGGTTTCCAACGTTTGGAATGATATTTAAGAAATTAAAAGTCTCAACGAAACAAAAAACAATACATGACCAAACAATAATATGCAAAAAACATGCTTAAGTTCAGTTTTAAACAGTTTATTTATTTATTGTTTATTTCTTTAGTAGTGCATCTCTAAACTCCTGATTGGACATTTTCTTTCCAAGTTCGCCTTCTTTCTCCCCCGCGTCGACTCGCTTTGCGACGTTTCGCGGAACCATCGGGACCTGGATCCTCGCTCCTCTGCCGGAGTTGTCCTTCTTGCCGCCACCCAACGAGGGCAGGAACTGCTCTTTGCTCGTCTGGTTTCGTGCCGGAGGGTTGCTCAGGGCTACGGAGATCTGATGACCTTCGACGTCTTTGCCGTCAAACTTTAGAATGGCTTGGGATGCTGACGCCTGTAAAAGAAGAAAAGATAAAGTTGAAATTATCATCCAGTGATTGTCTGAGATTCTGTCCATCAAAATGGCAGAATGCTTATTTAGTGACGTTGCAGAATCTCTCTCGATTCTGCGTCGTCACGGTTCATTAAACACGAAAACAAAGTACAAACCTCATCCTTGTACTCGACGTAAGCCAGGCCCTTCGACTTGCCATTCCTGTACGTGACTATCCTGACGTCTTTCACTTGTCCGACCTGAACGAGTTACGACAATCAAATCATTAACAGTCTACGAATAATTTCTAATTCCTAGTTTACAATTGTCTGAATTATAAATATTAAAACTAATACTAAAATATATTATTATTAGTAGTATTATAGATATTGTTGATCAAATGAGAGTCAAAAATAGGAATAGTTTGAAAGATTAGCTTACAGTCTTGAAGAGGTCTTCCAAGGTCTCTTTTGTTGTGCTGAAGTTTAAGTTCTTGATGAAGAGCTTGTTTTTCTCAAGGCCAACGCTGAACTGCAAAGAAAACAATGAACAGTTGATAAATTAAGAAATATAATTTTAATAGAGGCATTTTATAATTATGATAACGATATAAAAACATAAACGATTAACATACCTTGAGCTTTGGTTCTTTGCTTTTACCTGTAGTGTCACACTTGGAAACAAACATTGGTCTCTCGCCGATCGGCTTCCTGTCCATCTTTAGAGCTTTGAAGACTGACATCTTAAGGAATGGAAAAAGTCAATGTTAGAAAACTACTTGTAATGTTAATCAATTACTAGATGCATTGTTAACTATAACTTGTTACTAATCTAAGCTTATACCACATAATATGGTTCATAATTATTTTTAGTATACCACATAATATGGTTCATAATTATTTTTAGTATACCACATAATTTATAAACAATACTCACCTCGTCTCTAAACTCTACGTAGGCATATCCTTTCGACTGCCCCTTGAAGTTTGATATCAGTCGAACCTCTTTGACAGCTCCAGCCTCTTCAAAGATGTTCTTGATTTCATCCTGGGTCACTGAGTACTCTAGATTGCTAACGAAAACAGTGGACAGATCGTTGTTTGGCTTGTTGCTGATTGGTGCAGAAGAGGAAGGCTCTTGACCAATAGTGGGCTTTGCTGGAACTTCCTCTGAAGATTCTTTGAATCTCTTGGGCGACCTGTTGTCTTCCTCGGTCGTGTCCTCGTGTTTTCTTTTGTACCCGGGAGGCGGAGCCGAAGATGCGGCAAACGTCGGAGGAGGGGGAACCTTGAATCCGTCGCTGTCTACCACCGGCTGACTCTCCTTCACGTCGCTCCTCGAGAAGACTTGCGTCCTTTTCTTCACGTAAGGCTTGATCTCCGTGCTTTGAGATTCTGCTGTTGGCTGTTTGCTTGAAGAAATATCACCCTTGCCTCCCTTTTTATTTTCACTTTTGCTTTTGAAATCTTTCTTTGCATTCTTTGGAACGGATTTGTTCTGCTTTTCGAATCGCTGCTGTTTTCCTTTTGGTCGATTCTTTGGTTCTTTTTCACTCTCTTTGGCTCGCCTGTCTTCTATCCTTACCATCTGAGTCTGACACTTTTCCAAAGCCTCCAGATAATGGTCGAGATCTCCTTCTTCTCTTTCGAACCTAATGTAAGCCTCGGTGATGTATTCTGGCCAATCGGTGGCAGAATTGAGTGCCCTTTGGAAAACCTTTCTGCAATGCTTTACATCTCCGAAGGACCTTTCCAATTGTGCATACTGCAGCCATGGGGTAGCCTGATTAGCAAGACCTTGTTGCATAATCGTCGAGAAGATATCTCTTGCTTTTGACATGTTTTTGCAGTACTTGGCTTCGACGAGAGCCTGGTATTGGAGAAGGCTACAAGTCGGATCGCCAGCGCTGGCAAAAGTCTGAAAGAGCTGGTTATTGGCATTGTCGAAAGCATCTCTCAGATCCTCTAATTCTTGACTCTGTTCCGTCTTTGTCCAGTCGACCCGCCTCCTTAGGTAATCTATGTAGGCTGTCCATAAGGAAAGGTATTGGTGAGCTTCACCAAAACCCACCTGTAGGGAATCGTTGAAGACGCTCCTAATCAGCTCGTGTCCAGCTTCGTATTTCTCTAGAGCCCGAAGATACCCCAACCACAGTTCCAAACACCAAGGACTATTCCTTACCGACCTTTTATATGTTCCAAGTATGACATTCTTGATCTTAAGGGTTTTCTCTAGGTATTGAGTGTACTTGACCCAAAGATCTGACTGTATAGGGTGGTCTTTGATAGCCCTTTCAAAGAGGCAGGTGATGTGGCTCGGGTCAAACTTTGAGATGGCATGCTCTAAGTAGCTGTTGTAGTTTGTTATACTATTTTCAGCTAGCAATTTCTCTTCAAAAGGCATAACTGCCTTCAGTTTTTCTAGTGAAGATTCAAATGTTTTGGTTACCTGAGGATTAATTTCATCTGTCCAGTCCTTATATTCCTGGTAGGTCTTCTCCAGATCGATTAATGGACACGACAAGTGCCTGGAAAAAAGCTTTGCAATCCTCTGAGTTTGTTCGTTTATTGAAGACTGTTGTTCGTTAGTCAACATGGACCCCGGCAATGGCTGCATCCCGGCCAAAAGAGCGAGCTCGTACTCCCTATATGCATCCCAAATGAGGGAGCCTTCGTTGCTGTGTAAACCTAGTCGTGCCAGAGCTCTTTCGAAAGTGTCACGAACAATTGTCGAATTGTTATCCTTCATGTGGTGAAACGCTATCTCCAGCCACATTTGAATTGAGTCATAGTCTTCTATTGCTTTTTCCAGCAAGCTCAGTCTTTGGTCTCCATCCTCCTCATCTTTAATCCATTCCAACCACAATTCTTCTGTGAGAGGAAAAAGGGAACTCATGCTTCTCCTGGCATCATTCAGCCTTAGTGGATCTTTCAATTTCTTTAGACATGTAATCAATTGCACATGACCATCGTAATAATAAGGATTTGTCTTCAGTTGCTGCTCGAGTTCTGTTACCGTTTTCTCAGTTTCAGCCACGTCCACAGGTTCATCTTCTTCGTCAGATGATTGTCCATCTTCATCGGATGATGTGGATGACGAATCGCTATCGTCGTCTACATCATCTCCATTGTTTACATTCATCGAGTCATTGCAGTCAATATCTTCTTCATCAGAAAAATCTTCCATTTCAATATCATCGGAAGTAACGGTGCTCAGTTGGTTTTTAGTGTCCATATTAAAAATCGAAATCGTAAAATATAATCAAAGCGGGATTGTTCACTCTATTCAAATTTCAAAGCTTCCGAAACAAATTTTCAAAACAATTGGTATGGCGATAATGAGAACGATAGTAATTCTATGCTCTACTAATATAATACAAATATTAAGAGCGATTAAACGTCAATAAAAATAAACTTTTAAACAGCTCTAAAAACTTAAAAATTTGAGATGCCAAAAGAGTGAAAATACAAGTTAAATGAAGTCTTTTTTATTGTACAAAAAATTAGAGATGAACGAACGAATCCGAAGATGCTGAGTTGAAGATACCTGCAGTAATTGATGAAATTTATTACTAATAATTTATTAGTGCAATAAATTTTTATTTTGTAATTACGTTTATGTGACTATTCTTTACTTAATTACACTAGCGATTAACCAATCAATTCACAAGGAGTAAATTGGCCAGAGATGGAAAAGGGTTAGTGGTTTTACAGGGTCGGGTCACAGGGTCAATGTGTTATACACTGCTTGAACATGGCTAACTATCGATTTTCCACCTTGCAGAGTGCAGCCGCAGCCTTATACTTTCTGAGAAACAGATGTCAGCCTCCAGCCTCATTAAATTGGCGATGACATACGATTGAAATTTTTAAAGAAGGAGCTGGTGACGCAGTCTTGACATCCACAATTGACTTTTCTCTGACAACACTGAAACAATTTTCTTTTTCTGACCGGCATCGTCTGTCCAGCAAGTAAAGGACCGCACTAATGGCACACCGAAGGATACTCGATTCAAACTCTGCTCCGAGCACACATCCAATCCTTTGAATAACCTTTTTACCAATATCGATCTTTAGAGTTACTTATTTATTCAGAAATAACATCCCTCCCCAAATTTTTGAAATAGGCTCTGCATTGGTAAACACGCGATAACAGACAAATAACAATTCGTAATAATTAGTAAACATTTTAAAAATCGTTGTCATTTTTTTTTAATACACCTCTTTATTTAACACAGTTTAAATCTCACAATTTTTGTTATATATCTTATATTTACTTTATTAAACTATAATTTGAAATTGTTTGAAAAAAACCAAGTCATGATCAATCCTTTCTACCACAACTCCAGTTCATCTTCGAGCAACTGATCCAATTCGGCAGCAATCTGTTCCTGATAAACAGCCGTGACTTTGGCTCTGTCCTTTGAAGACGTGATACAGTCAGAGATGACCTTGAAATGATCTCCGAAAAAGGAAGCGGTCAGAAGCTCAACGCAAGAAGAGTAGAACTCTTCAGCTTCAATGATGCTCTGGTTCATATTGTTCAGCAAACGTTTCAGAGTTACGAGAGTAGCCTTGCTTTTCTCGGCAAGGATCAGCTTTGACATTATATCTGAGGGGCTTTCTAAATTCTGCTCATCTTTGGAAACCTTCAAGATTTGATCGTCGACTATCTTAGTCGGAGAAGGAAATTCAGGCTCGGGTGACTTTTTCTGAGGCTTTTGATGTTCAGGAGTAGGGACGGTGTTTACCTTCTTTTCTGTTTTACAAGCTCCAGAATATCCGGTGAGCTCTTTCGATGGTGCAGCGTTTGAAGACTTCTTAGAAGAAAGAGACGGATACTCCTGATTTGATGAGATGGACGGCTTCTGGGGAAGAGGTTTTGTAACAGTTTCTTTCTTCTCGGCTGCTTTAGTAGCTGCTGCTACCCATCCAGTGGTCACAGGAGTAACATTTGCAGATTTGTTGGTTGACAGTGATGGAAAATCATGCACAGCACTCTCACTAAGCTTGACAGGCTTCTGAGGTTGAACCTTAGTCTTTTTAGAAGAATCGCTCATCTTGTCCACGATTGCAGCTGAGCTCCAGCTGGTCTGCTGGGAAGGGATAGCTTTTGATGATTTTTTAAGGGTAAGATCGGGAAATTCTTCTCCGACAACTTTACTTTGCTCCCTGGAAGTGCTCTGTTCAGACCGCTTTTTAGATGACTTTGATTTCTTAGAACATTTGTCCTCAACATTAAACTGAACATTTGCTGAGCGTTCTAAATCTGAAAGTGATTTCACGCCGTTTTCTGGTCCTAATTTCTCAAGTAGTCTTTCAGTCTGGGGTTGGAATCTCACCTGTCCGTTGGAGTTTTCATTAACTACCTGCCTGCTACACTCCGGGTCGGTATTTGGTCTCGGTATGTTTTTCTCTTTGGCATGGCCGTTCTTATTTTTACTCGGCAAAGCGGGGAAATCATTAACACTTCTGATGCTAGAATGTTCCCCTGTTTTGAAGGCTGCGCTCTTATAAGTTTTGACATCCTTATGAATGGTCTGAGCCATTTTCTTCCCAGTTGTTGCGCCACTGCTACCAGAAGCCGACGATCCGAAGTTCGGAAATTCATTGATAGAAAGTTGAGGGGACTCTTGAGCCTGGACAGCGGGTGTGGCATGTCCTCTGATCAGGTCGACAACAGCCTGAGGAGCCGTGTTAATGTAACCTTGCCTTGCAAAATTAGCCATGGCAGAAGAAACTTCGCCATTCACGTTTGGTCCTCTTTTCTGTTGGTGATTTCGTTTCCTTTCTTTTTGGCCTTCAAGTTCTAAGGCGGTGTTTAAGTGCATGAAGTTTTTGAATTCGGGTTTATCGAGCAACTCCTTGTGACTTTTCACAACGTGAGCTCTGTAGTCTATTACGCAGTCGAAAGCGTGTGTCCATTGGGCATTGGCGCATTCTCCTTCCTCGCAGAGAATGTGTTCCGCTTTGAAATGCTCCTTCAGATCTTCATATTTGCAGAAAAACTCGCCCGTGACGCCATTTTTCTCACAGAATTGACAGTAGTAGTGGTCTTTCCTCAAGTGGAGATTTAGGCTGTCCTTATCGAAGTATCTCTCGTCACAGAATTCGCACAACGGATGTCCTCTGTAAGATTTATTATCAAGATCTCCTATCTTCTTGTGTCTCACCATGTCTTGGGTGTTGTAAAACTTACGTTCGCTGCTAAACAGTTTCAGATTGTCTGTGCAGAGTTTACAACTCATGAGATTGTGCACCCGACTGACGTGGTACCTCAGCTGAGTAAAGTTCTTGAATTCCTGCGATGTTTCGCACAAGGAACACGAATGCTTCATCAAGTCACGGTATTGTTCCTGTATTTCCACGCTCTCCGAGAATATCTTGTGTTTTGAGTCCAAGCAAAGCGACGAAAAGTTGATAGTTTCAAAGCTCACCTTCGAAGTTACCATTGCAACTTGGCGGATGTCAGAGCGGCAAATGGGACAGTGGAATTCCTCGCAAAGCAGTCTCATGCGAATCGAGCATTTGAAGCAGATTGGATGATCGCATCTTCCAATTGCAAAGATTTCGATTTCGTCCTGACAAACTAGACACAATTCCAATTCGACATCTTTCTTGGATTCAACGTTCTCCATACTTGTTTACTGGATTATTTGTTTATGTACTCTATTACTTCTCGATTTGATTGTGTTATCTTGATAACTTGTGTGTTTATCGTCAGTGGGTCTTGTATGATAAGAGAGGTTGCGGTTGGACGGACGTTGAAAATAAAGATTCTGAATATTATTTAATTAAAATAGAAAAAACATATGATTATTATTTTATTTTCAACCTAAATATATAATATTTATATTTTCACCTTTTGTAGTGTTATTCATTTGGTAATTTCGTCGCATATATTGCAACATGCATAAGAATACTTTTCTGAATTGAAAATTTGAAATTTCATACCTATTGAAATCAAGTAAAGTGAATTTCTCGCATTTTTCGCGATAACGTAATTAAGTTTTATAAATCTCATATTTATTTTCCCGCCAAATTCGGTCGTAATAAAACCAGAGAGCATGTACTAGCCATACTTTGCGCTCGATGTAATATTAACTAAAGTCAACTCGGTGCTTTTTCCTAGGCAAATCCTGAACAATATGCAGGGGTCGAGATAAAAATTTGGACAGGGGCCAGGAATGAGCAAAACGTATGCAAATGTTTTTTTAAGGTTTAATTGCCTTTCCTCGGTCGGTTAATGGTTAAAAAAATAATAATAACAATAATAAATAAAATTAAGTAATTATGATAAAAGATTAGCATTAAAGTTTCTATTCTACCGACCAAGAAGATTGTATCTCACGATCAAAAAGTGCATATTTATATATAAACCTTCCTTTCTTATAGGGTGACAAAATTATTAGTTTATATTCCGTCTATATATCAGTCCATTACAAAGAATTTTTTCTAGAAATTAGAAGTAACATAAGTAAATCAAAGCTTCAAAAAACAACAAACATTTAAAGCATAAATCATATTCTACTTATTCATTATTATTTGCATATTTTTCGAGGCTCTGAAACCAATGAAATTAATTTTGTAAAAGTAATCCAATATTTGGGCGATTTTTTTCAAATTTATTTTTCAAATGACCAAAGTATTTTAAGTATTATTATGCCTTTCATATCAATTCTAAAAATGTAATTCCACAAAGGCAACATTATATGTCATTATTATTATTATTATTATTATCGTCAGCCCGTATTTTAACTTAATGATATAGACGTAAAAAGAAAGTATTTAAGCTTTGTAAAATTAAGCTTGATATAAGGCTATAACCTTCGCCCTGTCCTTGAATGAAGTGATACAAGCAGAGATGTCCCTAAAGTTCTGTTCGAAAAACGATGGAGTCAGAAGCTTTGAGCAGGAACTGTAGAATCCATCAGCTTCGATGGCGCCATCGTTCATTTTGTTCAATAAACGTTTCAGAGATTCCAGGACGGTCTGAGTTTTCTCGGCAAGGATCGACCTTGTCATTCGTTCCATCGGAGTTTCTAAATCCTCTTCGATGACGGTCTTAGTGACTTTCTTAACTTTTAGTATCTTATCTTGGACGACCCTGGTTGGAAGGGTCGGGAATTCTTCATTGGGCGTCTTCTTAGGCTTCACGCTTTTCTGCAGCTTCTGGGGTTTAGGTGCAGGTGTACTCTCTTTTTTCTCCACTTTAATAGCGGCAAATTTGCCCCATTCGTGAAACTCTTTTGAGGATTCAATCTTTGATGTCTGTTCCATCGGAAGAAGCGGAAACTCCCGGTTAGAGACCTCAGGGAGATTTTGAACAAGAGGCTTTGTTTTCAGGTCTTGGTTGGGTGCCTTTAAGGGTTTTTTAAGGGTCAGCTTTGCAGTTTTACTTTTCTTCTCAGATACAGCTTTTGGAGATTGGTCGTTGGACAGTAAGTTGAGGCATTGGACCCATGAATCATGAAGCTTAGCAGAAGCTCCAGATTGATCTTTCGATTTTCCGGCACTGTCACTAATCTTTCCTGCCACGACACCTGAACTGCATCCATTTTTGGCCTGCGTGGAAAGAATAACTTTCACGGGCTTTCTGAACGGAAGGTTGGGGAATTCCTCTTTATTAGCATCTTCGTCGGTATTGATGCTGAGTTTTCTTATTGAATTTGCAAGCGGGATGTTCGTTCTTTCATCGGCAACATCTAACTGAACATTCAATGAGTGCTCTGGATCGGAAGTGGTTTCGTCATTTTGAGGTCCCAATTTTTCAAATTGTCTTTCAACCTGAGGTTCGAAGCCCTTTGAACTTTCTTTAACAACCTGTTTTTGATGCTCTCTCTTATCATCAAATGCAGGCGTCTGATTTTCTTTACCTGCATTCCCATGCGCCTGTCTTTTCTGAAGATTTTGCACTTCATCGCTATGCGTGAACTTCTCGTTATCTTTCTTAACCGGCGTTTCAAGTTGTTTTTTTGAGGGAATTTTGAACATCGCTAGTTTAATTTCCTCCAACCTATTCTCAGCTGTAGGTTTGTGGAGTGGAACATTCCATTTTTTCTGATCATTAATCTTTCTAACAGGCAAAGGAGTAAATTCACTAGTGCTGTTTATGATAAACTGAAGTTCATTTCTGACTGCGTTCTTATAGGCACTGCTAACTATTTGAACAGATGGAGTAGTTCCATTTCCAAGAACTTCGCAACCACTAGTAGAAGCCAATGCTCCTATGGTCGGAAATTCATTAGAATGAAGTTGAGGGGCCTCTTGAGCCTGGACGGTGGGAGTGGCATTTCCTCTCATCAGGTCGACCACAGATTGAGGAGCTACGTTTATGTAACCTTGCCTTATAACGTTGGCCACTGCAGAAGAAACTTCGCTCTTCACTTGCGGTTCTCGTCTCTGCTGGTGATTTCGTTTCCTTTCTTTTTGACCTTCAAGTTCTAAGGCGGTATTTAAGTGCATGAAGTTCTTGAATTCGGGTTTATCAAGCAACTCCTTGTGACTTTTCACAACGTGAGCTCTGTAGTCTATTACGCAGTCGAAAGCGTGTGTCCATTGGGCATTGGCGCATTCTCCTTCCTCGCAGAGAATGTGTTCCGCTTTGAAATGCTCCTTCAGATCTTCATATTTGCAGAAATATTCGCCCGTGACACCAATCTTCTCACAGAATTGACAGTAGTAGTGGTCTTTCCTCAAGTGGAGATTTAGACTGTCCTTATCGAAATATCTCTCATCACAGAATTCGCACAACGGATGTCCTCTGTAAGATTTATTATCAAGATCTCCCATCTTCTTGTGTCTCACCATTTCCTGGGTGTTGTAAAACTTACGTTCGCTGCTAAACAGTTTCAGATTGTCTGTGCAGAGTTTACAACTCTGGAGATTGTGCACTCGACTGACATGATACCTCAGCTGAGTAAAGTTCTTGAATTCCTGCGATGTTTCGCACAAGGAACACGAATGCTTCATCAAGTCACGGTATTGTTCCTGTATTTCCACGCTCTCCGAGAATATCTTGTGTTTTGAGTCCAAGCAAAGCGACGAAAAGTTGATAGTTTCAAAGCTCACCTTCGAAGTTACCATTGCAACTTGACGGATGTCAGAGCGGCAAATGGGACAGTGGAATTCTTCGCAAAGCAGTCTCATGCGAATCGAGCATTTGAAGCAAACTGGATGATCGCACTTTCCGATTGCAAAGATTTTAACTTCGTCCTGGCATACAGGACACAAATCCAATGCTACGTTAACGTTGATTTCTTCGTTCTCCATTTTTGTTAAATGGATTCTTGATATTTCGTCTTCTATCGTTTATGTTATGATCGATGCTGTCAGTGTTCTTTTAAAGCCAGAGTCATTTGGCTGGACTTCGAAATGAAAGATACTAAATATACATAAATTTATTAATTATACAATAATAATTTTAATAAAAAAATTAATTAATAATAAATAAATTTTGATAAAATTCATTACATTTTGATAAAATTTATTAAATTTTGTTCCAATTGCCAATAATAATCAGTTATATTAATTTTGATTACACAATTCTCTCATTAACTCAAGCTTTAAGAACATATTGTGCACCTTTCGCAAATGGCTATTCCCTGATTCAAAATCAATACACACATCCGTAAACGTATTCAATTTAAACTGACCAACTCCGTAAAGATACCAAAATGGAAACTAAATCCAAATTATTTACAAGTCGCATTAAGCAATGTTCTTTTCTTCTCATTTCAAGTTGACTCTGTTCCAGCAAACAATCTCATCCAGCTTACGCAAGTAGCAACCAGTTAACCTTCTTTTCCACAAGCATAACTGCCACATCTAGAACCTTTCGTCTAAGACAACTTACCCTAGAGCGTTTAATTACCGTCTGGAAATATCCAATCCGTAACTTACAACACCAGGGGGCGCTTATTACCGACAACATAGACCGCAGTGCGGCACTCTCACACAACACGAGAAGCAGATAAGAATGGTCCAGAACGACGACTTGCATGCTTCCTAAGGTTGTCTCGTTTATTTCCATCGATGATAAATTTCAGAATTCCCCTAAGTTTCAGATTCTATAAATATTCTAAGCTGATGGCCGTTAATCACACCAGGGATTTAATTAATGTCATATGTCTTATGTCGAATGATGATAAAATACATAAGCAAACAAAATTGACACCACTCTTCTTCTCTATCAGGGACTTTTGGGCTGCCCCCTTGCCTTTCAATTTCTAGTTGGACAACTGCCTCTGATGAATGGCCAAAACTTTGGCCCTGTCTTTCGGCGATGCGACGCAGGCCGAGATGTCCTTGAAGGTCAGGGCGAGTACGGAGGAGGTCAGGAGTTTCGAGCAAGAGGAGTAGAAATCTTCGGGCTCGGTCACGCCTTGGTTCAGCTTGAGCAGTAGGAGCTTCAGAGACTCGAGGGCAGACTGATCCTTCTCTACGAGGATCAGTCTCGACAGCCTCTGCTCGGGGGTTTCCGACTCCAGGGCAGGGATTTCTGGACAGAGAGGCCACAGTCCCGAAGGTTTGATTTTTAGCGACGGACCCGTGACCTTTAGGATTTTCGTGGCGAGGTTGCCGGGCAAGTCGGAGGAAAGAGAGGGAAAGTCTCCCTCGTCGAAAGGCCTAGCGCACCTCGTCAGAAGCTGCGAGTCGGGCTTCGGGGCAAAGCCCGGAGGGGCCGCACCCTTCGCCACGAAGCCCGGGGGAGGGCCCGAGGGTTTCGGCTGCGAGAAGCCGGGAGGAGGTCCGCACTTCGGGTTAGAGTCTTCGGGTCGAAGGTGAGATGTCGATTGATCGGATGTTCCGTTCTCAAATGTTTTGGCTGGAGGTATGACGACGGGTTGCTGTTGGGCGATTTCCTTGTCTTTGGCTTTCTTTGGGGACTTGGGTTGTTTGGGGGCGGAGTCGGGCTTCGGGGCGTTTTCATTCTTCGGCTTCTTCTTTCCACTTTCCTTGTTTGCATTCTTGGTTTGTTTGGTTTCTGGTCCCTCCAATGCCCAGTCTTTATACAGCCTGGTGAGTTGCTTCATGGAAGTGACGACCGGAGCTTGTGACACTTTGGGGTCGTTCGGTACGGACGACGCCTTTGCGGAGTCGCCTTCCGACTTTTGACATTGGCCGGCATTTTCGATTTTGACTTCCGGCCGTTCTTTCTTGTCGTCGTCGGATTTTGCTGGCGGATTTTTCTCGACGTCGTCGGGCTTTTTAGATCCCGAATCCTCCTCCTTTTTTTCAGCCGACGGAGCGGCTGCACTCTTTTTCGATAAGATTTCCATTTTTCCATTAACGAGAGGACGACCGGACCTTCTCGAGTCCACGCGAGTCTTTACCGGTTCCGTCGGCTTCGGCACTTCTTTTGCCAGTTTCTTGGCCTCCGCTTTGTTCCAAGGATTGTTGTTGGCCTGTTGCAACCCGAATCTCGCCCCCCGATCCGACGACTGCTGGGGTAGAGGCTTCTGAGATGGCAAGGAGGGGAAGTCGCCGTGAGAGGCCAAGTAGTTGGCACCTCTGCCGACCTTGAAGGCAAAACGGTCGCCGGACGTTTGGGCGACCGCTTCCTGCTGTTTCTCTTCGGGTTTGACCTCGGCCTCTACCCCGGCCGGCTCCGGTCGTCTTTCCGGGACGCTTCCGTTGAGGTCGGGAAAGTCCGAGCGGCAGGGAAGGGGTTCATTTTGGACGGGCGGGTTGGGATTCCTTCCCCGTATCATGTCCACGAGACCCTGCTTGGCCACGTGGATGTGGCCTTGTCTCTGCACGCTGGCAAGTGTGGCACTCAGGAACTGGGCAGCTTGGAACTCCTCCCTGTTCCTCTGGTCTCTGCTCGTTCGATCCGATCTTTGCCTTCGGCCTTCAAGATGGGAGGGGTTAATTTTGAGATGGGGCGGAGTTAGTTGTATTGTTAATTAATATTAAATTGACATCTTTACCTTACTTATTTTCTTGCCAATATATTAATTATGCTGTAATAAAAGTATTTGGAATTCTCTTAAGGGAAAACATCAATATTTAGCAATGCCAAATGCCAGCAATCAAACTACAAGCATCAAATGATGTTGAATTCCATCAAGAATGATTCAGTCTCATCGCTCCTTAACAATTCTTTAAAATATGACACCAGTTTATTTTCCTTTTCCCAATATTTTTCAAAAAAACAACGTCCGATCGCTAACCTGGCTGAGCAAAGTCCAAGTCAAGAGTTTTCAGGCGCTTGGCTTGGTGCTTATCGAGACCCTTGGCGTGGGTTTGTGCGATGTGAGCTTTCAGATCGATGTCGGATTTGAAGGCATTGGTCCATTGGGCTTTGGCACAATCTCCTTCCTCGCAGAGGTAATGGCTCTCCTTGAAGTGCTGCCTCAGGTCTTCGTAATGGCTGAAAGTTCGGGTCTGGTTTCAATTTGGGTTTGGTTTATTGCTATTATTATTATTGTTGTCATTATTATTATTATTGTTATTATTATCGTTATTATTATTAAAGTTATTATTATTATTGATAGTTATTATTATTATTATCTCTACACGTTTGAGAAATGTCTGTCGATGCTTGGAATGTTCAGAATTAATTACTTCTCATGTAATATGTTAATTGAAAATGCTTGTTGCAAAGTTTGTCTCGCACCAAAACTATTTCGAGTTGGGCAAATACAAAATTTAAATGCATAAAGTTGCACAGGACATTCATTATCTGATAGTGATAGCATCACCATCATATGATATACTATATGATAGTATCACTATCACTCAATATACTATCATATAGTATCACTATTGGATAGTATCACCATCATTCAACATCACTAAACACAGACCAGACTTGAGTCACGTTCCTCTGAATAAATGTCAAATAAAAAAAATCTCTCAAATTAATGACTTCCGATACACCGCTTTTTAAGAATAAAACACGCCAAAAAGGGCGGCAAAATGTGCAGACGCTCACCAGAAAAACTCGCCCGTCTTGCCGTCTGCCTCGCAGAAGTGGCAGTAGAAGTGGTCCTTTCTGAGATGCACGACCAGGGCATCATTGTCGAAGTATCTTTCATCACAAAACTGGCACAGCGGGTGGCCCTTGTACGACTTGTCGTCTGGGTCACCAGCCTTCTTGTGCCTGACCATCTCGTGGGTGTGATAGAACTTCCTCTCGTGGCTGAACAGCTGGCGTCGACGGCATAATTTATGTTAATTCGTGTGGACGTGTTTTTATTGTGCCTATTTTAATTTTAAATTATCTATCTATCTATTTTTTTTACTAATACCATTCATAACGATCGCAACTCAATGTTTTTTCATTTATATTTAAAAATTATGAATTTTTTTTTAAGTTTTGTTTAAATAATGTTTTCTAATCTTTCAAGATTCTCCAAGAATACTCAATTTCTATGAAATGAATTGAAATAAACCAAAATAGGCTCAATCAATTCTTGAGTCAATCAATCAATCAACAAGAACACCCACTCCTGTGCAACAACAACAACAGCAGCAGCAACAACAACAAGCAACACCCACCTTCAGGTTGTCAGTGCAGAGTTTGCAGCACATGAGTTTGTGTTCTCGACTCGTGTGAGACTTCAACTGCTGGAAGGATTCAAATTCGCGTGCAGGGTCGCAATACGAGCACCTGTCCGAGGGAATCGGCAGAGATTTGAAACAAAAGAATGTTTTTTTAAATATTTAAAATATTTATGGTATTTATTATGTTAAATTTAAGGTGAAAATTGTGTCGTTAATGTGTTTCCATGAAAAAAGTGGGTTTTTGAAGTAATATTAGGACTATAAGACTCTAGGAGCAACTCTGATGATGTACTTAGAATACTAAGAAACAATGTCAATCTGTGACTGATGAGCAGATCATAAAATTTCCCCAATAATAATAATAATAATAATGAATAATTATTCACAAATCATAATTATGTAAGAGTAATCTACTCACCTGTGTTTAAGAAGTTGGCCATATTTGTCTCTTATTTCCTCACTCTCTGAGAAGATCATGGCCCTTCTGTCCATGCACAGAGACGACAGATTCACCGTCTCAAATTTCGTTGTCTTTGTCAGGAAGGCCACCTAGAAAAAAAAACATATGTTGCAATTTCAGCATCTTAATCTCAATTCAGGCAAAAATATAGTTTGTGGTGATAATTAATTCAGAAAAAAATAAGGTTAGATAACTTATAATTATAATAATCGTTGTAAAAGGTAATGTTAACAGGTAACCTAATATTGTACAAGGATATCTGGTTAAACAATTTAACAAAACATCTAAATAAAAATAAGTTTAGATTGAAAGTTGTGGACAGAAAGCCTAAAAAGTAAGGCCCAGCCAATTTTCGTCTCAGACTAACCGAATGAATAATAATTCGTAACACAAATTCTCATCCGTCACAGCCGGTATTTACCTGTTTTATGTCGGAACGACAAATTGGACAATACATCTGCTCGCATAGGAATCTCATCCTGACCGAGCACCGAAAACAAATAGGATGATTGCAATGTCCGATGGCGTAAATTTGTATCTCCTCGTGACAAACTGGACACAAGTCAACATCAGTGGTTGTTGATTCTTTGTTATTCATGGCAGCAATTTATATTTTAAACTCAAGCTTTAATCTCGACTGGTAGCGGAAAGTATGAAGGACGGCGAAAATACGGCGGCTCGATCTAGACCCGATTGCACTGCCACGATGATCAAAACAACGAATATGGACAGCCTGTAGCTAATAGAGATATAATTTTATAATATTCTAGATTAAATGCTTATGTTTTTAATTTAATAATTGTGTTATCCATATTACGTATGATAATTTTTTATGGTGATATCCAGTTGCGCAATCGCTTCGCTTGTGGCCTAGAAAAAAACATGGAAATAATCGATTTTCCCTATTTTTCTGAATAAAAGTTTAAAATAAGGGCCAATAAATTTTGCGCGTCAGACATTTTACCAAATGTCTCTCAATCAATCTATTGATATTGGTAGTAACGATTGGGGCATATCAGTCAGGTCCAGTTTTTTTCCAATGAATATTGGCTCAGTCTTTTGCAACATTTATAGTTATGCTAATTTATGTTTTTCCATGGGCTTAATTTTTAATGTATTTCTGCAAAGGCATTAACCCAGTTTCATAGATCCAGAAAACTTGTTTTCGCCCTAGAACAATGAGCCGCCCCCTTCGCCATTCGTAATTTATTACAAAAACCATCGGTGGATAATCGTTACAATTGCCTTTTTGTTATGTTTTCATTATGCATCATTTATTTATTATTCAAATCCGATACCATGCAGTCATTAAATCGACATTATAATAAATTCTTTGTCCTAGATTTTGACATTAAGCATTACAATTTATTACAGTACTTTTTATTTAAGATATTGTGAAACAATTTTAAAAGTAATACAGAAGCATATTTCAGCAATACATTCAACTCAAACCCAGATTAATAAATGTTTAAATGTAATAAAAACAACTTTAAGACATTCAAAAATCAGTTGTTTTTTTTAATTCTTGTCAAAAACTTTTAACTGTTAACCCAAACGGCCCGATTTGTTGGTGACCTAGTTTTGTGCTCTTTGTGCCCTGGTTGAAAACATCTCATTTATCTTATTGCGAAATTTATTTTTAGATTTTTTTAAAAGAAAATTATTGATTTAAACTATAAATAACGTAAAACTTCACAATTAATTTATCATTTAATAGAGTTAAATCATAAAGTTTTCATCGATCGAATTATTTTTAACACCTGACCTACAAAACTCGAAGCCTATTGGTCGCCAGGTTAAAAAGTTCCTTCGTCTCGCAGACGATTGGTCGAAACCGGGTCCCTGTGGATGCTCTGCATTTGATAAGGAGATCCGACGGGCAGTTTTGTTCGTTTTTTAAATTTCATTTTCCGCTCGTCGCTCAAAGTTTTGAATTTTTGATTTGCAAATTGAAGCGAATTTCAATTTGTAGTTCAAAGTTGTTGTTTTTTTCATTTCTGAAGGAAAAGGTTTGGAATTTCAGTCGGTGCCGATCGTAATCAACGTTAGTCAGCTGACGCTTATTTGGTCGTCTATTTTGAAAGAATCGTTTAAGTTTAGGAGCTGTTTATGGACATCTTTGTTTAGATGAGATGTTGTAGAATATTGGCGAGAATCGTTTGCATTCCATGGTGGATGATGTCAGGATTTATTTAGTTCCATTTTTATTTAGCGCTTCTTGTTTATCGCTTCACATCATGGCCACGTTTCCATATTTTTTCTACTTTAAATATAAGTATTTGCATTTATTTTTAAGTTTCAGTTGATATGCATAATTAATTAACTCTGGTGGATGAAACTAGAGTCTCGAGTTGGCTAATTAGTGCTTGCGTAATTAGTCGACCCGAAATTATAAAGGCAGATTCTAATTCATTTAAATATAATTTGCTCGAACTATCTTCATTAATAAATTATTCCTTTTTTTTAAATACAGAATAAATATCTCGCTTGTTAAAAAAAAAGTAATAAAGAAAAAAATGCTATAAGTTTAAGAATCAACATCAATAGCACTGCCATTACCATCAATAAACCTTATCTGAGCAGAGACTTTGTACTCTGAGAGCACTAAAAATAAATCAGAATAAAACCTTTTTCGAACCTCTATTTGCAGCATAAACAACCCTCGACTCTCCTCTGAGATAACGACTTTTTTTGATCGCAGATTGATTCAAAATCCGTCGAGTCCCCCGACCCTTGAACTCTCGAAAGATGAACCCTACGCCCTGCTGGTGCTGCCAGGAATGTCTGGGAGTGGAGAGGAAGGATCCCGTCTGCGACGCCACGTACTGCGGCGCCTGCGACGCTGACGACCTCCTCCGTCGACGACGTCAGGAAGCAGAAGAAGACGAGCTCGAAGACGTTTATGTGGGTTTGCTCGCCCCGGATCGTCGAGTCACGAATCAATTATGATAATTTATTCGGCATTAATTATGATAATTTCGTCGGTCGACCGGAGAGTTTTTTTTTGTGCAGCGGAGCGTGACGAGATTAGTGGTTTAATCGGGTGGAACCGATAGTTCTCTTGGTTTAGCAATGGTTATTGCCCGAGTGTTGTTGTCTTTCTCCTCCTCCTCCTCCTCATCGTCATCATCATCATCATCATCCAGTCTGGGCTAGGATCTAATAATGTAGTTTTATGATCAATTTAATCTTTAATAAGCCTCATTGTTCTGCTTTGTGAGCTGATCATGGCTTTAGTTGGTCAATGAACAATGAAAGAACAATTGGTTGACTGATTGATTGATTGATGGGTTGATTGAATGACAGAAGAATGGACAAATGATGAATAAATGAATGAATGAAATGAGTGAGTGAATGAGTGAGTGAGCGAATGAGTGAGTGAGCGAATGAGTGAGTGAGCGAATGAGTGAGTGAGCGAATGAGTGAATGGTAAACACTTCAGCTGATACCGAGTGCTCCTCGAATACTCCTCGAATGCGATTGGTTCTTTTTGGCTTTTTATCCTTAATTCTTGAGTGGCTGACTCTTGTCAGGTGCTGACGACGACGATGACGATGATGACGATGATGATGATGATGATTAAGGTGATTAAAGCACTGAGGTTGTTGATAAGGATAGTGGTGATAGCAGTATCGAAGGTGGTTTTAATGATGGCTGCCACAACCACGACGTTGATGATGATGATGATGACGACGATGGTGATATTGGCTACAGAAGTGATAACACGACTGATAATGACTTTGCTGAGGCTGTTGATGATAATGATGACGACAGCTACAATAGTGTCATTGGTGACATGATAATTGTTACTGATTGTTATTGTTGTTATGATGATGATTATGATGATTATGATAATTATTGTTGTTATTATAATAGAAAAAATTATAATAATTATATGTAATTTTAATTATGTATTATTATAATATATTATAATGTTAATTATTATTATATTTTAGAATAACAATTATTATTATGATATTAATGCCCTAATAATAATAATATATAAAAATGGATTCGACAGAATTTCATTTGAGAAGCCACGTGTAGTTGAAATAGTTTCCTGTGCAATGAAATTAATAACATTTTTAATGCCATAATAATAATAATAATAATAATAATAATAATTTACAGAGTTTATTTTTTTAGTTTATTTTTTTGTTTATTTTAAACACAACCACAGCTGCAAAGCGTCAGAAAACCCTAATCCTAACCTTAACCTTAACCCTAACCCTAACCCTAATGCTAACAGTAACCCTAATCCTAACCCTAACCCCGGAGCACGAAGTGGCAGTCACTCGGAGTGCGTTTCGATGGGTTTAAAAAAAAAGAGACTTCCTCGATGCTTTCTGTCTTCCTGCATTCCGAGCGAGTGAGAGACAGACTCTGTTTTCACCCGTTCAAAAAAAAAAACAACAAAAAACAACAAACAAACGAACAAGAAAACGAAAAAGTCTTGCAAAAGCAAAGTCCTTCGCAAAATGTCAGCACTTGGTTGCATTTGCCGACGCACGGTCGCTTGCTAATTAACATCCGTCCGTCCGTCCGTCAGTCATGTTAGTGGACTGTTGATGAGAATTGAAGTGCTGAGAATCCGAAATCTCTCCTCCTCCGTCGTTGTCTGATTTGGAAATAAAACTAATAAGGCACCGATCGACCTCACATTCTTCATCCGTTTATCCATCCATCCATCCCTCCCTCCATCCATTCATCCATCCATCCGTCCGTCCATCCATCCATCCATCCGTCCGTCCGTCCGTCCAAGCTGTCCATACATCTGTTTGTCCTTTCACCGTCGTCTCATTACTTTGTCCGATTCCAGGAGTTGGACTTGAACCACCCTCTGTTCCACATAACCAAAGTCCTCGAGTACCATCCACCCTACCTTCAGTGCTTCCTTAGGACTTACGCCTTCGTCCTCCACGAGACGGGACCGCTGCCGTTCAGCCACAGGATCTACATCGGCATCATGGTGAGCGGTGTGCGATGATGATGTTGGTGATGATAGTGATGTTGAGGATGATGACGACGATGATGATAATGATGATGATGTAGGTGATGGTGATAGTGATTATGGCCCTGAGGATGGCAGTGATCTACATTGCTATCATGGTTCTTGATGGAGAAGGTGGAATGTTTGGATTGTGGCAACGGTGATGATGATGATGATGATGATGGTGGTGGTTATGATGATGATGATGATGATGATGATGATGTTGACCATGGTGACATCATATGATGGTTTAAAGGGACAAGTAATGACAAGGATGATTGTTTTTATTTATTTTTTTTAATTTTAGTATTTTTTGTTTCATGTTCGAATTAAGATATATTTCACCCGGTCGGGTCAATGTAGTCGTTGTCGGTCTGTCTTGCGATTATGATAATGATCTTAAACATCATCATAGAATGAAGAAGTTTTTAAAAAGGAATTACGAGTTCGTAAATCAGAATTACGTTTGTAATTGGACGGGAATTTGTTGTGGAAAGGTGGATGGATTGATGGAGAAAAAAAGGGGAAGGATGGAATTGAAATTTAGTTTAGTGGTACGATTGGTGCCGTTTTATTGTTGTTGTTGTTGTTATTATTGTTGTTGTTGTTGTTATTATTGTTATTGTTGTTGTTATTATTGTTATTGTTGTTGTTGTTATTGTTGTTGTTGTTGTTATTATTGTTGTTGTTGCTGTTATTGTTGTTGTTGCTATTATTGTTAT
>CM067529.1:12765000-12777500 GCA_034509925.1 Hirudinaria manillensis | reverse complement strand
TTGTTTATCCATGATAGGCAGTGAGCAGACACCAGTGCACCCACCTACTCGAACTGCTCTCCTCCGAGTTCCTGTCGTTCCACGGGGAGGAGAAGTGGCTCCTGGGATTGGACGAGGCACCCGAGAAATTGAGGAACCTCGACGAGATCAACAAGTTACTCGCCCACAGGCCTTGGATGATCGAACCGAAGCACGTCTTGGTCGGTAGGGATTAGAGATTGAAAGTCGTGTTTGACGTTGTCCTCAATTTGTGGTTGTTAGTCATTAGTTAGTTGTTAGTTAGTAGTTATTCATTAGTTGCACTGTTGTCATCGTTGTTGTTACAGTGATGATGCCGTTAGTTGGTTTGCTATCAATTTGTAGTTGTTGTTAACCTTGGCACTGTTATTGTTCCATCATTGTTGTTGTAGTGGTTACTGGGTAGACAAAGTGTCTCAGTGCTCTTTCGTCATTATTGACGTGGTTTTGTTCTGTCTTTCACATTAGAAACGTCAGTCTGACCCAATTATCGAGGTCAATTTCCCTTTCCTTTTGTTAACGATTAATCCTGCAATTAATTTGAACTGAGAAAACCATTCCATCCCTGCTTCCATCGCTCCATCCTTCACTCCATCAACAATTCCTCTCCATTGCCAGAAACTGACCAAGGGAAGCAAGGACAGGTGGTCCATCTCGGAGCTGACCCAAGCCGTCGTCCTCCTCGTCCTCCATCACTCCCTCGCGTCGCTCTTCGCCTCCTGCGGTGTCGGAGTCGAGGAATCCGGGTCGGGTTCGCCGGGTGCGGAGGCCGGGAATTCCCTGGCGAGTCATCCTATCGTTCAGAGGCAGGCCTCTGTAAGTAGGAGTCTTTTGTCGAGAATGGTTGGAAGATTCTGTTGTTGTTGATGACAATAATGATAATGATAATAATAAGAATAATAATGATAATAATAATAATAATAATAATAATAACAATAATAATTATGAATAATATTTAAATAAATAATCTTAAATAATAATAATAATAATAATAATAATAATAATATGATTATCTAGTAAAATTAAATACTAATTAATAATAATAATAATATATTTAAATATTAATTAATTATAATACCGATATAATTAAATGTTAGGGCACGTTAACATCCGAGCACGATATTCAGCGGAACTTAATTTGTTGATTTCTAATCGGACCAATTAACATTGGTCGGACGAACCAGTTTTATAAATAAACATTAACCGATTAAAATCAATTTATTAATTATTTATTATATTAATTATTAATTAATTATTATTTATTAATTATTTATTATATTATTTATTATATTATTTATTAATTATTTTTATATTAATTATTTATTATATTAATTATTCTTTAATTATTAGTTATTTATTTCAAAAAGGTCAATTAATTTAAAAATAATAACGAATTACCTGTTAATTAATTTACATTGGTTGGATAATTCGGATTGATTCAGGATGCTTACGGAATCGACACCCTACTGGAAAGGATGCGATTGGTGGAAGAAACTTCGGAGGACTTCACCCCCGAGGAGTGCCTGGCCAGGTTCAAGGACGTCGAGAGGCAGAGCGTCGATCGTAGGCGGAGCTTCTTTCCTTTCTCTTGTTTTCGATTGGACGTTCGGAGTTTGTTTACGATTGGCTTCGATCGGGACGCGTCCAGTTTTCGTGGTTTTAAAGCGATGTTTGCTTTTTTTTTGTTTAAAAATTTGATTTAATTTCTATTTAATTTTGAGTTTTATTGCTTTTGTCTATTCAAATATTTTTTTATTAATATGTTTACTGCATATTTATGATATCATTAGTTATTATTATTATTATTATTATTATTATTATTATTATTATTATTATTATTGTTATTATTACTATTATTATTATTATTATTATTATTATTATTATTATTTATATATACAACATGTACATTACTATTATTGTTTCATGATAACGCCACTAGGCATTATTTTATCCATTCGCTTCTCCATCATTGAATCTTTTTCCATAACTCAGTCATCAACCAGAAGAGAAAGAGCTGCTCCTCGAATCCATCCTCTCTGTACACGCGCGACCTGGAATTCTGCTACGAAGACTTTGCCACGCAGATGGCCAAACTGGCGGATCTCCAGCCGATGGCCAACCGCGAATACTCCTGGGAAATGCACGGCTACCTGGCGGCCAACGTCTACTACGCCGAGTCCGCGGCCCTTCTCGACGAGAAGTTCAAGGTCGGCAGGAACCTCACCTACAACACGTGAGTGGGTCTCGGGTCTTTTTTTTTGGGGGGTGTGGTTGAATGGGAGTAGTTTGGGGGTGAGATTGAGGTGAGTGGATTTTTCAGTCTGTGGAAATGGCTGGTACTACAATATTGGAACCATTGGCTGTCGGTGGGTTTTGTGGACCTTCATTGGTTGGTATAGCCTATAGAATAGTGTTATGGAACAGCCAATTAGTAGTGCTATGCTACTATTTGATAGATTTGCATTATGCTGCTCAATTGGCTCCATAATGGCTGATTCTACAGTATTGGAACCATTGGGTATATTTGCCTTTGGCATTTGAGTCAAAATGATTTAAAGAACCTGTTATAGAATAGAGCATAAGACAAAATATGACTCTAGCGAAATCACTTCTCTTATCGACCAGGGTGGGAGCCTACCCTAACGTGGACACACGGACGTTCAGGACCGCGGTGTGGAACTACACCCAGTGCATGCTGGGCATCGTCCACTATGACTACGACTACGAGGCCATCAACACTCTGCTCGACAAGAGCCTCAGGTCGTACATCAAGTCCGTCACCTGCTTCCCAGAGACAGTGACGAGGGCGGCCTACGAGGGATTCATGAAGGACCTTCTGCCGTCGGAAAAGGTGGGAAAGAGGTTTCTCTTTTGTTTTCTGTTTTTGTTTACGTATTTGTTTTTTTTTCTTCGTGTTTTGAAAGCGACTTGTTTGATTGCGACGGTGCTGATAACTTATCGCTCTTTGTCTGGTGTTTTATTACTTGTTTAGAAACAAATTTGGGTCAGTTTGTGTCATTCCTATGAATATCCTTTGAATGTTCTAATGGCTCATTCAACAACAATGCTATCACAACCGTCATCATAATGTCACTGTCATTGTTATCACCACCATCAACATCACAATCACCATCATCATCATCACCATCATCATCATTATCACAATCATCATCATCACCATCATCATCATCACCATCACCATCATTATCACAATCATCATCATTATCATTATCACAATCATCATTATCATCACCATCATTGTCACAATCATCACCATTACCACAATCATCATCATTATCATCACCATCATTATCATTATCACAGTCATCATCATTATCACAATCATCATCATTATCATTATCATCACCATCATTATCACAATCATCATCATCATCATCAGGTCCACATCAACATCATGATCCACGAGGCCAAGTTCCAAGCAGAGTTGCTGTTCGGCTTCCGAGCCATCACCGGTTACATGACCACCGACTGGTAAAAGGACGACGACGATGGCCAGCGGCGATGATGACGACGACGACGACGATGAAGACGACGATGGCACGAGAGAACAATGACGACTGAGTCGATGACGTTTGATCACATGACGCTTATTTGAAGAAGAGTCGGAATCGATGGCTTGCTTCGGCAGGTGCGACAGTATTTTGTGGTGGGGTTTGTAGGGGGGGTTTATTGGAGGAACCTTTTAACCCTTCGGGGTGTCGTTTTGCATCAAAACTTTTGAGTCTTTTTTTTTATTAGGGTTAGGGTTAGGCCCCTAACCCTGAGGGGGTTGGGTGCGGGGAGAGTTGAGATGAGGTGAGCCGATAAAAACTGTTCCGAAACCGCGCTAAGAATCGCGAAATCAGTATTTCGTCTCCTGCCGCATCTGGACAGACATCTATCGAAGGCATTAAGATTCGCTCCTTCTTTCTTTCTTTCTTTCTTCTTTCTTTCTTTTTGTTTTCGGGTTTTGTATTTTTCTAAGAACGCGTCCTCGGAAGGGGTCTCCGTGTGCTTGACGTCTGCGGGTCGTGGCGCGGACGCGACCCTGGTTTCGTTTTGTTTTTTGAGACCTCTATTTGGAGATATCTATTTGGATGTTGTACCTTTGTTTTGCAACATCTGTCGTCATCGTCGTCGTCTTCACCATTGTTTAACAGTAGCTAGCTACTAGATATTATTATGTATTAGCTCCTAGGAGTGCTACCTAACTGACTGACTAACTACCACTATTACTACTCATCGATTGGTGATGCCGTTGATTTTGTAAATTTCTGGCCACGATGCTTTTTGTAAGATTACATTTCCATTATTATGTTTATTTTCTAATTTGCATTTTATTAGTTGGGTTTTCCCGAAATTTTGGTCATATCGCCCGCGTTATTATCATCATCATCACCACCATCTTTAACAGTCCTTGATTGGTGTGAGTCCTAATCTTTTCGGTCAACCCTTTCAATGGTTGAAAATTATTGATTGAAAAAGTGGACACATGTGATTCTGCATAATCGGGCAAATTTTTCCCATTTCTCTATATTTTTGGCAACTATTTTTCGCCATCTTGGATTGGCACATGTCAGGTCTCGACGAGCAGACTCTTTCGAGATACGAGCAGACGACTTCCGGAACGTCGTTCGTGCCTTTTGGCAGCTTCCGACTCCCACGGAATGCGACAAGAGTTTGTGACAGGATTTTTTTTTAAATTCTCTTTATTCAATTTGTAAAAACAAAAGTTTATAAACCTGGTTAGAAATTGATTCTAAGTCGACTCTCCGAGTAAAGATGCAAAAACGTTTTCTGGGAGGAGCATAATATGAACGGGATTGGTTGGAAGTCGCACGTTGTGCTCAGAAGATAAAAAAAAATAATAAAGATTATCATTTGTGATTATCAAAATGGCAGATGATGATAGAAAAATATTGGCAAAAGTTTATAAAATTGCACTAACAAAGCAGTCTAAAATATGTTGTTGTTGTTTTGATCCATAGAATTTGAACTGATTTGATTATTATATTATTATTATTGTCGAAACAGAATTGAAACATAATTCTTTAACATAAACAAAAATAATTGTTAAATTAAAAAAAATTTTTTGATTATTTAAAAAAAAAGTCAGTAATAGTCCACCGGTCTTCCAAATAATACTTCTGCTAACAAGTTGCAAAAGGCATGCTCACTGTAACCAATGGGTGCCAGAATTCTGGATTATTTTGGAGCCTGCAGCTACTGGCAGAGGTATTGTGTAAGTGGCTGAGCCAATAAGATTGCAGTGAGGTCTGATGCACGCATAGGCACGTTTAGGGCACCTGAGAAAAATGTGTATATGGCCGAATACAAATGGTAAAACATAACAAACAACGTCGGAAATCAAGAAAGGCACTTGCTAGGATCACCATGGACAAGTGAAAATTGAGCAATAAAATATTATACAAATTAGTAAGATTTGGAACAACATTGTGGATTGGGAGAGCCACTGTTAATCACTGTTGGATCATACATTGAAAAACTAAACTAAAAACATAACAAATAAATTCAAGCATTGATGTGTCGGAGGTCAATTATCCAAAGAACTAAGACTGTCTGGGTTATAATGAGATCAAATATGCTTGTCACTACCAAAGAGATTAACAAAAAGAAAAATGTCTGAAGGAAGTTCACTTGTAAAAACAGTTCTGTTTCATGACGAATCTTGATTTAATTCAAATCTAGACGAATGTTGCAAACAACGAAAACATAAATCAACCAAAAATAACTTTGGAATGTTAGGTGGATGTAAACAAAAATAAAACAACAAATATGATTAGTCGTGCAACATTAACATGCAATGGCAAATGTTTAGTATTTATGTATATATGTTTTTTTGTTATGTATAAATGTTTAGTATTATGTATAAATGTTTAGTATTATGTATACATGTTTATTATTATTTATAAATGTTTATTATTTTGCAATTAAATTGTAATCTAGTGAAATAACAAAGCTACACCCGAAGGTAAAAAAAATGGCTATCAAGAGGCACACATGTTAAAGTTAGCTATGATTGAAATAGGTATTTCCAGACATCTTGGAAAGTTCATAATCAAGATGTTGGCAAGCTTATTAGTAAGTTTTTAGCTAATAATTATTATTAATATCATTATTTATTAATATTTATTATTATTGCTATTATTATTTATTAAATTATATATATTTATTAATTATATATTATTTAATTTATATTTTTATTATTTCTGCAAAGTTGAGCATTTCTTCAGTCAAGTTACAATCGGACACTTAAGATAGTTCAGAAATTACAGCTTTGAGGTCATCACAAGAATTATAATAAAGAAATTATTCACCAGGTGATTCAAAATGGCATAGCAATAGCATATTATTATTATTATCAGAAAAAATTTTGATCGATTACTATTTTGATTATTATTATTATTACTTTTATTTTTATTTAATTAATATAATTAATACAAGTTTACTAATTATTTCACTATTGCCATGCAGCGATTATTGCCAAATTCGGCAGTTAGCCTAAACATCAAACGTTACAAGACCGAACTGAAGCAGCCGGCGAGAACATTGGAGTTCCCGTCGACGCCCACCCTCGAGTATTCGGGCAGCGCCTTCAAATCCTCCGAGTCTCCGGAGGGGAAGAAGACCGAGTCCTGTTCCTGAGGCTCGAACTTGGAATTGCAGATCGGACTCGCGAAAGTGTCCGGAAACGCGGCAGACAGCGGAACTTGGTTCACTTTGCCGCACGCCTGGTAACAGTCCTCGGAGCCGCAGGACGTGTCAAAGTCCTTCTTGTCCCCCACGGTCACGACCGTGGCCAGCTGGTAGTCCTCAGTAGAGAGGCTGGCAGTTTTGGAGCTGGAAGAAACCTTGCCCAATGGTATGTCCTCTGATTGGGCAATCTGCGAATCTGAATGTCAAGGAAGGGGCAAATCGTTTTCTTTATATCGAAGTGAAATTGCTTTTCTAGTAGTTAATATTGAAAACGCATGATGCCGTTATGAGGCACACATAATTTTATTATGTTGACGAGGTGGGTCTATTTTCTGTCAGGTAACCAATCAAGTTCAAGTACCATTAAATCAAATCATTTCTATCATAACAGATGTACAAGGTTCCATAGAGAACAACTAAAAATGGAAGAAATGGAGACTTTACTGGTTTTACTTTTAGCAGAAATTGAAGGTTAAATAGACTTAATAGAAATCAAATCTCCTCACCTTCGTCGCTGCTGCGACTGCTGCAGCTGCATCTGGACGAAGTCCTGAGCTGTAAAGATCAATGAATCATTGGAGGAAAGGATTATCAAGTAACTATTCTAGTGAGTTGGTAGTTAAATATGAGTTAACTTTATAATAAGTCAATAGCTTGTTGATAACCAATTAGAAAATAATGGTTTTATAATAGCTAACAATGATTTGATAAGGTTATCAATACAGATAAAAAAAAATTGAAATTTATAATATTTATTATATAACGGTTGATTTGTAAGAGTTACAAACTTTACCTCGCTATAAAGTGGGTATGCAGTACCAGAGTTGGAGTCCAACGTACTGTACTGACCAGAATCCTGAAAAAGGACATTTATTTTAAGTGCAAGTCTTAATTTTGGTGAAACATGATAAAAAAAACATTGGGAAAAAGATTCAAAGATACCTTGGGAATTGTGATAGATATCCTGTTGTCTCCCTTCTTTTTCCGACGATACCACCTTTAACAAATTTAAAAGATTAATGATATTTCGATGGGATTACCTAGTCAGCAGGGGATAAATTTCAAATATACCAATATTTAGATATCAGAAATATTCCATTTCTTACAGTTACCATTTAATACTTGCAGTATACTTGGAAAGCCAGCTGGCTAGCTGGGCTAAACACAATACCTTAAGCTAGTCGAGCTAGTCATAAGCTCGGCTACTCCAGAAGTTAATCGGATTTTTAATTCCAATTTTTAAAACGATGCGAATCCACTCACGCGGCAATTGCCACAGCTATCGAGAAAAGCACGAATGCAGGCACGATGGTTGACACCAGTGCAGTGGTGATCGATTCGTTCTGACTCTTCAGGTTGACTGCAATCACGTTGCTTTGAGATATTCCTCCGTGGGAATGCGAGAAAGCCTGGATCTCGTAGTGGCTCGAGTCGGGAATCTCGAAGACGACTTGCTCCTGTGAAGATTCGCCGGTGTGGAGTTCCTTTTCCAAGAAGATTTCTGCAGCGATTGTTATTGGTTGTTTATGATCAGCAGTGTCTTTGATGTTGCTAACATTGATCGGGAGTGGTTGTCGGTTATTTTTTAAGAGAGTGAGTTTCTTAGAAGATTCAATTTTTATAGCGACATGCATCAGGAGTATTGTATCTATTTTTGGAGTATTGTAACTCCATTAATGGTGCTTTGAGCAGTGAAAGATAGGTTTTGAATGCAACACTATATGACTGTCCCTTTACCATCAAGCTTGCAATTGGCAAACCAATGATTATGAGAATGTAGTTCAGAATATTGGTTAATAATGCCTTTCTGGGGTTAGGATTTAGGAGAGACAACAAGACTAACGGGCAATGAATCATTGGATTACCTGCTGGTCTATGGGCATTACTTTGTCAATATTCACATGTATTGACAATCACAACATTCACATGAATTCATATTGAAATTAAGTGAAAACTAGCTGTAAAAAGATAATGCAGAAACTGTGCCTAGAATTGACGATTCTGATAAGAGGCAGAAGCACACAAAGTGTATGTACCTGTTTTGTTCTTGCCCTTGTCCACTCTGGACAACCGGATCTTTTGGAGGTACGGCAGTCCGGTGTAGTTGCAGTCGGGCTGGGAGAAGTCAATGAAGACATTGCTGCCTGCCATCCTGTTCAAGATGATGCTAGGAGAGAGAGGTGCTGTAGAAGTAAGTAGAGAAGGTAATGAGTCTTTAAGAAAAAATCAAATCAATAATACAATCTGCAAAGTGCAAATTAGCAGGATCGGTTAGCTGGATAGAAATGACAAAAATGGAATAGAAAAACAACAGTGATAAAACATAATATATTTAATAATCTACTTTAAAATGTTTTAATAATATTTTCCAATAAATAATAAAATTTTAATAAATATTTAAAACTAAAGTTGAAGCCATTGAGGTCCAACTGTGAAATAGCAGAGTTAAAACAACGAAAGTTAACGAAATCTGCTGACGGGCATTTCTGAGGCAGACGTTGTGGGAGTTCTTCAGATGCAGGGCGGGAATGGCCTCCCGAGCGGGTCGACCGCCTACCCCAAAGGTGAGGCTCCGACCCTGGAGCAAGGAGGAGTTGATGACGTAGGAAGTCAGGGATGAGTCCACTTCCTTCCACTGGAAAAAGAGAGAGGTGGATTCAATGCTTGCATAGTAATAATAATAATAATAATATAATATTAATAATAATATTAATAATATATATTTATAATATATAATACATAATTATATAATAATAATATTAATAATAATATTAATAATATATATTTATAATATATAATACATAATTATATAATAATAATATTATATTATTATTATTAATATAAATTTATTATTATTAGAATCAATTAGTGGGTTATTTTAATCAAGTATTTGTTATTTTCCTGAGAAATTAAGTCAGGCTCTCGAGTTCGAGTCTAGCTTTTCTCGGGCCGAAGCTCTTGAAATTCTCCGAAATTAAAGGACTTTAATGTTTTAAAGTTTGTCTAATTGTACGTTCAATAAGTCGTTCTAAAAAATTATTTCTGAAAGATCTGTGAAGGAGTCCTTCCAAGGAGATATCAGAAATATGATGATTACAATAATTATCAAGATTATTGAAATCGTCAATGTTATCGCAACATCCCCTCAAGGCCACCACAAACAAAGGCAAGATGTCACCCAGAAATAAACCCCAAGAGTGGTGCCAGTCGTAAGACCGCTGGGTGCGGGGATCGTATCCTCCAGGGATTTGCCAGGGAATGAATGCATTGAGATGAGAGAGAGACTCAACAATCTCGTTCACCATTTAGATCATCACCACCATCATCATCATTATCATCATCATCACCATCATCATTGACTACTATTACCTGGCAGTCCTGGTAATCCTCCTGGCACCAGACGACGACCAATGACGACGGACGACTTTCATCTGCGAAGTCCCATGAGAGCAGGAGGTTCCCGTCCTCGACTTTCATGACGGAGAAGTTGGTGACGTGGTCCGTGGCACCTTTTAGGGGGGTATGGTCAGGGCCAGGGTGATGATGATGACGACGACGATGACGATGATGGTGGTGGTGATGATGATGGCAAGGGTCGTGGTGATGCTAGTGGTATTGGGGGTGATGACAGTGATGATAAGAACAAAGGCAAGAAACGAGATAAGGTTAAGACCTTAAATGGTAAGCAAGAAAGAGTTTCAAAACCATTTGTGACTTTTGCAATAATTTTAACGATCAATAAGAGTATCAATTTTATCAATTAACTCAATTTTAAGAACAACGAAAGAGCATCAATTTTATATTTAATTCATTTATTATTTCAAAAGGAAGTCTTTCGTGGCGAAAATTATTGGAACAATTGATGTCATTGATGTTAACAATGAAGCATTCAATGATGGTTATGGTGATGATGATGATGATGATGATGATGATGATGACGATGGTGATGATGATGATGGCGACGATGATGATGATGATGACGACGACGATGATGATGATGATGACGAAGGTGACTATGGTCACGCTTCCAACATTAAAATTATAATATTTGGGTAATTGCAAATATTAACGTCTCCAGTTAATAGTTTCAGTTAATAATTTGAAGGTCGCAAGAATGATTTCAAGTGTTTCGTTTAAAATGGCTAAGAATCGTCATCATCATCATCATCATCGTCGTAGTCATCATCATCATCGTCGTCATCATCATAGGCGTCGTCACTATTTTATCATTGCTTAGTTATTAACATTGCTATTATTGTCGCTTCGCTATTGACACTAACAATAATAATAATAATAATAATAATAACAACAACAACAATAATAATAATAATAATAACAACAACAACAATAATAATAACAATAATAATAATGATTTTTACTTAATTAATTACAAAATGAGTCATATTATCATTAATTATAACACACAATTACATTAATAATCATATTCTTTAAATAATTAATTATAATACCAGTTATATTGAAAATAATTATAACTAAAATCAAGTCAATTAGTATAATCAAGTAATTAAATAACCCAAGTCGATGGCCTGGTGGCTGGTGTTGGGATTCGAGCCGGCCTGGTTTTTGGCCACGAGGGAGACATTAATGGTCTGCGAGGTGCTGGACAGGACCAGGTAGGACCAGTATTTGACCGTGCGATTGCAGTCGTGCAAGAGGCGGTCATCATAGCTGTCGTCATTGATGTTGTCGTCGATGTTGTTGCTCTGGCACCCGAGCCGTAGGGAGTCTTTGGACAGCACGGTGCACTCGGTGCAGGGTTCCGCGGAGACGCTCATGTTTTCCAGCGTGCCGCGGGATTCTTCCTTCGGGAGTTCCTGCATTTGGACGATGGCGATGATGATGACGATGATGATGTTTATTGTGGTTTCTAATGCTGTTAACTGATGGATCACTAATCAAATTTAAAAAAAAAATTGTTTATCGTTGGGTTATTAAATAAATAAATTAAATAATACTGTATTGGTAGCAAATTTTTTGTATCGGGTCTTCTTTGCATGCAACAACATTGTTGCACCTTGTTGCCATTGTTTAAACCTAAGATGATTGCTGATGGCAGTTCATCCTTCGTTCCATCCTTCGTTCCATGTCGATCTTGACGGCTAAAAGTTTATGACTTTCAGCGTTCGCTCGTCTCAGACCTCATCATAGTTTCTCCGAACCAACTTCTCGACTATGAATTGGCCTCTCGACATCTTGGACCTTTTTAAAGCAAATGTTTTCGCGAATATCCTCGTTCCTACGCAATGTTTTCTACTCGAGAAAACGAGAGTGAAAAAAAATGAATCGAGTTTGCTGGGCAAACAGAGCCGCAATCTTCGTCATTAGGTTTTGAATCATTGGACGAAGTTAGAACTAAAAAAGTCTCCTTCCTGAAGTGCTGTCGATGTTATTGACAAAGAAACTAATGCAAAGTGATTCTTGTTGTTCAAGTCAAGCCCAGCTTGTGGGCCTAATGTTGACAAAGAAACTGTATTACAAGATTCTTGTCATGCAAATCAAGCCCAGCTCGTAGGCCTGAGTCGTCTGCAAAGCCAAAGACGTTGTGTCACAAAAAAAACAAAAAACAAATGCAACAACTCTGCTATGACAACGACAACAATAGATACAAAAACAACAACAACAACAACAATAGATACAATAACAACATCAACAGAGGCAAAGATATTAATAGTTTCTAAGGAACATATCGATTTTGATCAAAGAGTCCAAATTGTGGCTACTTTAAGTTTTGCGACATTTTCCAA
>CM067529.1:12665000-12762500 GCA_034509925.1 Hirudinaria manillensis | reverse complement strand
CGTTATTATTAACCAAATTTATTTAAGTTAATAATTTTAATGGATCGATTAATCTCTCATGAATCACCAATCAATCGATTAATTAATCCCCCGTCCATCCATCTGTCTGTCTCTCACCTTGTAGTCACCTCCCGCGCAGCCGCATACCACGTTGGCCCAGGCCTGGCGGGTGGGCGGGCTGACCGAAAAGCGGAGAACGACGTGACCTTTTAACATGTTGGAGGTATCGCTGTGGGTGGTTTCTACTGTCAGACTCTGCACTGGCCTCATCTGGACTGATGGTGAAAATAGCGATGACGACGACGACGATGATGATAACGATGATGTTGGTAGTAATGATGATGACGATGACCATGACGATGATGACGACGACGAGGAGGAGGCATAGGGGTAGATTAATGTTTTTATTTATGTTGTCAACGTCATTGTCATTGGCTTGGTTGTTGTCATCATCATCATCATCATCACCATCATCGTCGTCGTCGTCACCACTACCGACCAATTTCCTCCGGGGGGTAGGGGCCGGCCATGACCTCCCTCCTGGAGCCGCACTCGTTGCTCGACGTCACCCTGATGCTGACGGACACGTCGGTCCTGCCGAGGCCGGTGTAGAACCCGGGCATCGTGCAGCCTTCGCTGATTCCTGGAGTCCTGCATTCCGTGTAGTTTTCGTCGGAGCTGGAAGTTCGAGCAAAATTCGGAACGGCGTGGTTAAGTATTGTCGAGTGGTATTGTTGCCATTGTTGTTTTAATAAAAGCAACCAGAAACAAACTATTATAAATAATAATATATATATACATATATATATATATACATATATATAAGACGATGATGACGAGGGGAAGATCATTGGATTATATATATACATATATATATAAGATGTTTATATTGTCATGTGATTACATATTGTTTACATATGACTATATCAACATTAACAAGGCCAACATTATTATCTTTATGTATATATATATGCATACTTTATATATGTACTATACTACATCATACCATATAAATATACCCTTTAATATTCATGAGAGGACCCTTTAACTGACCTTGACCAAATAAACATTAGACACACCCACTTGTCAAATATGTTGACTTTGTACCAAATTTTTGTGGTGATGTTAGCCAAATTCTTCTTCAGGGACCACTGGACAATCAAGTCCTTCCAGTCGAATATCTTGAAGCTGGTTATTTCCAGTTCTGGTATTTCGTCTGAAAGAAGATGAAAATAAATAATTCCGACGTGGACGTCTTCATCTTCGTTTTTGTCTCTAAATGTTTACCCATTAACCAATCATAACGAATCGTCCTAACGAGTTCGTTCCAGCTTGTGCAACTTCTTAGGATTGATTTAAATTCGTTTCCTGATTGCTTCTGATTGCGATCATTTATTACTCGTAATTACGAGTGTTTAAACATGCTACTTTTAAAAGCAATTCTGAACACTTACAATGTGAAAGAAATGGGCACGTGCAACTTTTCAACCGATTCGATAATTATCCTTAGTCCTGCAAAATAATCCCACGGCCCATCTTAGCCCCAGCCCCGCGAACTTTCGCCCCGGGCCACGCGACCCGTCCTACAGAAATTCTGAGAATACTAACAGCAGATCTTTATCTTCACTTGATCCAGGCAACTTTCTCTGGTACAACATTCTAAGATTATTCCATTCCATTTCATGGTGGCTTCAGTCGCTAATAGCAGTTGCGAGGAATTCAAGACCCTGGTCCTGATGGCAATCTCCTTTGCCAGCTCTTCGAAAGTCTGGTTGTTGATGTTGTTGCTGTTTGAAAGGTTAAAGAAGAAGTTTGTGATGCTCGTGTCATTAGACATTGCCAGACAGTAAATGGACATCCAATTGCCTTCTGTGAAGTTTGGATCCAGAGGCAGCATCTCTAGGTGAATAATTGAACGAAATTATAACTTACTTTTTGAGTTTTTTATTTATTTTGAGCAGATTTACTTATCAAAAATTCAAACAAGCAGACAAACATGAAATGCAAAAGACAGACTAATAAATAACCTGTGGATCAGCCTTAGGGAAATGCAAGCTCCCTCTGACCCAAAAATACCAATTATGTATACAACAAAAAAGCCCTTGGATAAATTGAGAAGCCAATAACATGGAATAAATTATGGCACACAGAGGGACTGATTGTGGAGTTATCAACCCATTGAGTATGATCAACTTACTATTAATAATGAGGTTTCATGCAAGCACAATATGCAATTATAATCAACATCCAGTCAATAAAAGATTGCGAAATAATATTAAATAATTAAGAATATTAATTAACTAAACTCCTCCTACTGATAATGGGAAGGCTGGGACTCTGTCTCCTACCACGAGCCGTGATCAACAAACCAAAAGAATAAAACCAGAATCCCAAAAATAATTTGGACATTTTTCCATCCGATTACTTCATTTGTTTAAGATCAAATAGCGACAAAAAGTTTTTAAAAAAATTTTGCTTGAAAACGGAAATGACTCTAAAAATTCCGACTTGGTTCGAAATATAATCGAGTCGACAGAAACGAAGACAATGTAATAAAGCATTTTTATCCTGGACGGGGAATTCCTGCTCACCTGTTACCAAAAAAGAGGATGGGCTATTGAAATTTGATAAACGGGCCATTTTGTTTTTTTTTGCGCTATTTGCCATTTGACTTTTTTAAAAATCTTTAATTAAAGCTATTGAATTCAAATAAATTCAATTTAATTCTACGACTTGTTTTATTTCAGTATCCATAATATCAACGATAACACTAGCGAATGCAAAGTAAAAGATCGACGAGCAAGATAGAAATATTTTTTTGCTATAAATTCCGAAATTCTCAATTATTGTCGTCAACATTAAATTATTATTTTTTACAAATCTAATTTTATTTATACAAATATAAAACAATTCTGTAGATCATATTTTGAACATTATTTTCTTGACTATATATTGTTATTTCTAAGGACGCGAAACTAACGTAATTTGAGTTTTGAAATTTGACTGACGGGGTTCTCGGCGGGGTTTGAAGATAATTTGTATCCAGGATCAATTAAAATCTATTTCCACTTTGAATTGCTTGTTAAAATAGGCACACGTGGAGACAAAGGAAAAGAATTTCAGCTTGGAACGTATTCGTTATTGGTGAGTATTTGTAATTTCATTTGGTTTTTATTCCACGTTTTAGTTCGCAATTGTGTAACGTGTTCATAGACGGTTACTTTAAGTCGATAATTCGATCAGTCTATCGGAATTTGTCACGAATTCTAAGAATAGATAGAATCTTGCCGGCCATGTTTTTGCGTTGAATGATGTCTGCGATTAAAGTCGTTAACCTAAAGACCGCGAGCAAATTCCTCCTTGGGGTTTGCACCACATCATCAGACTCCAGATTTTGCCGTAGGGCATCAAATCTCTCCAGAGGGCTCAGAATGGTCATGGCCTCTTGGATTATGAAGTTGTAAGCGATATGTTTCGCCATCGACCGCCCGTCTTGTGGACTGTCCGGTCGGCGTACATTAATTAAAAACAAGAGGCGAGAAATTTATATTCTCCGGTCACTTCCCAGGATTTGTCTTCGTACTCCTCCTAAGCGCCTAGGCTCTCGATTGTGGCATTTTTCCACGAGAGGGCGTTCTCGGTGACAGGAGTGATGATGTTGGTGAGAACTGCGGAGGTGAACAGTGAATGAGATCGGTAGTGATAATGGGGTGTGCTAGACCGGACTTAGCGCTTGGTTCTGTATGGCGCGTAAAGAATAAATCCGGGCACTTTATCCGGGAGCCTTGCGAAGTGCGTCCGAGTTATGTTATTACCCTTGCATGACTCCCATTCAAGATCCAGGAGAGCTGGAGAAAGAGCAGAAGGAATATTTATATTAAAAAGTACGAAGAAGGGGAAATCTGGCAAATTAAAGCCAAGAACTTGAACACAGAAAAGAATATTGCTAAATATTACAATTCAACATGTCTAAGGAAATCCACAAGTAGATTCCCGTCTCACTTTGAACAAACGAGGCGATACATTTAGGCTAACAGACGAAGGGAATGAGCAGGCATCACCAGTACTTGGAGAGTGACACACTTGTGGCTTCCTTCAATTAACCATGCCCTCTTTAAGCTCAAAGACTCGGACGACATAAATTTCAGGTCCGGCCGCGAAATCGCCCTCGAGATTTATGGCGGACTGCTGTAGTTGTTGTCCTCTGTGCGAATCTCGTTCTCTTTTCGGAGGCAACGAAACGAGCACTGAAGAAGCTGACGGTGACACTGCGTTGTTTTTAAAGAACCTGAAAGAGAAATCTGTATTTAAATGAAAGATGAAAAAAAAAAAGAAAAAAAGATACAGAGAGCTCTAATCGAAAATGAAGCTTCGTCAAACGCTGACCTTTTCCTGACCTTTCTCAGCGATCCCGAGGTGCGTCTTTGAGGCGAGGAACGTACAACACGCACGGAGAAGGAAGCGTGGAGAGAAAGGTGGGGTGGAAAGCAAGGAAAGAGAAAAAAGAAGAAGAAAATAGTCTGCATCCACGAGTTCTTTGCGAACTTGATCAAATTAGCGTCATCATCGTTATCCAAGCCGGCGAAGACAGCCCCGGGCTAAACATTTGTCCGAGTGTTTAATGATTGAACCGAGAAGAGCAGCAGTGCAGTAATTTGATTGACTGTTGACTCAACTTTTGACGGCCCGAAATTGATCCCCGCTATCCTTGGCTGGAGGGTATGTCGGAGAGGGAGGGTCCAGTTGCCTGGCGCCGGGGCGGATCAAATGGCACACCAAGAGCCTCAAGGTGGTACATCGTGGATACCTGTTAAGGATTGAACAGAAGAATTGGAAAAACAGTCTATAGGGCTGTAATGTAAAGAACATCACAATTGGTACTAAGATTATCAATTTCTGAAATAATTTTTGAAAGACCTTTTTAGAAGCAATGGCATATGTAAGTTGATATAGAAAGAAAAATTATTAAAGATATACAGCAACATCGAACGATACATAAGGAGGTATTGTAGCAGAAAGCGATTAAACTGATACCACGTACTAAACAAATACAAGCAACAGTACAAACAGATGCACGGGGAGATGCAAAAGGTCCGCTTAATTTGAATTTAATGATGAACAAGCGAGACGCGCAAGTCTTTGCTACACTTTCTCGGATTGTTCCATTGCTCCGCCAGATGGCGACCGAGTCGACACGTGACCAAAGACTCTCTAGTCTAGAGAGAGAAGCGTGAACGGCGAACATCCTGACGATCGAAGCGGTAGCGACACGAGCGACCGTAGCAACCGTGGTCGCTGGCCGCGGTCTCCTCTCGACGTCCGGGCGAATAATTTGTTACTCGACGCGATGTTGCGCCGTGGAATTTTTATGCTCCTTGTTCTGGATGTTTGTGACGCCACGTCTGCTCCTCCCACTCTGTTGTCCTCATCATCTCACCTCCCATTTTGCTCCTCCCCTTCTGACCCGGTAAATTATTTTAACTACCTGTCCGAGAGACGGAATAAGACGATGGTAGGGGCAGCTTTACTCCCTCCATCTGTCCATCTGTCCATCCAACTTCCAGCCGTCAATCCATCCATCCATTCATTCACCTTTTGTTTCTTCCATCCATCCATCCATCAAAGCAGGTTGTACTTCCTTTGAAAGTTGATCTCAGACTTTTTCAAAAGACACCAACAGTTCTGTACATTTACTCACGTGTTTCTCTCTCTGTCTCATTCATCCTTCTGTCGTTCGATCATTCATCATCTGAAACATAAACAATTTCTTTTGTTTATTGATTACATCTTCTATATCCGATTATTGTTTCATGTCTACAGATCCAAGAATGGCACTAATTTTTATCAATTTTTTTTATTAAATACACATTGTGGTGGCTGATAGGCATTTGCTGGCTTTGATAATTCGTCTTCGATTGTTAATAATATCAATTCATTATAATAAAATAATTATAATACTGGTAAAATAATAGGGGATGGTAATACCCGAAGCATCGTTCGCTTAATAGGGACACGCATCGACAGCATTCGTAAAGACGTCCGTCCTTCGTCTGACTTAATTAAACGAATTAAGCGCCACAAAAATTGGGAGAGGCACCGGAAATGGTACGTCTCCATGCGGGCATCGTGTCCGGAAAGATGAACATTCTACGAACCGAAGAAAGGACGGGCGGACGGACGGACGGATGGATGGATGGATAGATGGGTGGACGGATGGGGAGAGGGGTGTGCGAAGGAGAATTGAGCAGACAAAGCGCGAACAAGACGCTTTCCATTGCAGATCCATTTCGAACGAGACGAGAAAAAAAATTATTGATGAAGACTTCCTTCTACCATTCGGCTCCATCAATCATTCAGATCGAAGATGATTGGAAAAGACAGGAGGAACGCGAGCCGTCGGCGAGTCTTGAACGCGATCTCCGATGGTCCTAACAGTTGAATAATTGAAGAGAACAAGATAGCATTGATCTCTTAATCACATTCTGAGCACGCCATTCTCGTCCTTGCTGCCGTGGAACAAGTAGAGTGGCTGGGTGGGTGGGTGGTATGGCCCCCAAAGAAGGCCGGGAGGAATTATGCCCGGCTAATTAAGCCTATGATGATTGACTAGTCGTGATGATGATGACGACGACGACCATGATGTCATTATTCGTCTATAATTGGGGACGGTTCTGAATATCTTTACGAAGAGCTTTCTAGGGATGTGCGAGCCAGATGAATGAATAGTTCTGGCCAAGCATTTTATACTGTCAGTGTCAATAAATGCGATTTATTATAAAGAAAAAATAAATAAAAATTTAAATTCAGTTTCTATTATTTTCAAGGAGACAACTTTAACGCGTCCGGACCGAAAGCGATCCAGAGTGCGCCCTTGTAAACATCCGGTCGATGGGTTATTCCCGCCAGTACGCTTCGTGACGTCATCACCTCGCAGACGAGTTTGTAATGAATAATAACGGTACCACCTCTGTAACTCTTTTTTCTTTCTTTTCCTTTCAGGCCATCTTTTTTTTTTCTGTCCAATGAAGAGACTCCAGGAAAAACCGCTCGCCGCCTCATTATTATCGGCCGCAGGCGTCGCCATGTTCGGTCGGGGGTGAAGTCAAAGGGCATCCGTCATTGCTATGACATGGCCGACCAAAGGCCATCTGTAAGCCTAGAGAGGCGTCCGGGCATGTGCCTGTCCCTAGCAGGCGATAAACTTGTTGCCTCCCGTTGGGAGTATAAGTCCACTGATGGATGCAGACGGAGGTCGTCTTACTTCCAAGTAGAGGGAGTTTATAAATCTTACGGCTTTTCCCCGCTTTCGATGGCCGTGTTTTTGGTTTTTTTTCTTTTGTTTTCGGTTTCGATTTCGAAAGCGTTTTTTTAAATTAATTAATTAATTAATCGTTTAATTAATGAATTTGTTTCAATTATCGATTTTATAATCTTTTTTTTGTGATTTCTTTTTTTTCCCGGTTCGAAGGTTTTGATCGTGATTTTGAGGAGAGGTCAGCATGCTTTTTTGTTTGTTTGTTTGTTTCAAAGTGTTTATTAAACGAACAAACCGCGATAAACAAACAAACAAATAAACAAACAAACAAACGAGCGAACAAGCGGCTAGCTTTCGTGGCAAGTGACCGACGGTTTATGTTAATGAGTTATGTTAATGTAGCTCATTATGTTAATGAGCACTCGTGATTATTTAAAAACTGCTAATTAATTTATAATTATTTATAATCGTGTCAGCCGGAGTTGGAACGTTCTAAATATAGTCTTCGCCCTCGTTGCCGTATCCTCCGACGTCCAGAGTTTCTTCCCGATTAATATTCATGTCCGGTGGCTCCTCCCACCCGTGGCAATAAGAGTTGGCCAATTCCTTCGTCGATGTCAACAGATGATCTGGAGAGGTGTTGATGATGATGATGATGATGATAGTGGTTTTGTGGGGTGGTGATGATAGTAGTGATGTTGTGGGGTGGTGACGATGGCAGTTTTGATGATGATCTTGAACCTCGTGATGACTGCAGATGGTATTAGTAGTGATGATGATAACGATTTTGGATGATGATTATGATGATAATGATGACGGTGGCAGTGGAATGGCTCACCGTCGTGAGTTCGGAAGTGTATCTTGAGGTCTTGCACCTCGTTGAACTGGAGACCGCACACGGAGCAGGCGACCTTGACCTTCGAGTGGGTCCTCCTCACGTGACTGTCGTGAGCGGCGTGGGAGGCGAACGCCTTTCCGCAGTGCTTGCACTGGTCACGAGAAGAGTAGGGGACTGTCACCATCGTTGTCGTGGTCGGCCGTCCACCCATCCATCCACACATCCATCCACACATCCATCCATCCATCCATCCATCCATCCATCCATCCATCCATCCATCATCATATCAGCGAATATTTGTGTTGCTATTTTGGAAGTAGGAAGGTAAGCGAAAGAATGCCCGGACTTAACTTATTTTATCCGTCCGAGTTTAGTCTCGCTTGTTGAGAGTATTTAATTAAATTTAATTAATTTTAATTAATTTAAAAAAAAAAAAGATGATTATTTTGAGTTTTATACCTTGAAAGGTTTCTCTCCTGAATGTTGTCTGATGTGGGTCCTTAGGATGCTGGATGCCGTAAATGCTTTGCTGCAATAGACGCACTTGTACGGTCTTTCACCGCTGTGCACCTTTTTTTTTGGAAACAAAAAATGAATATTTATATTTAAATTCGATTTAATTGTTTAATTTAAATGTTTAAATAACAAATATATTAAATTATTAAAATATATTTAAATATATTAAATTGTTTAGCAGGAAATGCTTCCAAAGTTTTCTTGCAAGAATCATGGACAATGGTGTATATAAATGGACTGATCCTAAAATGTAGAATTACATTCAAAGCAATCAGTCCTAGCTATTGCTTCTTAATAATGAAATTGATTTATATTATTATACTATGTTTATTATTATTATTATTATTGCTATTATTATTATTACTAATCGTGAGATGGCTTGTGTTATTATTGCTATCGTCGAAAGTAATTTATTGATATATTATTACTATTATTATTATTATTGTTATTATTACTATTATTGTTGTTATTATTACTATTATTTATTATTATTTTACCCTCATGTGTTTGTTTAGACTGGACGACTGACTGAAACTCTTGGAGCAGACCAAGCACTTGTGTGGTCGATGTTTCTCGTGCACGTGCAAGACGTGTATGCGCAGTCTGTCCCTCTTCTCGAAAGACCTTTGCAGAGGATTATTATTATTATTATTATTATTATTATTAATTAGAGAGTAATATTTATTAATTAATAAAGTTTTTTAAATTATTAAACTATTAAAATGTAAATTTAAAAAATAAAGTATTAAAGATATAAAAGATAAAATGTTAAAGATATAAAAGATAAAATATTAAAGATAAAAAAGATAAAATATTAAAGATATAAAAGATAAAATGTTAAAGATATAAAAAGATAAAATGTTAAAGATATAAAAGATAAAATATTAAAGATATAAAAGATAAAATATTAATTAAACTATTTAAATTGTTATTAAGATTTATTTAATCGTTTTTAAGTTTATTTAGTTTAAAATGATGCATTATTTAACATGTCTAGGTATTACTAGGATATGAGTCGTTGCTATTATTGTTATCAAAGCTGTTGTCGACGTCCTATTGATACATGAACTTGTTTTTTATCAAATTAATGCAGAGTTAAATCAGCCAAGCGGGACGATGGCGAGAAGGGCTTTCTACCCCTCAGGGGTACTTCAAATCCTACCCTACCCTACTCTACTCCAACCCAAACCACCCCAACTCACGGGGAGTCTGGGTGGAACAGTGCACACAGTTGATTACAAAGCTCAGGCGCTATTTGCTCGCGAAACGGTTTTATAACCTCGCCAGTGAAGCGTGACAAATGAGTCATAATTTATTCAAGAGGAAGATGATTGCGACGAGGGCCGATTGATTGTTCAACATCTTCATCTTGGCGCTAAAAAAGCAGACGAGATAGTAATTAGTGGCGGTTGTTTTTGTTTTTTTTTTTGGTTCTGCGCTAGAATATTCTCGGTTGTTGATGTGCTATGTTTTTTTTTCGGATGTTTGCCTTCCGGCATTAAATTTTATTTGGATTTCTGCCAATTTAGCATGATCATTCATGTAGCGCTGAATTAGAGGAAAAAACATTTGACGATATATGGGGTTTTTTTTGTTATGTTTTGCACGCGGTCTATAAATGTCGGTATCGAGTAATTCTAAAGTTATGCTTTATTTCAATATTATTAATAATTTTTATTATAATTTATAATTACTGTTGCAATAATAAGTCATCATTTATTTAATAAATATTTTTTTTATAAATATTTAAAAGCATATCATCATTCTCGCCGGATCCACATTCCTAGTCACATCAATCAACTAACTAATCAATCAATCAATCAATCAATCAATCAGTCAGTCATGTCAACCAACCTCGAGCACATGTGACAGGGGAACTTCCGGTCTCCTTGATCGACACACCTGGTGTACTTCAAGTGCTTGTCCCTGTAGTACTGGTAAGCGAACACCTTGCCACAGCGCTCGCACTGGTAGCCTTCTGAATCTAGAATTTTATTTTCATTCTTATTAGTTTGTGATTGACTGGTTGATTGATTGATTGATTGATTGATTGATTGATTGATTGATTGATTGATTGATATCATTGATTGGTTTGTGCAATGAGGTTGAAGATTACTCAATTAACAATATATCTTTTTTTTTTCTTAAATCGATTTTAAGTGGGAAGAATGATTTCGAAATTCGCTATCAAACCGTGAAAACTCGCATAACCCATTAATACGTACTTTATAAATAGCCACTCAAATTTCCCACCTTCGCTTTCCGTCCTCAGCATCGTCTTCAAACCGGTCTCCTCCTCCAAGTTGACCGAATTCGCAGCCATCTGATTGGCTCTTCCGTGCTTGGCCTTCTGTGCCACCGGAATTCCCAGGAACTGAAAATAGCTCTTGTCGTCATACCAGACCAAGAGCTCTTGACCTGGCTTGACCTCTTTGATGACCTCGTAAAATATGGAACCGTCCTTCTGATAGGCCGCCAGGTTTTGCTCTTGGGGCGTTCGGGCGCAGTTCAAGAAACTCATCCACGATCCGCCACTGCCACGACCATCGACGAAGTGGCTGAGTTGACCGTCTGGGCAGAAGATCTGGTTGGAATTGTGGTTGGATGGATGGATGGGTGGCTGGATGGGTGGGTGGCTGGCTAGATGGGTGGATGGATGGATGGTGTATGTGACATATGGATTTTTTTAAAATTTGTTTTATTGCGTTCTGACGTATTTTGGTGGCATTTTTTAGAAAATATTGTTTCCAGATTAAGTGCGCATGTTTATAAATTTCATTTTTGTTTTGCTTAAATGTAATATTTTTTAAATTCTAGAAACACGCAAAACAAAGTGTTAGAAAAAAGTTACTGAAACATTCAATACCAAAAAATACAAATACTAAAAGATCTTCTTGCACCAAACCAAACCAAAATTCTGATTCCAATGCCAAAAGGCACTCACTTCCCACATGAGGCTGTTATCGTCCTTGGACTTCATCTCACTCGTATTGATCATTCTGCCCTGGAAAGGACCGAACTGAAGCCCTGAATCCAGGGTCTTTCCCCTGGCAAAAATGCCCCAGTGGATGATGCCGGCGAACGAGGTGCGTTCTATGGATAGGCCTGGATTAGGGGTAGGATGTCAAGGAATGGATCATGGCTGGGTGGATGTTAAATGCTATTTATCTTTTAAGAAATGTTCCTTCTTTGACATATTTTAACGTTTTATCGATTTTAACGATTTTAAACGATTTATTATTTCAATGATTTAATATTTAACCTTCAGGCAGTTCAAGGACGGTCGGATCAGTCTTGAAGAATGAGCTTCTACCGCTGGCAGAACTTCCCGAGAGTATCCTGTCCATGCCTGATGATGATGACGACGACGATGATGGTAATCATGATAATGGTGACGATGAAAATGATGATGATTTTATTATCGTCCACTTCATATGTGGATAGAAGTATCTTCACACGATGATTGTAGTATCAAAGAGTATCGCTATCATTTTGACGCGCCAATAATAGCAAAACCAACTTTATCATCGTCATCATTATCATCACCATCTTCATCATCGTCATCACCATCATCATCGTCGTCGGCAGCGTGGCTTCTCACCGTGGCTCAGTTGACCGACTCTAAGCCCGGATAATGCGTGGAGTCTCGCGCTCTTATCCTGACTGGAATCGCATTCACGGACCTTGGCAAGTTTATGGTCGGAGCTGGAATTGTTCCTCATGAATCCGTACAAGACCAAGTCGAGTTCCTTCAAGGTAAACTCCATCTGACCGACGTTCGGACAGACGGGGCTTTGGAATGATTCTAGAATAGTTGATTGTAACAATAACAATTTCGTATATTGACGTTTAACGTGAGTATAATTATTATATAATATCGAATATTATTGTAACTATAATTATGCCTATCCTAAGTTAGTTGAAATAATATAATATTGTCATTACTAAAGATGGATATTAGTTACGGAAGTACATAAAATTGTAATGCAAGCTGTGAGTGCGGGAAGGAAGTCATTTTTTTTTCTTTATTTTTTCCACAAAGTTTAATAAGTTTTGAAAATTTGATCGAATTTGAGTTTTTAAAAGTAGGTTTAAATCCCAATTATTTAATCCAATTTAATCTAGCTCTGATGGTCGGCATGGACAACTTGGTACGGTGTGCCGTCCAAACGTCCTGATTCGTTGCTTACTCAGATTCATTTAAGACGTTCGTTGAAGTCGGAGTTTCGTAAAAATAGGCATTTTCCGAAATTAAATTTAAAGAGTCTGTATCGAGGTGTTGATATGTCGGTAATTGATTTAAATTAGCGACGGAAACAGCTTTTAAATTTCGTGGAACGCGCTAGGCTGACAAATTAGGCGAAAATGCTCAATAAAAACGCACGACATCATCAGAGTACTGTGTACTAGATCATTGATTTTACAAGCACAATCTTCGACACCATATCAGATTAAAGCGACCTCGCCACGACTTACTATTGCTTAGCATTTCGCTTTGCCCGAACGAAAAACAAGGCCATAACAACAACAAAAAAAAGATCCGAGAACCACGACAAAATGTTCAGTTCTCGAGCCGAGGAGTGTTCATCCTCACCTCCTTCCTCAGCTCGCATCTCTTCGCATAATGACGAGAGCGCTAATGCGCCGGGATGCTGCGCTCCCGAATGAAACCGACGAAGCCATTTCCAGGCGATAATGACTTCCTACGAGCTCCGCGTACGACTTAAGACACCAGCAACCGGCCCGTACGACTCCCCTACGGTGGGGCATAAATCCCCCAAATGGGCACCGAGGGACTCCCCATCAAACCGACGGAGCTGACCGATTCGTGACTGATTCTTCCTTTCGGTCTAGGGTCGTTTCCGGACGGTTTTATGTCTCGTGCCTGAATAACGTTCGGCGTTTAGCGACCTGTCTCGAATAATTGCCCTTTAACTGGGTGGGTTCTTCTTGTTTTCTATATATTTTTGTTTAATTGCTGCTTTAATTCTTTTTTTTTATTTTGTTTGTTCGAGAATGGGAAACAATTGGATAGTTGGAGTTAATGTCAGTTTTTAGCCTTTAGATATTTTAATATTTATTTCAGTATTTCGGACTTGTTTTTAAGTCGGATGATTAGATTATTCATAAATATTGAATCCGAACAAAAAAAGCATAATACGATGGCAAATGTTTATATAATTTAATTAAAAATATACATTAAAATACAACACCAACGCAACAATAATCTGTATAAGGTCGTTGGTTTCTACGAATTCAATAAACATATCGATTACGATATCACAGGAAGGCTAATAGCGATCGAACCATGACTTACTTTTAGGCAAAGGGACGATCCTGCTCCTGTGACGGGTGTGACTTCTTTGCGATGCTTCCACTGAACCAAAGACAGGGAAGAACGGATTGGAAGCGAACATCAGTTGTTGCTGTTGATGATGCTGGTGTTGATGATGAGGGTTCGAATAGCGTAGCGATTGGGGTCGTGGTAGTTTGGCCTTGTGACCCGAGACCAAATCCCTTTGGTCTTCGTAGGACGGCGAACTGTCATCCAGTCTGAAAGCTGGCTCGGGAATGGATTTCTGGGGAGAAAACTGGAGGACTTCGGTCCCTCTGAACATGGGCTGCTTGGCCGAAATCTCTTGACCGTCGTAGGGGTGACGTGAGGTCGCTGGCAGGTGGTTCTCGAAGCGACGATGTCTGAACATTTGTCTCGTATGCTGATAGGTGAGGAAGTGGAAAAACCCGAATGGACTGAGAGTCGGATGGAATTTCCTGTTTACTAAACTGAAGGATTAGGAATGGGAAGTTAATTTAATCGATTGATTTAATATCGCATAAGGAAGCTTTAAAAGATTTTTTTGCATTAAATCCGCTTAAGTAATTGAATAATAATGAATGGAATTGAATAATAAGAAAAATTTAATTTAACTTTAGTTCGATACATTCGGGGCGAAGCCGAAGACATAAAATTATCAAAATGTTACAAAACTTTCAGTTTCGAAATTCATCAGAAGATAAAACCTGACCAAATACAAATAGGAGGATCACATCGCGACAGACCTACCTGTCGTACAGCTCCATAGTCTGGTCGCAGCACCTCGTGGACAGCCCAGAACCCCCGGTACTGCAACCACCTGCCTTCGCCTGCTCCCCAACCTCCGCGCGACCATTCTGGGTGGGGCTTTTGGCAAGCACCTGAGGGGGCAGAACGAAGGGGGGTGCAAAGAAGTTCATGGTTTTACCAGAGCGACGATGGAGCAAGTCTAGCGGTGACCCAAAGTTCCAAAGCTTTGGAATCCCTGAGGCTTCTGCTCCAGAGAAGTCCTCGTTTTCTTACGTCGTTCAGACTGAAACGCGAGTCAAACGAAAGTCTCTTTTTCTGGCGACGCTCGGAACCATCCGGCGGAAATCTATCCTCTCGAAACGGCCTCACGACGTGCAGTTATCTACGCGGACGTCGACCAAGACGAACGAGGAGAGAAACACAGACAGAGGAACGGACAACAGAGGAGGGAATCAGAAACAAGTCGAAACGACCGAGCGTTCTCTCCATTTTATCTCGGGCCGGATTTTACGCTTTCGCGCGCAACGATATTCGCCGTAGCGAGAACGCCCTATCCCTTCGTAATCTAATATAGATGTCGCTACCCGGTTTATTTCCCATTTGCACCATCGCTATCTCCATCGCCATGGCAACGCCGCTCTTAACACCGGACTCACTGTTAGGCGTCTTTAATGAACATTGGTCCGTCCCGGCTCAGGGGCAGCTGGAGGCGTGGCCCGGAGCTGTCAGTCAAGTAGGGAGGGTATTTAATGGACGGCAGTGCACGCTCTAAGGTTGAAAATGGATCCGTTTGGAAAACGTAGAATGGGAGAGAGAAGTGAGAGAAGGATGGTTGAGGATGAAGAAATGAATGAATGAATGAGTGGGTGAATGAATGAATGAATGAATGAATGAATGAATGAATGAATGAATGAATGAATGAATGAGTGGATGAATGAATGAATGAGTGGATGAATGAATAAATGAATTAATTAGTTATTTAATTATATTTATAAAACGTTTTCACGTTTACTCGGATGGAAAGATATGGAAAATAAATACTTAGGTCTCATCCGGCCAACTATGGTGTTTGTTAAGGCCTGCATAGTTCCTTGTCTGGAGGTCATAATTATGAATGGGACGTTAAACTAATAATAATAATAATTATTATTATTATTAATGTTATTACAACAATATCATTAACAAAATCACTCGAAATTCATAATGCAAACATCAGAGAACGAATATGACCAACCAATCACCTTATCTGGTAATTGACTCAATCAGGTTCCAGGTCACGTGGTCACGATTGAGGTGGTTGTTGATCGTCAATCCAGGTGTAATGAGGCCACTTTGCAGGCGCGATTAAGAACTTCACGCTCCACTGAACTTCTCACCTGGAGGTGATACTCATGTACTATTTTAGGCCCTCTACGGTTCATTGATTGGCCTGAAACAGCGCTAATGGAAAAGACCAGCGTGTTTTTTTTATATTTAAGAATTTAATGGTTCAATAAACGCGTTTATTTTTCGATTGAAATTGTAAAAAAAAATAAACAATAAATTTAAAATTAATTAATCGCAGATTTTTCTAACAATAATTAACATTTATTAGGAAGAAAGAATTGAAAATGACATTGATGTTTACAATATCTTACTTTTCCTGAGATTTATTCGGCCATAATGTTCTTAAATAGTTAAATATTAGTTTTATTCCAAAATTTCCAAGATGGCTTCCCATCCTACCAACCCACTCAATCACCCCCCCGTCCTCAATCCGTCCGGCATCCCAATCGTTCAATTCCAGGCGTGTCTCAGTTCAGGCAGACGACTGTCCGTGGCGCGAAAACTGGCGAGCGATAATAGAGATGACGTCCAGGTAGAATTGATCGATGGGGCATCAAAGTCTTTCTGGGAAAGCTTCTTTCTTTTTCTTTCCCGGCTTCTTCGAAGAAGTCCTACTGGAACTCCCTGGCTCTCCTCCTAGTTATGCGTGTCTCCTTCTCCCGCGCTTCTTCGAACTCTGTCTCCGTCCGTTCCTCCGTCATGCAGTCTCCTCGGCCGACCGATTGGCATTCGCCGAACGGCCAGATATCGGCGTCAGATATTCTGCTGGAGATTCTGAAATTCAGACATCTCGGTTTCAAAACGCCAGCAATGACACGATCTTCAACAAGAGAAGCAACCATCATCATAATCATAGTCGTCGTCGTCGTCATCATTATCAGTATAATTATTGTTACTATCACAGCATCACCATCATCATCATCACCAACGACAACAACAACACTCCAAACGTCTTCTCTCTAAAAGCCTAAAACACAGTAATTTCTCGTAACTCTCCGTTGCCTAGCAACCGAGAGCGTCGCAGATAGCGATTGTATCTGAGTGATGGATGTTTATGACTGGCCCGAGAGTACGTTGTTAACTCGGAATTCACCCGGGGTCAAAAGGTCATCGCCCAGAGAAACGAAGGGATTCGAACCCGCGGCCTTCGGGTCACACGGTTCGTCGCCTTCCCCCCTCTGCGGTCCTTAAACGGCCCTAGGGCAGTTTGTTGTTGGTGTTGGTGAGAATTTTTTTAATGAATTATCGTTTTTATGATTTGAATCATTTTTTTTATTTTCTTGTCGTATGCATTATCATTACTATCATCAAAGTCCTGGCTGATGATGATGGTGATTGTGATTGTGATAGTGGTCTGTTTGTAATTCCATAAGATTCTTAGAGCTTCTAGCGATTCGCACCCGGACAATCGCACAAACACACACATATTACACACATTCATCGTCCAATGAGGAGCAGGGTTATACCGCTCTTGAGGGCAGATTGTGTCCGTGAGATAAACAGGAAGTCCCGAAGTACGGTGACGCATGCGCACTCCAAGAAGTTTTTGTTCTGCAAATGACGGACAAAGTTAGAGGCAGGTGACGTTTAATCTCTCATGTGAAGCGAACGTACGTGTGAAAGAGAAGCTTATGTATGTGTAGAAGAAAGCTTATGCACGTGTTCCAAGGTGGCCCAAGTATCCTTAAAGTTTTACGAGTGTTGATAATGATTCGGACGGATTTCTGCCGACGACGGCGCCAGAGCTTAGCGCTCGGAGAGGTGATGATCCCTCTTGAACCGTTCGAATTGCCTTCCTGCTTCCACCTCCCTCTAACGTTGCAAATAGCAACAATAATAACAACAGCTAAAATAATAGCAACGACTCCGGGCTTAACAGCAACAACAACAACAATCACGAAAAGATAAAAAAAAAACCTTAAAACTGAAAAGTTATGAAACCAGTATCCATAACGATCACAATTAGAAGCATTTGAATCTGTCTCAACGTAAGTTGGATGTTTGTAGCTTGTGTCAAATGGTCACCTCTCCTTTCTCTGCATTTTCCAAGTCTCACAACAACCACAAACAACAGCAGCAACAGCAACAACAACGACGACGACGGCCACAACTACCAAGGTAACGACATTAACTGCAGCGCCGTGAAATAACGCTTCCCGGCCAACTCCTGTAAGCGCCATTGCGCGCATCTTCTTCAGGAAGCTTAGAAGACCGATAAGCGTGCTGTGATCCCACCTTTGGGAATGCTTACAGAGTTGAACGATATTAGGATGATGCTCTCCTTTGGCTGCCATAAACTCGCGATCAGCCGATCTTGGAGATAGGCAGGGAGTGGGGAAGACAAAACAGCGGAGTCTTTTGGCGTTGTTGTTGTTGTTGATGATGTTGTGGTAGTGGTGATGTACAGTTGATGTGGTGGGTGCTCGTAGCTGCTTGTGTGATATTTATTTGTGCGAATTTGTGTTATTTTCCAACTTCCAGTTAACCAGTTTCCAGATATATGATTCTTTTAATTATTAAATTATTTATTTAATAGTGAGTCAGATTTCTAGATTATAAATTATTTATGAAAATTTTAAAACAAATGCGGGAGTCAATAGTTTGCTTTCACTTCATCTTTAACCCCAAAGTGTTATCCCTAACCCAAACACTAACCTGGTATGAATCTTGACCCTGGAAAATGAAACATCAATCAATTTTATCTCCAAATACCGAAAAAATGGAAAACGTTCTGGAAAATCTCGCGAAAAATTCGATGAAGTTGGAAATCAAATTCAATTTGACACGTCCAACGATGGCTCATTTCTTCATTTGGTTTTTTCAGGGAAAACGAAAGTTTTTAAGCACACAGTAATTTATTTAATAATTTAATAATTACAATTAAACAGAAACTGAATGAAACAGAAAATAAAAACGTTGACGTATGAAGTTAGAAATTCGTTAGAAGTTGACTGATTTATTGCTAATTATTGTACAAAAAAAACTTGTTTAAAAGTGTGAAACATTTCTAAACTGGAAAAGACCAAATTCTAGCTGCGTTGTTGCAGATTCGCTTAGACCAGTCGTGCCTTGATAAATTGTCCACAGAGGAAAGGAATTCTTCGAAAGAAAGTCTTTGAACCAAGAGGCGAAACTAATCGCTAGCTTCCAAGAGACCTACTCCAGGCAATAACTGACCGTGTTTTATGCCCATGGAATAGGTTTCTCTTTTTCTGTTTTTCTACTTTTTTTTCATACGTTTAGACGGGAAATTCCGAGTTCTATGGCTTGAAGAATTTTATTTACAGGCGGCTGTTTTTAAATTTGCTATCGTTTTTGTAAATCGTCACAAAGAGCAAAAGGGGGAGCGTTTTCCCAGGAGTGAAATTAAACTGTTCAGCTGATCCACTCCCGTTTGACGACTGAAGCGTTTAATTAGAATCATTCGCTGTGTTTTTAAGGCTGCATCTGCTTTTTTATAAGATTTTTCCAACAAATATGAGAAATGGGCCTAGTTTTACAACCGGACAGTCGTGTGCGAATGATTCGCATTAGGATGAACACCTTTTAATGGAGATTAATTATGATCAGTAATATTTTCAGTTGAAATATCAAATGTTTCGCTATAGACTTCGCGTTCCGTTAAATCACAGTTTAGTCTCAGTAAATTCACTTTTACCTTGTAGTTGGATAAAGCACGAGCCGGTGTTCCAGTCGTCGAACATTTCGAAACTGTCTGCAAGACGCACAATACAACAAGCCATGAAAAATATAACTACTATTTCTCGCCATTTTCTATTTTGTCAAAAGAGATTCTTCCAATTGGGACGGACGAATCTAAGGTACTTTGCAAAGAACGAGGCCTTTCGATTGATTGTTTACATATTTGATTGAATGATATTCAAGGTCGGTAAACGTATCCTACTCTGTTTGCAACGTAAACACGAAAGAAAGCGATGTTACAGACGCTCCAAGTATGATTATTGTCCATGGACTCTTTGGTTCAAAGAAAAATTTTGATTCTCTGGCAAAGGTTTTTTCTAAAAGGACTGGCTTACAGGTACTCGCTTACTTGAAGCCTCATTCATTATAATTCAGTATGAGCTGAAGTTGGTTTTTCATTTACATGACATTTATTTATGCTACGAAATTCTTTTTAATCATCATTCACTCATATCAGATCTTACTGGAAAATTTAATGAATGGTCAAACCCGCAGGTGATATCAGTAGATGCCCGAAATCATGGTGACAGTGAACATTCTCCTGAGATGACCTATGAATTGATGGCAGGGGATGTACTTGACCTCATGGGAAAGCTGGGCCTGAAAAAGAGTATCGTACTTGGACACAGCATGGGAGGAAAGATTGCCATGACTTTGGCCCTCCTGCATGTGAGGGACTCACATTTTTCTGAATTAATTATTATTTCTTTATTATTAATTATGTTAACTTTTATTTGTTAATTATTCGATTAAACTTTATTTATTTATAAATGCTGCTCATTAGCTTAGAATATTTTCACCCGATGTAACTCATACCTTACCCAATTCGTTTATTCATAATAATTCATTTCACCAATAGTTTACCTTAAAGGTTATTTAAAAAGACCATTCATAAAGTTATAATTAATCAAAACTATCAAGAACTCACGGAAAGCCATCCTTCTACATAAAGTTTCAGGCTTAAATTTCTTCCAGCCAGAGGCGGTCCGAGGTCTGGTCGTCGTGGACATGGTGCCGGGCCGGTCGGTGACCGCGGACACGGGCTTCTTCCCCCGAATGATCGAGAAACTCCAGAGCATCAAATTCGATTCCTCTCGGGACTTGTCCATAGTGACAGCAAGGAAAACGGCCTACGAGCAGCTCAAAGAAGCCGTAGAGGTCATTTCCGATTCTCTATTACTATCGATGATCTCAATTAAATTTAAATTTCCTTTATTTATTTTTTTAAAATATTCATCCTTTAAATTGTTCTATTGATTTTTATTGAAGGTTTTTCTAGGATTTGTGGTCAAAAATTTATTTTTTACACTCTTATATATTTTATTATATAAATCATGGGCCATGTTCATCTCAACATTCAGTTGGCCATCGTTTTGCAAGGCTTCATAATCCAAGATAAGGAGTACAAAGGCAATGCTCAAATAAATGATAATTAATGATAATAATAATAGTAATAACACTAATAATAAATCTACACATATATTGCTGTATATTTTATATAATACTTATAATATTTACAGTTTTAATGGTCTATTCATTGATGATACTCATTATTGAGATAATAATATTAATAGTGCTTGGTAGTCAATGTAATTAAATAATAATAATAATAATAATAATAATAAAACTAAATATACATTTACAATATTATACATAATACTCATAATGTTTATGGTTTTAATGATCCATTGGTATTGAGATATACCCAGTATTGAGATAATAATAATATAATAAGTGATAGTGCCTCATTGTCACTGGACAATCCCATCATCAGGATCCGAGAGTTCGAGACTTTCTCCTGACCAATCTCGTCCAGAAGAACGGCAGCATCTTCTGGCGACTGAACCTGGCAGCCATTGGCAACCATTACGAGTCGCTCATGGAATTCCCGGACTTCTCGGGACTGTCGTACCAAGGGAGAACTTATTTCATCGGGGGATCGGAGTCCGACATGATCACGTGAGTCTCCGTGCTACAGCGAGGACGTCGATGGGCGTCTGCTCGTAACATGTTCAGACGAAAATATGGCCTCGTAGATTTCAAGTTTTGCACATTAATCGTGATAATATAACCCGCTTAATCAGTTAGAGTCTGATAAAAATTTAATTGTTATTGTTTTCATTAGTCCCTGTTTTATGATTGGTTATCCAATTAAACGAGTTTTCTGAATAAATTATTAGCTAATGAATATTAAACTAATTGACCCGACATATTTTCATTCGAAGCGACAAGCACGAACCGATCATAAAGAAATTCTTTCCGAACTCTGAAACCGTTCACGTTTTGGGGTCGGGTCATTGGGTGCACGCGGACAACCCACAGGAATTCTCCAATCTCGTCACAAACTTCATCCTAAGTCTGCCTCAATAGTGAAGACCATTTACCCGAAGGCAATGAAGCCCATTTTGAGATTCATATTAGATGCCACCATTTGTAATATTAGAATACATATACAATCCTTATGATTTATATATGTATTATCCTTATCATATGATATATGAACCATATAACAAGATATGATATGGAAGGTTTGATGATAGAAAGAAACTGTCATCTGTAGAATGATTTGAACTTCATAAGAATCATCATCACCACCAACTTGTTTCTCAGGCCAGCTTGTATTCCACTGAGAGGTCAGAGGATCTTTTAGGTGCAGGACTTGGCCATATTTGATTATTTATTTATTCATGCATATTAGAAGCAAGCAGTGTACATGTATCAACTATGATTACTATAAAACATCAGCTTCCATTATAGAAAAGCCTCAGCTTTTCTCAGCTTCTGAATCTGACACTCTTTACTATGCTGATCTGACGAGACAACTTTAAGCTCTATCGATTGTGGTGAAGTATCTCTAAGTCGAAATCTGAAGGCTTTATTACCAAAAATAGGGCACCGATTTATCAATTTGTTTGAAGAAATCGCTCGATTACATTAGCAGAATTTACCATTCATTTACCGATGCACACAAAATTCAAACTGAAGACAACTTAATAAAGCGACCCGATTTTAAAACGGTTCACAAGATCCCACAAAAAATGCTTTAAGTACATACGTCAAATTGCCAAATTGAGTGAATCTATGACAAGCACTATTGAATTATATTCGATATTATTTTTGTTTTAATATTATTGGTTAAATAATATTGCCAACAAGATTGGCACTGCAACAAAAACTTCATTCTGACAAGACAACTTTAAGCTTTATCTTTGCTGTATGTGGTGATGTATCTTTAAGTCGAAATCTGAAAGCTTTATTACCAAAAATACGGCACCAATTCATCAATTTGTTTGAAGAAATCGCTCGATTACATTAGCAGAAATTACCATTCATTTACTGATGCATACAAAATTCAAACTGAAGACAACTTAATAAAGCAACCCGATTTGAAAACGGTTCACAAGATCCCACAAAAAAATGCTTTGAGTACGCATGTCAAATTGCCAAATTGAGTGAATCTATGACGAGCACTATTGAATTATATTCGATATTATTTTTGTTTTAAAATTGGGGTTAAATAATATTGGCAACAAGATTGGCAAACGCAACAAAAACTTCATTCTGACGACAAATGCAAAAAAAAGAACTGACTGAACCACAATACCCCTGAAGCAGATTTGCGAAATTATCAATCGGACGTCTTCTCCTCTTGGGCCATTTCCCCTGCAAGGCCAGTGTCTTCAGTGTCAGGGACATTATCTAGTCATTCAGATATCGTGAGAAAATATAATAACAAGCAAGTCTGATTATGTTTCATATTCCAAATGCAATAATAATAATGTATATATTCCCCCAAGCCAACCATAACCAAATGGTACGAAGTATTAACAACAACGCATTTGGATCAATGTAAAAACTAACCGCCCACGGCCGAGTCTAATTCGTCAACTGCTTCTCGGATCTTCCTCGCGGCTAGAATGGATTCGAGTTTCGAGGAGAGCATTCTGTGCGACTCGTTCCTGTCCTTGGCCACTCCGGCACAGTAGACGGAGAGCAGGGCCAAGAAAGAGAAAAAGATGATCTCCCTGTAGCCATTGTAGTGGTTGAGAAATGCCAGATACGACTTGCCGAGGAAAGCAAAAGACCAAATCGTTGCACCGAACAGGCCTCTCATGCAGGAAACCAATCCAGAAAGGACGACTTTCACTGTCCCAAGCACAAACGTTATGATTGCATAGCTGAAGCTGACCAAGAAATATGTTATGGTGTAGATCCTGTCTGAGGTAACAGAGATGAACTTGAAGACAAAGGCTCCAAGGTCACCAAAGAACTTGAGGAGGATTCTAAGCAAAATGCTCAAGGCTTTGAGTAGGATGGAGCAGATTTTGGACAACCAGACCAGAGCGTGCTCCATGACAAATATGTACGAGATGTTGTAGAGATATGCGCACCAAGAAGAGGCGGACTCAGCAGTTGTGGCGAGCCAATCTGACAAGTTCTCGTAGGCCCGAAGAGATTTCTCACAAAAGATGGCACTGCCTTTCACCGCCGAATCGTAAGATAATATCAAGAGGTTCTCCAAGAAGGCATACGAATCTATCGAGAACTGGTAGCTCCATTTCACGGCACAGATGGAGTAATAATACATGGCCTCTGTACAGGCGATACTTTGCTCATAAGTCCACTGCACGAAATCAAACGTCGAGTTGTAAGAGATCGAGAGAGTTTTCATGAGAAGGTCGTAGCTAATCGCGAGGATTTCACAAAAACTCGAACACGTCCAGTAAAATGCCAAGCGACCGAACTCTATCGTCGCTCTGAAGGCGTCGACTGAAGCGTGCCTGAAGTCAGTGGCAAAGTAGATGAGGTAATCGACAATCTGAGGTCCATATTCCCAGACGGTCTCCCTGCTCCATTGGTATGCTTGAGCAGAGCCTTCTTTGGCCAGGTGCAGCGTCGTTATGGATCCTTGATACGCGTATTGGAGACCCACGGCAGCAGAACACTTGAGGTGATCTGCTGCGATCAGACTGCCCTGCCAGGCATACTTTCCCGAGACCAGCATCGCAATGGCAACGTAATTGGCCAACTGCCTGATGCACCACCAAAAGAAAATGGCAACTTCTTTGGCAGAGCGACCGGCGAACATCACGGCCTCCTTCGACCACTCGTGCAGATGATATTTGAGGATGAACAACCACTCCGAGGCCTGTGTCCAAGCAATTACGGAGTAATGCCAGAGTTGCTTGCAAGCAATGCACGTCAGCTGCCAAGCGTGCACCAATAATATCGATGAAATGTCATATGAAAACCTTGCCACCACCTTTGTGCCTTCCCAAATGGAGGTGAACCTTGCTTCTATCTGGTCGTAGTCGTTCATATATAAATTGAACAAGGTCGCCATCACTATGTATAACAAGCACAAAATTATGAAACTGAGGACAGAGTAGTAAGCCTTTTGTCTTTTTGTCAGCTTGGCTTGCCTGATTTCTCTGTATTTATTTTGAATGCCACTTCTAATGTCATCATACTTCTGAACCACATTGTCTCTCCCTCTGTTGACTGTATTCGTAATTCTGTCCCTGACTGAGATGATAGAGTTTCTTACATAATTGATTTTATTCAAGATGTTACTTTTGATCATGAAGCAAATATCACAAATGTAATTTCTTGTCCTGTCTATTCTCCCACAAATTCTGTCTTTGATGTTAACAACAGAGCCAATGATGTCTTCTTTGGTACTCCTGATGCAGTTCTTGCAGGAATTGATGACTTGGTTGACTTTATTGTTGAAGGCATCCCTGGTGTTGTTGATCCTATTTCTGATGCCTTGCTTAACTTCATCAATTTTGTTTCTAATACCTTGCTTGACATTTTCTACCTTAGTGTTGATATACTGTTGTAACTTGGAAAAAATGATCCCCATTACTACAACTTTTCAAGAGGTCATAACAGCCCAACAATATCATCTAAGTCATCGATCCATGCATCTTTAAAATAAAATTTAAATAGAATAACATAAAATTCGTATGGAACTACGCAAATAATAAAAATAACCAACGTAGTCAGCTAGAAGCAATCCCCGGCCGTAAATATCCTTGTGTTGTTATATGAGGCGTTCAAGTCACAACACTATTTGGCAATATCTATATTAATTAATTTACTTAAAATGTGCGGTGTTCAAATTTTATTGTTTCACTTTTTTAATTATATGAAACCATATTTTTTTTATGTATTTAATATCTTTGTTTATATTTACAAACGCAAGTGAGCGTTGATCAGTTGATTGATCGTACAGAAAAAAGACTTTTTTTCAAAACATTTACTCAGAGAATCCTATAACACGAATAATATAATCAAATATCGAGAAAATGTCAAAAAGGAACGTCTGCTTCGTATCACAGGAAGAGCCTGAATTTATTCAGAAGCTTAAAAATAAAGTAGGATATAAAGAAGAGAAAGTCGATATCCAGGACAAGTTTGCTAAGGTATAATGATGGTTTATGTTTTTTTTTAGTTAAACGATTTTTTTTACTCATTTTAAAAGCTATAAAGTTACATCAACTTACGTCGCCATTAAATTTCAGAACGACGGTTCAGAAGTCACCGACAAATCCAAAATGGCCAAGACTCGTCGACCAATAGACAGTGACGACGAGGAATACAAGCCACAAGTTGTTGTTCTGGAAAACAGCAATGTGACTCCAGCAGACGTTGAAACTTGCAAAGCTTTGGCAGAAGAAGAAGAAGGTACTGCTGTTACACTACTTTAAGAATCACTTATTAGAAAATAGGCCAATAACATTTAATGACAAGACGTTAATTTTCTTGCCAATAAGTTTTATTTAATTGTGAACTAATAATTTAAATTCTTTTATTCAGAACCGACAGGTGGTAGAATCATGTTCAAGAGACCCTTGAAGCGCAAACTCGAATCCGTGGACGCACCCGCTGACAAATTAGCCAAGAAACTGTCAGTTGAAAAGCCCAAAGGAAAACCTGGAATTAAACGAAATCTTTTGTCATTTGACATGGAAGAATAAATCACTTAGTTATTGAAACTGTTTAATGTTGTATAATAAATTAATCTTTTGGAATAAATTTAGATTTAGCTGGAATTCCTGGTTAAATGTTTTGGTCAAGAGCAGAAAATTTTCGTTGTGGACTGTTTTTTTTTACCGTTTAGTGGCTACATTTTGAGAATGATGGGCGAGATTCAGTCGCTAGAGTTGAGACAAATCGGGATACAAAAATTATTAAAGCCATTGATTACTGTATTAACCTAAGAATATAATTTATTTGATGCTATTGTGTCGTGAAATTCCATTAAAAACGGAATTTTTTTAAAACAAATCATAGTTTAAAATTTAATTTATTGCTAAATAATTTTTGCTATGGAAGAAACTAATTTATAAACGTTTTGAATTTGTTTTCCATCCGTTGAATAGAAATTAAGAAATTTCTGACCTGTAGACAGGTTACAAGTGCATGTAATTTTAAATATTTTAAGAATTTTATTCATAAAATATTTTTAAGCCAAATATTTTTATATGGTCTTTTCCCAGGATAAACAACGTTAATAATCGCTCGATCCCAATCCAAAGGATTAAAAGTTTGGTTTGCGACTTTAAAAATAAACAATCGGTCGGATTAAACATGGAGAATGCTCCGAAGCCAATCGTTTTATCCACCGCTGGTGCTATACCAGTCAAAAATGATAAAGGTTTGTCTAAAATTAATTTGTTTTAAGATTATTCAAACTATTTACATACCAGATAGGTTTCGTGCAAAATATTGTGCTTGACTGAACACTTAAGACTGCAAAACGTCAAAATGTTTTTCTAGTATAAAGCTTAAAAACGACTTTAAAATATTCAACCCAGCATATGTATGCTATTGCTATATTGATATTACTCATAATCAATCATAATCGATCATTAGTTGGAATTCCATAAGAGGTTCTCTAGTAAATGCTGAAGATAAAATATGTTGAGTAATAAGCTTGTAACGACCAGAACACAGCTTAATGTCTTCAAATGATAGCCATACAATATGAATATTTTGAAATCAGGTCAAGTAACAATGGAGAAAGTAAAGGTCTCCAGATACATAACTGGAAAAAGGTCTGTTTATGTCAAATCTACATCAATGTTGAGCCTCATAGACATCCATACCTAATCTGCCATTATTTAGTTTTCAAGGAGGATTTCAGATTTATAACTAATTTTAAAGTAATTCCTTATTTATTATATTAATTCAGTGAATTACTGTAATGAATCATAATAATTACTCATCAACTAACTTATGTCGAATTCTTACTCCAATGCCAAATAGGCCCGAATATGCCCCATACTCGAGCGACGAGGAGGAGGAAGAGGAGGAGGTTTTCCCACTGAAGCAACAGAACGCAAGTCCGGAGCCGGACGAGCAGATGTACGACGACGAGCCCGTGGATGACAGGAGACTGAGGAGATTGATGGAAGTCAAGAAAAGGGAACGAAGCGATGGAGAAGAAGAAGATGACGAAGAGGAGATCAGGTAGTGATTATTGAATCGGACAATGTAGTACGGATACCAGTACTCAGATACTTATTGGATGGCTAGCATAATAGATAACAAGTACTGATACTATTACTTGTATTACTGGTATTTGAAAGCAGGAGTATAGGCCAGAAGTATGGATTGTATCGTGTGGATCGTGATTTATGTCATTGCATCACCTTTATTGCTATTTCTGATGATGTTTGGAATTAGAATTAATTATAAAATCCCTCTTACTGCTTGTTAGTCTGACCCAATGATAACGATCGGACATTTCGTGACGTTCCTTTTACAGAATTGCAAAGCACAGGAGAAACGTGGAGGTCATGGATTTCAAAGAAGAAGACGAGAAGAGGCGGATGGATGGGACGGAAATGAGTGACGAGGAAGAAGAACTCAGCGAAGATGTGAGTCCTCATTTGTTCGTTATTGGGGTGGAGGGAATAACCAGAGCGAATCAGTATTTTTTAAATTTAAAATATTAATGTCATAAATTCATCAATCTATAATACAACAATTCAAAACTGTCTGATCACAGGAGTTACAGAGAAGGAGAGATATTATGAGAAGGAGAGCATTGACCGTGAAAGAGGAAAAGGTGAGTGCGAGTTTTTTTTTCTTTCTTTATTATAAAATCCTTCCTGCGAACGAAATCAACTTTGACTGTTTTTATACTCAGTTTCATAGTCAGTCATGATGCACATATCGTTTAGTTTGGTCAACTTGAACCAGATCATAGTAAATCTAAGCTAACGATTCATAGATTTTTACAAAACAAATCTTCAAATGATGCAATAAAAAATGACTATGAAGTCTATTAAAAGGGCTTTGTTGACTTGCTTGACAGGAACTGATGGACATTGGCGAGGAGAGCTCCCAGGAAGACGAGGCGCAAGAGGAGTCCGAATACGAGGAGTGCACGGATTCCGAGGAAGAAGAGGAAAATCCCAGACTGAAGCCTGTCTTTGTGAGAAAGTCAGTTGTTGTTCTGTTCCTTTTTGAAAGCCTTCATTGATTGTTGATATGATTGGATGTGACTTTTGGAAATTATAAATTATATAAATTGATTTTATTTTGCCATTAAAATGGTCACTAGCGGTGCAATGCCCGATCAAAGTGTCTCGGACCGTCTAGACAGTTTCGTGAGAGCACATATGGCTAATGTTTCACATCACATCATCATGTCTCGTTTTTGCTTTGCAAGAGTTTAAAACAACAAATTTGGAAATCAAAAACTAAACTGTAACACACCACATATGAATGATTTCCCCTTCTGTTTTTATCAGAGAGGACAGAATTACAATCCAAGAGAAGGAGAGACAGGCCCAGAAAGAAAAAGACCAAGAATACGAGCAGAGAAAATTGGCACAGGAAAGAAGACAAGAGACATTGAGAGTCAGTCTGCAAATTAAATAGTGCTTATAATAGTTTTTTTATAATGTTTATAACACTATTACTATTATTATTGTTGTTGTTATTATGTATTCCTAGCTAAGAGTATTCAGCTAATCTCTCCAACATGCTCTACATCAACTTATAATACAAAACATGCGTTCGGTCTCCAACCTTTTCAGATGGTCGAAGCCGAATTAAAGAAAGACTTGGAGGCAAAGGCCAAGGCCGCGAACACGGAGGAGACGATTGACAGTGACGATGAGAACGAAGAGGAAGCCTACGAGGCCTGGAAAGTCAGGGAACTGAAGAGACTCAAGAGGGACAGAGAGGAACGAGAGTTGTGGGTGGCCATGTTTTTGGTTTTTTTTGTGTTCATTTTGCTGTTAAATCGTTTATTTTTCAGAAATTATTATTTAAAACTTTATAATTTGACTCCTAATATATCTAATATTGGGATGTATTATAGTAATTTTATAAGAAAATATAATTTTGAAAAAGTTATAATTAAATAAATGCTATATAAGATTAATATAGTTAATAGCAACAATATTTGGGTATACATAAGGTATACAATCATTAGACTAAACTGATGCCTATATATCTAACTTCTAAAGTGGTAAAATGAATAATTAACGGATACTCACCACGTCCTTCTGCAATTCTTTCCAGGCACGAGAGAGACAAGCAGGAGGTGGAAAGACTCCGCACCATGACCGAAGAGGAGAGGAGGCAGGAGTTGAAGATGAATCCGAAGATCATCACCAACAAGTCGGCCAAAGGAAAATACAAGTTCCTTCAGAAATACTACCATCGTGGTGTCTTCTATTTGGTAGGCAAAGGATGCATTTTCATTACATTACTTTGTTTATATTTTCTATAATATTTTTGGTTTTTTGCAGTTTTTAATTTTCCATGCAATGCATTTGAAATATTGTTAAATAAATAATATTTAATTACATATAAAATAATAATACTAATTATAAATAAATAATAATCACTCCAGCTTAATAAGGCATTGCCTGAGATTAGTCATAATTTTCTTATTAATTATTCAAAATTATAATCTCCCCAGGATGCGGAGGACACCATCTTCAAGCGAGATTACACAGCACCGACGCTCGAAGACCACTTCAACAAGACCGTCCTGCCGAAGGTCATGCAGGTCAAAAACTTCGGGAGGTCGGGTCGTACCAAGTACACTCATCTGGTGGATCAGGATACTACCCAATTCGACAGTCCCTGGATGTCAGACACGGCCATGAACCTCAAGTTTCACACCAACAGGGGTGGCGGCATGAAGCAAGGCTTCGAAGCGACAAAGCCGAAAGCGATGTGAACCTTGTAAATATTGAAAATGGATTTGCCAGTTTGAAACGAACGTTAACTGCTTATTTGGAAATAATTTTATTGAATTTCACTGAACGTTCCTCTTGTTTTAGTTCTATGGGGGTTGTGATTGAGTTAGTTTGCATTGGGATTATGTCAGTGTCCAAAATCTATGGATTTGGAACATCTTCTACTAGGAATATCTACTCCATATTAGAGTCGAAAATATTTTGTTGTAATTAATAATTAAATAATAATTTACATAATAATATTAAACGTTGTTGATTGAGTCAGTCTGCTTCAAACAAAAATCAAGACAAATTACATTGCTAACAAATTTATTGAAAAAAGTTAATTAAATTCAGTAATAAATAGTCAAGTCAGTTAGGGCAACAGCTCAGAATCCGTTGCCATAGAATCCTGGAGGGGGCGGCATTGGAGGCATAAAAGGCGGAACGAATTGGCCATTGGGTGCAGCTACCATAGGGTTGACTCCGTACACCACAGGTGGGGCGCAATACTGTCTTGGCGGTTGGCTAATGGTCGAGCTTGCGCCAGGTACGGTCACTTTCTGGTTGGACAGTCCCGTATATTTGAATCTACGGGCTCTCAGTTCCTCCAAGGACAGGTCTTCTTCTGGATGGATCAGTCTAGATGTTTCGCTATTCGTAAATGGAACCTTGGCAACGATATCCGAAGATTGGTCTGAATACGTATCTTCGCGGACGTCTTCAGGAACGCTTTGAGTCGTCTCATAAGCTTCTGAGTATGAAGTATCGAGCTCCTCATTAGGTGTTGTTGTTGTTATCGTTGAATCTACTTGACCGTTGACGACTGCCGACGGGAACATCGTCGCTGTAGCCTGCGCCGACGGAAAAAGTGGTGCAGAAGTAGCCGGTGCCGACGATGGAAACGATGACGCTGTAGCGGCCGGTGCAGCAACTTGTGGAGCCGCAGATGTCGGACCGTGTGGATACGGATAAGGAGGTGGTGGCATGTAGGGATGCATACCAGGAGGCACTGGCATCATGGACGGCATGCCCATGAACGGCGGATAGAAAGGTGGCATCATGCCGGCCATCATTGCTCCTGGAAGGGCAGGCGGTGCCATGCCAGGAAACATGCCTGGAAACGATGCCTTGGGAGGTTTTGGCAGTGGACGTTTGGCTTCAACGTGTTTCTCAGCTTCATCGCCATCAGAGTCACGTGCTTTTGGATTCTTCTTCTTTTCTCGCTCCTTCCTGTCCTCTTCTGGAATTCCGCCCATGCCGTAGATTTCTATCTCGACGTTATTCCTATTGGGCAGGGCGTTCGGTATTTTCTCGACATTTTCCTTATGGACTTGCATGCAGTGCGTCACGAGGCCGGGACCGCTGAAGAGACGCTTCTGGCAGACATGGCACTTGAAGTGTTTCGTCTTCTGGTGATAAACAAGAACGTTTTCATCTTCGAATTCGCGATTGCAGTACCAGCACCACGGTTTCATCGGCTTCTTCTTTATGCGACCCATTATAACTTGGCGTTCAACTGTTCAACTACGATTAATCCGATGAACTTATATTATCGTCGATCGATTTGTTTATACTTTTATATTTTCTGGATTGTTTATCTGCGTATTTGTTTGATTACACGGGATTATCGCCAACTCCTCGACAGCATGTGTTCATATCAAAGATTCTGAATATGCCTTTAAAAAATAAAATTTTAAAAATCCAAGAAAATTAATTAAAAAATAATTTTAATTAAATTCCCGTTAATAATTTAATTATTTAATGCATAATGTTTTCTCAACTAGGCATTTGTTTGTTAATTATTATATTCGTTCTAAAATATATACTACATTCGCAAGGTGACTTTTTAAGAGGATCGTGATATTACTATTTACATTTTTAATATTAATTAATTATTAAATTAAAATTAAAATTTGATTAAATTAAATAAATAAATAAAATAATTAAAGTGTTTCAAATTGGGATTGATTATCTCGCATCGAATAGACGCTATGAATTGAAACGACTCATTGAATCCAGTCGATTAGACGTTCCTTATAATTTAACCATTGGATCCCCAAGGTAAAAAAAAACTTGCACTTTCAGCCAAGGAGGGGTACAAGTGTACCTCAACACATTTATTGTTACTGAGCGTCAAACGAAAGTTTGTTATTAAAAATATTTTACCAGTCAATAGGCACAGGTTCAGGGAATATCAAAATATAATTTTCATTAAACAATTATTAAACAGTGCCATGTGACAGTATTTACAAACAACCCAGCAAACACACCCCAGGGGGGCCCACGCGGGTCCCGGACGGACATATTCGCGGGTCCCGCGTAGGTTTTGACCGCTGGGCGCAAGGGACCCGTGCGGGCTGCCCTTTCTTCCGAGTACGGCTTTAGGAAGACAGCACTCCACCAGGCATAGCTCCGCCCATTTGTGTGGCCGTTAATTCGTGAAAACTCACTTTAAATAGCTCCAAATGTTATTTATTCATTCAGTTAAATAATATCCTCTGAACCAGCGACTGCTTTAGCGAGAATTTTCAAAATAAATAACATCAAAATTGTTTAGCTGATGGCGGGCAAAACGGGCAACCCGCATTCAGCCCTCGCGGGCCCCTCCGGGATGTGTTTGCTGGGGAGTGGTGCCATGCAGAAGGGCTGTGTTTTATCAATTTTAATTGTTTTAAGATTAAAATGTTTTACGTATTTAAGTAAAATTGGTATTTTCCAATAATTATTCGTAAATAAATGTTGACTATTTAGTGTCAAACAAAACCAAGTTGACGTGAAAGTTTAGCAACGCTTACAAGACAAAATCGCTCATTTTCGTTGTCAAAAATCCTGGTTATATCCCAAATTACAGTTTACAATCATTATGCAGTTAAGAACAGCTTTAAAATTTTGTACTTTCATCTTTTCTTTTTTTCACGTTTCTTCAGTCTATCGCACGTATCCCGCCATAACGTATATGTGTAATTGTATTTATGATCTAAACTTCTAGATAGAAATCCTCAAATAAAATTACAATTTTTTTTACAAATTTCAACTCAATATAACTCGATCGCACAACAGTTATTTTCCTCATCAGGAACACCGTGGGCCGGACTGGCGTTCAATGCTTCAAAGCGGACCGTTATGTTCTCAACTCAGATTTGCATATTTTATAGTATATAACACTCCCACAATGGATGCAGTGTTATTTTTACATTATAATAACAGAGAGTTATAGCATCCCTATTTTACAATAAACGAAAATCTAAGATATAACTAGTTGATTACTAAAGAGAAAGTAAAGGTGAATCCAGTTGATTCGACATATTTTATAATTAATTTTTTTTTGTAAATATTCAAAATTTATATTAAAATTACAATTTCAAAATAGCAAATGCTAGGTTTTTTTTTATTTTAAAAAAAAGGACAAAAAATTTAACAACGAAAAGTTCGGGATTTAAAAAAATTGAAAAAAATGATTCATTTTTGGCGACTATTATATTCAGAATCTTTTTTCAGGACCTCGATCAGCAACGCCCCGTAATCGCATCAATCGCAAACGGATCAATCAACAAGTGTTTGAAAATGTCCTACAGAACATACGGCCAATCCACAATGAATCACCAAGCATGTCCTTCGAGGAGAATTCCTAACAGGGAACGTTATGAACCATACAGAGGCAGACGATCCTTTTTGATAAGCTGCTATAAATGCCTGGAAATGGGTCACTACGGCCCAGACTGTCCGAACGTCAGACGCGAGAATCCACCTAGCACGTGGAGATGCAAGGATTGCTTTGAGTTCGGCCACTTGAAGAAAGACTGCCCGTACTTAAAGTGGAAGGGAGTTAAGTTCAACCCGAAATCGTTCATACTTTGCATGGAATGCGGCAATGCCGGTCATAAGGTAGAATTCTGCCCCAATCGTCTGGTGGACACGGTAGATTATCTCCCGAAACCGATGTGCCTCGTGTGCGGGAACGTGGGACACAACCCGCTGCAATGTCCCGAGAGGGAGGGAAAGATTCCGACGGACAATCCAAATCCCATTTGTACTCGTTGCAAGTGGCAAGGTCACGAGGAGAGGAATTGCATTTTCAAGGACATGAAGAGACCTGTTAAACAAAGATGTTACTGAAAAGATTTACTTGGGCAGGTCGATTGAGTTCGCAGAAGATTTACTTGATAGACATCTTGATTTACATAACCATAACATTTGGAAGTACAGAATGGAAATTTTACGAGGACATTTGAAAGCTTATCATTTTTTGTTCGGATACGTACTAAAAAAAAAATAAAACATGAGATAAATACTACATTTTTGTTGATATATGTCGTTATTTTAATTTTTTTCTGTAATAGCAGAAGATTTTGTTGATAAACATCTGCCCATAACCTCTTAAAGTATAGAATGGAAGCTTTATGATGACATTTGAAAGCTTATCATTTTTTGGTCGGATATGTATTTAAAAAACAAATAAATAAAACTTGAGATATGTAATACACTATTTTTAATTTTTTGTTATTGTTTTAATTTGTTTCTGTAATCACAAATAAATATTTTATCGACTTTTATTCAAGAAAATTTAATAACATTTTATCGATTCAAATTACAACTTAACAAGTATTATTAACAAACATTGGAATATTTTTATTTTAATTAATTAATTTTCGTGTCCGTAAATTTGGACCAGGTAAATCTCTTTTCCAATCAATGGGCACAAACATCCTTTCTGGATTTATTAGATATAGTTATTGTTTTTTTCTGAAAACGTAAAAAAGGAAAAAATTAATGAAGTATTAGCAGATTGTGAGCATTTATTAAGTTTGTATAATAAATAGCATTAGTAATTTAATTTGAATTAATATTTGAAAATTTATTTATTGGGCATTTTAAATCGTTCGTTATAATTATAGGTCAAATATCATCTAAAATTGTTAATCTAGCAACTACCGAAGATCACGGAATTTTTGAGCCTACCACATTCAAGATACTTCTCGTATCTCCAGCGTTGGAGGAAAAAATTCCTGCTTGACTTGCTTTCCGTCAGTTTTCCCCTTTCAACTTGAAACTCGTTAGTTTGAGCCCAACAAGGTGGATTTCTCTCCGGATCAAAGTCAAGCACGTTGCAGACGTTTTCGCCTTTGCAAAATTCCAGGCACGATTTGAGATCCGTCTTGTTAATTGGCGTTAGTGAATCGAGTCCGTTGTATTTGAGAAAATCAGAAACTCTCCAGAATGATAAATCTGAAATATGTATTTCAATCGTCATCTTATAAGAAGTTGATTATATTGAATCAGTAACTGATAAACATGCATAAACAAGTCCTTATATCTAATTTACCCATTAAATCGATATATAATTTAGTAAATCATTGTATAATGCTTGACTAACCTAAACCCTGTAACTGATTAAGGCAGTCTCTGTTCAACAAAAAGTTCGTGACTGTTTTTTTGGATCTCAGTTTCCTGAGGGAGACCTCCAAAGGCCTTGTTTGAATCCAACACTTCGGCTTTGTATCTCTGTCCCAGTCAACAGCCTCACATCCTTCGCGGTCAACACATGCCTTCAGACATTCTGCCAAAGTTGCTTTGTCCACTTGTTTCAGATTATATATGTTATATTTCGGAGTTACAGTCCAACATTTGAGATCTGAGAAATTTAAGGTTTTATATCATTAAATATGGCTTTAAGTAATAATTTCCAATATTTTTATCTTCAATTTCATTCAAAATTTTGACTTACCAACGCCAGCAGTTAAATTTCCACACGTAGAATCGTACACATAATTTGTGGACGTTTCTTTAGGCTTCAAGTCAGCTTCTCTGACCACAAGCGTTTCGTCTCGTTGATAGCCACATTTGGGTGAACCACTGGCGGTGTCTACATCGACGACTCGACAGAAATCATTCTCTCTGCATTTTTTGACGCATTCGATGACATCATTTTCAGTTAAGTAGAGGCTCGGATGATAGGTATACTTTGTCTTCGTCCAGCATTTTAACTCGTCTGAGGTTAGCAAGCATTTTCCATTAGCTATTATGCTAATTTATTTTTTATTTTATTCTTCTATTTTATGTTTACAATTTGGCAATTTGTTATTTTATGTTTATAGATGATCTTATTAATAATATAATTCGTGTAAAATTCGTATTGAAATACTTACTAATCTGAGAACGGGTGGCAGAGGATGTCACTATCTCCACGTCGTCTTTGTGATGATATTTTTATGTTATTATTAAGATTAATCAATGGTAAGTTATTATAATTTATTTGAATGCTATCCATTGATAAATCATTGTTAAAGAAAAAAAAATGCAGACTCAATTTAAAGCCTCTTCACTCACCCAAGCAATTTTTACTCAATATGAAGTTCGTAGCAGAATTCAATGGAACCAATTTCAAAACCGAAACCTCCAGGTTTTCTCTTTGAATCCAACACTTTGGATTTGTCTTTAAATCCCAGCCAACAGCAGAGCAATTCCCGCTATCCTTACACTCTTTGAGACATTCGGCCAAAGTCGTTAAATTTGTATTTGTCAGTCCCTTCATTTGAAACTTTGGTGTCACATGCCAGCAGTTGAGGTCTGCATTTGACAGAAAAGTTAGGTTATTAATTATTAGATAATTGTTATTACAGTTATTATTAGATATTAAATATTAGATTATTATATTGAAGGTTATTATTATCGTTAAATCTCAATATGACCTAAGGAGGAAGTATGAATATTACTATATTATACGGTTTCTCAACTAACCAACTCCTTTAATTACATTGGCACAGGACGGATCGTACAAATAGGTTGTTACTTTTTTCTTGGATTTCAAATTAACTTCTCGGACCTCGAACGATTTGCTTTTGTGATACCAGCATTGAGGAGAGCTGGTCTCGTCTATGTAAATTGCTCTGCAAAAGCCGACCTCAAGGCATTTCGAGGCACAATCCAGGGTGTCGTTAACGTCTTCCGATGACTCCAAACCAGGGAGGTAAAAGTTTTCTTTCTTTAACCAGCATTTCAATTCATCTGCAAACGTCTTATCAATTAGACCTCTGGCATTGTTTCAAGAAAATACTTTTGGATTTTTTTGCATCGAAAATTTAAAATGACCAAAGGTTGATTTAAAATCTAGCTGCAAGGGTCAATTTAAAATCTAGCCTAATTCTTCATCTTTAGCCATACTAAACCATAGAGTGCTTCGAAAATTTAAAATGTAACATTAATCTGACCAAGGGTTAATTTAAAATCTAGTTATAACTAGTTAAAATCTAACCTAATTCTTCATCTTTAGCCATAACCATGCCGGCTACCATTAACAAAACGATAATCTTCTGTAGAACCATGTCGGATTGAAGGCAAACCTCTAAGTGTAGTTTATTGCTTGATTTCTGCCGCGCTTTTGTAGAGTTTCAGAGCAAACAAGATTCTTTAACCTTGACCTCGTCCTTCTGTTTTTTTTTATTTTATAAAGGTTTTTTAAACTTCTCATCGAAATTGGTTGGTTTGGAATGGACGCAAGTACATTTTTAAATTTCATCATCGCATAATTACATACGGAGGTCGTGCAACAGGAGACTTCAAATATTTTATGGACTTTAATCATTCTTTTTTTCAATGACAGCCTAGAACTCTCTGAAGTTAATTACTTCAAGTGTTGAATTGCTACTTGACGAAGGGGTAGTTTTTTGGACGGCTTTTGTCAAAAGTGACATCAAAAGTGTTTAATTAATTTGTGATATAAACATTAATTATAAATTTGACTTAAAAGAAATAAATAGTTTTTTTTGGCAATAAACTTTCTAAAAAATCTGGATTAAGTTTAATATTTTAATCTGAAGAATTTGGACCATAGCTAGGATGATATGGTTACCCTTTCTTTAAGACTTACTGCAGACTTTTGGGGTCTAATTAAGACAGAGAGCTTCTAAATAAATAAAATCCTATAGATTGATTTTACCCAAATTTAAATAATATATAGTTATATAATGTGTAATATTTGTATTTTGTTGCATTGCAGCCAGAATTGAGATTCAAGTTTTTGTGAAGAGGTCCACTCAATATTCAAATACTTCATCCTTGGACATTCATGAGTGAATGAGGTTTTTTTTTGGTTTTTTCCAATTTTTTTTTACGATCTCAAAAAACTCACAGACTTATTCATTATTTGCCTTTCGTTAATTTATTTGGCTAATTCGTTTTAAAGAATTATTACCAGATATTATTGGTCACTAATATTTACTTATCAATCAATCATTCACGACAGGGAATTACATATTTACGAATATTATGGTTAATTAATATTAGTATTAAAGTTAGATTACTAAATAACTATTATTATATTGGTATAACTAATGTCATAGTGATTGTTACTAGGAATGCTTTTCTGTTGCTTTAAGAGGGATGCGGAAATGTCACTATAATATTGGATCAGTGGATAGTTACCAGGAACATACCTCTACACCTCTATAGTGAGGTTATACTTTGGTAGTTTTCCATTAAATTCTTTTCGATTATTTATTAAACAATTGTTTTAATCTGTCTGGAATTTTTAATAATCATTTTAATTTTGAAATTTTTCAAAAAGACATAAAAAACATGACTAGAGTTTCAAAAGCCCCTAGCGCCTTTAAGAGCTTTGAATATATCGTTTAGTTAAGTGTTTTAGAATATTTTTAAGTCACCAAAGAATATTACAGAGCGACATGCTTATATATATTGCTAAGGTGACAGTTTGTGACGGACGGTATATCGATACAGTTTTATACTTTGTCATTCTAAGCATTACCGGGTAGGTAATTTAGGAAAAATAAAACTTGAAATATTTGCACACTAAAGAAATTAAAATGACCAAATAATTTTTTCATGATTTTATTTGCTAAGATTTAAAATCCATTTAAAAAACTTCAATGTCACATATAATTACATCATTTTTCAGAATGCTTATAAATTTCGAACAGATAAAAATGTTCAAATGAAGTGTTTGTTAATTAAAAATTAATTCAGCTGTGGATCTTGAAACTAGAATCAATAATCGCCGTATAGGTTTATTGGTTTCGACTCGAAACTGCTTCGATCTGCAAAGAATAAAAATGCTTTAGAAGCATATCATATAAGACAAAACAAGTTTAAAAACAGTTACACATACCACATAAAGTACTTTCAAGAAGTGAAAAATAAAATAATATTCACTAAATAATAGTAATAACAGGCAAAAATATTAAAATATTTAAATGTAGCTTTAATATGTTGAGGATATTAAAGATAGTAATATAATTAAAATATTTAAACGCAATAATAAAAATAATAGTAAAAATGGTTTGGCTTACAGCACTTCAGAAACTTCTGATATTGAGCACGTTTGAAGAAGAAATTAAGAGACGTTTTGCTCTCGACCAATTTTCCTCTTTTAATTTCGAAATCTTTCGTCTGAGCCCTGCAAGGGGGTTTAAGGGTTGGATCGAAGTCTATCATGTGACAAAGGTCGTGCTTTTGGCAGAATGAGAGGCACGATTTGAGATCATCCCTGTCGACTTCCTCGAGTTCATCGCTGTTGTATCTGGTCAGGTGAGATACTCCCCAGAAACTCAAATCTGTCAATTTGGAATTTGTCATTTGTGAAATTTGAAATTGATTATTAATTTTTTGTTACCTGATAAATTTAAAATTGATTAAATAATTTTTCAACCAACCCAGGTTAGAGGTTAATTTGAAACAGTCTCTATCCAGAATGAAATTCGTGACTGATATTGTTTTTTTCAGTTTTTCAGCTGAAACCGTCAAATTTTTTGTCTGGATCCAACACCTGGGCAATCGTCCCAAATCCCAATCCACCACTTGACAGTCGCTTTTCCCGGCGCACAAGCTCAGACACTCGGCCAATGTAGTTACGTTAAATAGCTCCAATCCAGGCAGATTATGGCCTGGTGTGACAGACCAACAGGTAAGATCTTGATAATAGCAATTAGGATTAGATTACAATTATATTCAAATTAAAAATAATAAAATGTGCTTTTACCGACCTACTCCTTCGGTGATATTTTCACATAAGTAATTGTACATGTAATTCGTTACACTATTACGAGGTTTCAGTTCAGCTTCAGTGGCCACGAAAGTCTTTTTCTTCTGGTACCAACAATTTGGCACAGTTGCCGTGTCTATATCAACGGCACGACAGTGGCTACTTTCCCGGCACTTCTTAAGACATTCTATAGTATCATTAATGTTCGTAGATTTGTCCAATCCTTGTCCAGTGTAGTGAGTCTTGTATCTTCGGGTCCAGCACTTCAGTTCATCTGAAAATGAATTTTAAATTTAACTTAAAAATTAATCCTGAAAGGAAATGTAGTTTATTTGAATATTTGCCATGTGTGTAGCATTAGAGGCGTTTTTCTCATTCATATAGCGCTCCTCTCTGAGGAGTCGGATTGTGAAGCCTGCATAGAGTTTGCAACAGAGCCATTTCCCATTTCTATAAGAAACACACTTTTAGGGATTAAAAATTATCAACAACCTATATGTGATCCTGAGATCAAAGACGTCACTGCCAGCAATAGAACAATCTCCAACTTCATGGTGTAAATGAAAACCGGCCCAGGTTAAGTATGAACTATTCCAAGAGTCAATCCATTTTATAGATTTTCGAGCCAATGGCCAGCTCTGTAGCCAACCTTGGGGATGACGTTAAAGTTCAAAGATCAACAGCTATCACTAACTTAATTGTTTAAGACGAATTTTGACAATACTAGTCATTTAGTAGTGAAAATGCATTTTAAAAAATACCGCCAAAGAAGTATGTGTACTTCTACAAAAAAATATGTATTTGTTACCCGGATAGACTATGATGTAATTTTCCGTTGATGCAGTTTGAACTTATTGACTTATAACATCATCCAAAAAATATTTCATTAAAATTGAACAAACTTTCCCGGGGTTATGTATACGTCTTGATACGTGCAATTGATCAAAGAGTGTTTTCTTTAAGTGGACCAATTGAAAGTAATCATCCTTCAGGTATCGAATGAGCAGATGTGAAGCAAATGGTTTACGATGTAAGGCCACCTGTCTACTCAACAATTCGAACCTGACATAAATTAGATTGAATGATCATAATTGAATGAAAGTGTTTTTGAGATCTTACAACTGTTTTTTTAAAATATCTTGTTAAATGTTGAAAAGAAAATCGAAAATTAATTAATTATTAAAAACTTGTTTTATAAAAAGATTTATTTTATGACCAGCGTTTCCATTTAAATTTATTAAAGCCAATAATTCTGGCGAGTGCATTTAAATTTTTTTTGGATTGAATTGTGTTTCAATTTTTCATGGGATCCTGCAAAAAGTATTCCTTCTCCAGAGAATACCAGTACTCTAGTACTAGATGCAATTTTAGACTCTTCTGGATTTTTCATCAATTTTGCCCAATTTCCAGTGAATGTTTTATCCATACTTTAATTAGCAGAGTCGAACAATAATAATTTTTGCTCAAGGTTTTAGTGCAAGATTGTTTATTAATCGAAATAAATTAAATAAAGCATCCCACAAGTAATATGAACTATTGGAAAAGATATCTCAAAATCAAACTTCCAACAGACTAATAAATAATGATCAAGAGAGAAAATGATGACAGCAAATATGAATCAGAGTCTGAAAATATGATTCAAAATACCCTTTACCATAATTAACAAAAAATTAACAGTTCCAAATAAATATGTTTTATAATTATATTGTGTCAATAATTTCACGAAATCCACTTCATATTAATCTGGGACAGTCTTTGCAGAAAATGTAGGTTGTTGATCCATCCCTGCTGTAGAAATCCTGTTCATTGAGACCTGCATTTAAGACGATTAGGGCACAGCGATCACCCCCCAAGGGCATAAATACAATGGCTTTGCACAATGGATTTTTATAGCAGCGATACAAGCACTGGTTCAAATAGAGAACATCGAACGGTATAACTCTGCCTATTCCGTAATAGTTGGTACGATTTCTGATTTCCAACGTAGGATACACTGGTTGCAAAATTAATGTAATATTTCAGAATAATGGTAAGATCCAAATATATAAAAAGATATTTTATGATCCATTAGCACAATTTAATACCAAAAGTATGAAATCAAACAAATTTACAATAACCTCGTTCATAAAAATACTTGTATTGGTCTCTCATGAACAGGTAGTTGGAACAGGTTTTACTATCGAACAGACTTCCTCTGTTTATTTGAAAAGGTTTGGTCTGAGCCCAACAAGATGGTTTAACCGAAGGATCAAAATCAACCATGTTGCAATCTTTGTTATTTTGGCAGTACTCCAAGCAAGATTTGAGATCATTCTTGTCAATTTGAACAAGATTCTCTGGACCATAACACCTCAAATCGGAGACAATCCAGAAAGTCATATCTATTGAGTATTATTTTATAACTACTAAATAAATAAATAAATAAATAAATAAATAAATAAATAGATAAATAAATAAATAAATGAATGAATGAATAAATAAATAAATAACTAAATAAATAAATAAATAAATAAATAAATAAATAAATAAATAAATAAATAAATAAATAAATAAATAAATAAATAAATGAATAAATGAATGAATGAATAAATAAATAAATAAATAAATAAATAAATAAATAAATGAATAAATAAACAAACAAATAAATGAATGAATGAATGAATGAATGAATGAATGAATGAATAAATGAATAAATAAATAAATAAATAAATAAATAAATAAACAAGCAAACAAATAAATAAATAAATAAATAAATAAATAAATAAATAAATAAATAAATAAATAAATAAATAAACGAATAAATAAACAAATAAATAAATAAATAAATAAATAAATAAATAAATAAATAAATAAATAAATAAATAAATAAATAAATAAATAAATAAATAAATAAATAAATAAATAAATAAATAAATAAATAAATAAATAAATAAATAAATAAATAAATAAATAAATAAATAAATAAATAAATAAATAAATAAATAAATAAATAAATAAATAAATAAATAAATAAATAAATAGATAAATAGATAAATAGATAAATAAATAAATAAATAAATAAATAAATATTATTTTGTGAAAGTTCTTTGACTGACCTATACCAGTTAAAAGTTTGACACAGTCCCTGTTCAAAATAAAAGTAGTCGAAGAAGCCTTGTTATTAAACTTTGACGCAGAAATTTCCAAAGGCTTCTTTTGAATCCAACATTTGAATACTGCACTCGCATCCCAGTTGACTACAAAGCAACCAATTGTTGATTTGCATACAAGGAGGCAATCGTTCAAGGTATTTCCATAAGATTGTTCGAGTCCAGGAAACTGACTTTTTGTTGTCACGGTCCAGCAATTGAGATCTGATCATTTGATGAAAATTAATAATATACTTGTAATATTAGTTTAATAATTAATAATTTAGTTGAAATAATGAAATACTTAGTTCGTCGAAATTATTCAAATTTGCCATTTGAACTGACCAGCATTTGCAGTGATTGTTCCACAAGTAGGATCGTATAAATAATTTGTAACTGTTGGTGCAGGTGCTAAATCTGCTTCGTTTGCCACAAATGTGTCACTTTGTTGGTACCAGCATTTTGGAATAGTTTCTGAATCTATGTCGACAGCATGGCAAAAGTCATTTTCTCTGCATTTTTTTGTGCATTCTACGCTGTCATTGATATTAACAGAATTTTGTAGACCCGGTCCAGTGTATTGTGTCTTGTCTTTTTCAGACCAACATTTCAACTCAGCTGCTCAGAAGAAATATCAAATATCGAAATAACTTTAAATAAAAAATTACTAAACAATTCATTTGGATCATTAATAACATTTTTTAAAATTTTCTACGACTAATTATAACCAACTAACCTATTTGGGATCCCGTTATCATAGATACAACAGCCAAAAATATTACTATCTTCGCATACATTTTTAGCATGTTAGTTGAGCCCAGACGATGTTTTTTTGAAACTCAACTCAAGTCAAGCTCCTTAAATTGTAAATTGGAGACAGAATATTTTTACCTGTCTTTCGATGAGAGCTTTCACTTTATTTTTCGTGTTTGTGCAGTAAATTCTCACTTGTCTCTATGCTTCATTGGACAATAATCTATTTTGACGACAACGGTCAAATAACATCGCTATTTTAATAATTCCTTATTTTAGCCAATAATATGTTCTATTTTATGGCAATAATTATTATTTGTCTCAAATTTTCATTTTTAATAATTCTGATGTTAATGTTTTATTCTGTTTGAATTTTAAGGCATTCTATGCTACCTATGTTTGGTTTTGTTCGGTTCACTTTTTTCGGCGAAACGATTTTCTGGTTGCGGATGTTAAAAAATAAATACAATCGAAAATAAACTCTAAGTAACGCCAAAAAAATTTGTTACGATAACATTAAAAAAAACTATTCGCGTATTTAATCTGTTCGAGATCGTACATAACTCATCTAGGATTATGGAGGAGATTTAGAAATTAATGGTGAAATGTCACGAGAGCGAGAGTTCACTATCATCACTCACCTGGGAGATTCAGAAATTTGTGAGGATTTCACTATCATCTCGTCAGTTCAACTAATAATATGAGAATCAAGATATAATTAGATACAAAAATTGGGTAAAACCGTCAGGTTGCCCCCTCATATTCATAAATATCCAAGCCCCTCCCTAACGAGCAAGTGTTGCTCCACCCCCCGTGCATATCATTATGAAATCGTTGGTGAGAACAACGAAGATTAATTGAATTTTAAATGAAAAACGGTTGGGGATAAGGTTAGGGTTAGGGTTAGGGTTAAGGGTAGGGTTAGGGTTAGGGTTAAGGGTAGGGTTAGGGTTAGGGTAGGGTAGGGTAGGGTTAGGGTTTAGGGTAGGGTTAGGGTTTTGGATAGGGTTAGGGTTTTGGATAGGGTTAGGGTTAGGGTTTCTTAAAAACATATCATTCAATTTATTTAACACAGGACTCTCCAGGGATCAATCATCGCTGATATATTATACCTCGCTATACCTTGTTATAGGCGGGACTAATTATGCAATTCTTAACAAGGGGGGGTGGGGCTTAGCTCATTAAATGTTGCAGGGGGCATCTCGACGGTTTTACCCAAAAATTGTATAGAAATAAATAGAACTTTGTTTTTCCCCTGGTCGTTTTAAAAACCAAATTTACGATAGTTGAAAACATAATCATTCCAACTCAATTCAGGATCCAATTCTTTCATTCAAATCCTTCTTTTGCTAAATCTAATTTGAAATTAATCTCTATACAGTGTTATGTACTTCAATACCAGATTCAATTAGGGAGTTAACTTGTTTACATTCCTGTCCTTTTGAGTTATTGTTCTTGTTGTTTAAAAAATTGTATAAGTCACATCTAGTGAGAGATGTCTCAGTTGTTTGAGTTTACATAGTTGCATTAGATATCTTATGATTTTCAGGGACAGTCTGTCTAGCGGAAGCTTGCGCTTCCTTAAGACTGACCCTATGAGTTTATTTTGTTGTTTTTTAAGTTCATTTGTTTCATTGTGTTATGTACATAATTGTTTGTTTAATATTGTACATGTTCAATTTGCTATTTGTTCTTTCAGTTGCTTTGATACCTTAATAAACTCATAAAAAAATCTCTCGCAAAAGAGAAGTCAAAATTAAAATTGTCTAATACCTTCACTTGACGAAATGAACTTAGACTATTTGATTAGAATAAATTGTAAAAAAAACTTTACATAAGCAGAAAATATATCAATGTCGCCACTTGCCTCCCATCGAGAGCCAAAACATTATATGGCAGGTGTACGAAGAGCAGAATTAATGTATAAATTTCATATTTAGCATTAATTTCCCTCATGGGCTCATGTAAAAATTCGAACTCCGAGGTCAAACACAACAAGTGCGTAATAGTGGTTACCAGTTGAGCTTCGATCTTTTTGTTTTCTCGTTTAGTTTCTCGAAAATCGCAGTGCATGTTAAGCCGAGAGATTTCAATTGAATTCAAAGAAAACTCTTCCTCGATAATTTTCAATACATTTTATTTGAATGAAATTCAACAAAGCCTCTCAAATAATACGGAAAAGTTGTATAGCTAAATCATAAAAGCAAACTCCCCGACAGACATATTAGAAAATGATGATCAAGTGAGGAAAATAATGATACTAAAATAAAATCATATAAATCTATAAATATGATTCAAAATTCCATTAGCCAAGACTAACTAGAAATTAAATATTCTTATTTTAAATAATGTTTTTGCTTATTTAAATAAAAAAACTTTTGGAAATTCCTCAAGTCCAGTGCACATTTATTTGGGACAGTTTCTGCAGAAAATATACGATGTCACATCCGCCTTCTTGTAGAAATAGGTCTTACTATTGTAGATCAAAATCAACCATGTTGCAATCATTGTTATTTTGGCAGTACTCCAAGCAAGATTTGAGATCATTCTTGTCAATTTGAACTAAATCCTCTGGTCCATAGCACCTCAAATCGGAGACAATCCAAAAAGTCATATCTAATGAGCATTATTTTGAAACATTATTAATAATATATCAAATTTTATTAATGTTCTCATTGAACTCACCTATACCGCTTATAAGATTATAACAGTCTCTGTTCAAAATAAAATTTGTCGAAGAAGCCTTTTCAGTGAGGCCTGACGAGGAAACTTGCATGGGCTGTGTCTGAATCCAGCATTTATCTGAAGCATCCGTATCCCAATTGACTACCGAGCAATAACTTCTTGATTTACACTCAAAGAGGCAATCGTTCAAATTGTTTCTAGAAAATGCTTCAAGTCCGGGAAATTCTCTTTTTGTTGTCACGGTCCAACAATTGAGATCTGATCATTTGTTGAAATTAAATAGTTTATTTGAGTACTTAATAAATTAGTTATGATAATCAAAATTGTCCGAAGTTTTTAATTTCGCCATTTTAACTGACCAGCATCTGCAGTTATTGTTCCACAAGTGGGATCGTATAAATAATTTGTAACTGTTGAAGCAGCTCTTAAATCTGCTTCGCTTGCCACAAATTTGTCATTTTGTTGGTACCAGCAATTCGGTTCACTGTTTTTCGCTATGTCGGCAGCATGGCAAAAGTCATTCTCTCTGCATTTTTTTGTGCAGTCTACGCTATCATTGATATCGACAGAATGTTGTAAACCCGGTCCAGCGTATTGTGTCTTGAGTTTTTCAGTCCAGCATTTCAACTCAGCTGCTCAGAAGAAACATATTATTATAGAATCTGCTGAAATCCAGGATTATTACATAAATCGGTAATGTATTTGGAATAATATTACATTCAATTGGTAAATAGTTTTACGGTGAATCATCATCAGCTAACCTATCTGAGAGCCTGTGGCCACTGAAATCGCTAAGCAAAAGTATTATTATCTTCGCATACATTTTTAATTCGAACCTAAGGAATGTTTTTTTTACCCTGTTCTCAAGTTGCTTATATTAGAAATTGGGGACAGATTATTTTGACTTGTTATTAAATGATTCATTTTGTGTATCTTGTTTACCATAGTAAATTCTCATTTGTCTCCTATGCTTCATCGGACAATTTCCTATATTTATATCATTCCATCCTTTAGATCGCATATGTTTTAGACAGTAAGATAATTTGTTTCGTAGTTAAAAATTCTTGTATTTATCACTCAAGAAGAGAAAATTGGAACAGTTTTAACTTTATGCTGTGCTTCGTCTTTTTATTAGAAAAGGATCGGTTTGAGCCTAACAGGGTAGTTTGACTGACGTATCGAAATCAGCCAGGCTGCAATCCTCATTGTTTTGACAGATAAGACTTGATACCATTCGTATTCCAGGCACAATTTGAGATCATTCTTGTCAATTTGAACCAAATTCTTTGATCCATAACACCTCAAATCGGAGACAACAAAGAAAGTCATATCTAATGAGTAATATTATTTTTTTTGACACGTGAATGCTTTATAAATATCGTAATTTAATTGGACTTACATTAAAAGTTTAAGACGTTTTATTGTTCAAAATAAAATTTGAACTCGAAGAAGCTTGTTAAGTGAGGTTTGTGTTTTTGCCAAAACAAAAGTATTCTATTGATACCATCAGCTCGGCTTAGTGACAGTGCTTATTTCAGCAACAACGCAGAATTTATTCTTGCTGAATTTTTAAGGGATTTTATAGTATCATTGATATTTAGCGAATATTTCAGTAAACCCTTTCTCTCTCTCAGTTTAATATTTCAATTCGGATGTTAGAAGAAATGACAAACAAATATCAAGTCCAAACAGCGCTAAAAGTTCGTAATGTGAGCGAATCTAAACAAAGTGCTTTAACCTGAACGTATTTTATCTCTTTAGATGCCTTTCACTAACTCACTTGGGTTCCTGAAACCTCAGTAGTTATTACGTTCGCTTACTCACTTGGGTTCCTGAAACCTCAGTAGTTATTACGTTCGCTTACGTTTCTGACCCCACAATCTAACCACCGTAAACTTATATATAAACGCATAATTATGCTTGTGGACCTCAAGCTGTTTAAACAGAAAATTGGAATGAGAAATTTTAATCTGAAAGTATTTACTGCGCATCCCAAGTTACTATAAGGAAACTGTTTAATTTTATTTGAACTCAATGTCTTGTCTCGCATGTACCATCTTTGCAACTTCAAATACTTTCGGTCTGCCTAATCAGCAGGTCATACATTATTCAAACTGTGACATATTTATCTTGTCTTCATGTTGTTGTCTTCGAAAAGTGTTTTTGTGTAAAATTTGAACACTTTCATTTTACAATAAAAAGAAATAATGAAACACCGCAATAACGCGAAAACAATTATAAAATAACAAATATACTTTGTAGAATTTCGTACTGCTCAATGTAGTACATCAGCGGATATAAGGCCATCTTACTGCCTCTCCCTCTCCCTTTTGTAAAGAAAAAAATACATTTACATCAGCTTACTTGGAAGATATGAAAATTTAATATTTAGCATTAATTTCTCTCAAGGAATCCTGTAAAAATACCACATCCCCAGTCGATAACTATAAGTTCATAATAGTAGTATTAGTCTAGTACTAGAAGGAAGCGGGATACTAGTTAAAACTACTGGACTAGCAAAGTTACATCCGCAACCCATCCAAAGCCAACACATGTTATGCCTGGTGTCTGATGAGCACAATGGAAGGTGAGCAAAATTAGCTCGTTTTTTTAATTTAAATTTGATATTTAGCATTCAATTCCCTCATGGGCTCATTTAAAAATTCTGATTCCGACGCCAATCACAGTCTTAATAGTGGACCAACCCAATGTGTACAAAATGCGCTACCAATTGAGCTTCGACCTTTTTGAGTCATAACTCGTTTAGTTTTTCAAAAATCGCAGTGGATGTTAAGCCTAGAGATTTCAATTGGATTCAAACTCGCAAACTCTTTCCTCGATAATTTTCAATAGATTTTATTTGAATGAAATTTAACAAAGCCTCTCCAATAATACGAAAAGATGTACAGTTAAATCATAAAAGCAAACTCCCCGACAGATTTATCAGAAAATGATGATCAAGTGAGGAAAAGAGTGATACTAAAATAAAAACATGTCTACAAATATGATTCAGAATTCCATTAGCCCAGACTAAATAAAAATTAAATACTTTTTATTTTAAATAAATGTTTTTGCTTAAATGAGATTAAATAACTTTTGGAAAACTCTGCAAATCGATTGAGTATTTATTTTGGAGGGTAAATATATGTTGTCACGTCCTTACTCTTGTAGAAAGACTTGTTGCTGAGATTGCCATTAAGTATAACATGGGTGCAGGGAATGAAGAATGAAGGTACAAATGAAGCAGCTTTGCAGTTTGGTGTTTTATAACACTGCACCAGGCACTTGTTTAGATAGCGAACAGAGGGTAGTGCCATTATACCCTTTCCATTATAGTCGGTGCTGTTTCTAATTTCCAAGGAAGGATATACTAGTAGAAAAATTAAGGTAATATATTAGAATAAAATCGGTATTCAAAATATATATGTGAGATAAATACATCAACGCAATTTCAAATCCTTGATATGGAATTAAACAAATTTATAATAACCTTGTTCAAAAAAATTCTTGTACTGATCTCTCAAGAAGAGATAGTTGGAACAAGTTTTACTTTCAGCCAAACTTCCTCTTTTTATTTGAAAGGGTTTGGTCTGAGCCCAACAAGATGGTTTAACCGAAGGATCAAAATCAACCATGTTGCAATCATTGTTACTTTGGCAGTACTCCAAGCAAGATTTGAGATCATTCTTGTCAATTTGAACCAAATTCTCTGGTCCGTAGCACCTCAAATCGGAGACAATCCAAAAAGTCATATCTAATGACCATTATTTTGAAAAATTATTAATAATATATCAAATTTTATTAATTTTCTCATTGAACTCACCTATACTGCTTAAAAGATTATAACAGTCTCTGTTCAAAATGAAATTTGTAGAAGAAACCTTTTCTGTGAGGTTTGTCGAGGAAACTTGCACAGGCTGTTTTGGAATCCAACACTTCTCTACAGTATTTACATCCCAATTGGCCACCGAGCAATAACTTTTTGATTTGCACCCAAAGAGGCAATCCTCCAAGGTGCTACTGTAAAGCGCTTGAAGTCCGGGAAATTGTCTTTTTGTTGTCACGGTCCAACAATTGAGATCTGATCATTTGATGAAATTAAATAATTTACTTGTAATATTTATTAATTTCGTTGTAATACACAAACACTTTGCTCGACCAAATTGATCAATTTCGTCATTTGAACTAACCAGCATCTGCGGTGATTGTTCCACAGGTTGGATCGTATAAATAATTTGTAACTGTTGGTGCAGCTCTTAAATCTGCTTCGCTTGCCACAAATTTGTCATTTTGTTGGTACCAGCAATTCGGTAAACTGTTTTTCGCTATGTCGGCAGCATGGCAAAAGTCATTCTCTCTGCATTTTTTTGTGCAGTCTACGCTGTCATTGGTATCAACAGAATGTTGTAAACCCGGTCCAGCGTATTGTGTCTTGAGTTTTTCAGTCCAGCATTTCAACTCAGCTGTTCAGAAGAAAGCATATAATTAAATAGACAACTGACATATCTTGAATTACCTCATGTATTTGATGCATTAATGCATTGGAAGCACTAATTAATTTAATTAGTTATGTTTGTTGAATTGCCTACTGACCTATCTGAGAGCCCGAGGTTATTGAAATCGCAACCAAAAGTAATATTATTTTCGCAAACATTTTTATCACAACTGTCGAACCTAAGGAATGTTTTCTAAGGAAGCTCTTCTCAAGTTGCTTATATTAGAAGTAGGGGACTGGTTATTTTGACTTGTTATCAGATGATTTATTTTCTTTTACATTCCTATTTGTGTATCATGCTTCATCAATTTTCTGTATTTAAATAACTCGATCCATGATATTTCATATTCTGTAGACAGTAAGATAAAGATAATCCACCAAACTATTTTGGAGCCTGTGGCCAGTGATACAAAAGTATTATTACTATCTTCGCATGCATTTTCAGTATATGACTATAAATCTTTGGAAGCCTTTTGCTTTTCCAATAATATGGCCGCTTAAAGTGTAAAATGAAGACAGGTTAATTTGACTTGTTATTCGGTGTCCAGTCTGCTTATATCTTGTTTGCTACAATTGTAGTTCGACTTGTATCGTATGCCTCGTTGAACAATTTTCTAAATTTAAGACCACTGACTCATGAATTTGTTCATCTTTAGGAAAATAACATATTTCATTTCATAGCAATTCTTTTATTGATTCACATTCATACTTCGCATTAACAACATATTTGTTGCATTATATGTTATATTTAAACACAAAAAAATAAATAAATTTCCATAATTTATTCTTTACAATGATGGACGTGAAACAGCATTTTGCGAATAAACTTTAAAACTTTCTGAGCTAAACTTTCTTTAACGAATCAATGAAACCGTGGAAGGAAAATAAATAAATAAAATTTAGAGCATCAATTAACTCTGAGAGAAGTTATAGAGTGCTAAGCTAAGTTCTCGTCTAGGCCATGATTGGTCACTTTCCGAGTTTATCCTGAGTACATCCTACGTCTGGAACGTACAGTGTCACATCTTTCTGCTCCAAATACTGGTTATCTTCGAGTTCTTTATTCGATATGACGTGTTGACACGGATTTCCGGAGTTGGCGTCATAAATAGCAGCCTTGCAAGAAGGATTTGAGTAGCAAGGCGTCAAACAACTGTCCAAGTTACGTGCTGTGGAAACGCCCTGAAGTCCATTACCGTTGTAGTTGGTATCGTTGAGATAAAACCAGCAATAAGACTGTTGCTCCACTGAAAAAGCTGCATAATCAACAATTTAGAAATCATTAAGATCTCTAATTGTGATTAAAAAGCTACGTAGTATATTGTATTTGTAGAAATTAGCCGATCCTTTGAGTTGACTCATAGTCGGTTTAGGCACTTTTAAAATTACATTTTTATTTAAATACATAGATTCTGGTTATATTATTATATTCCTCGGTTGTAATATGTTGTTTCATTAAAATGGGAGCAAATATCAATCATGCATTGCAATAGAACAAACCTGGATATTTCTTTTCGTAATCCTTTCGCAAGAACAGGAAATTATATCCTGTATTGCTCCAAACTAGATTACCCCTTTTTATGACAAACGGGTTCGTCTGGGCGTAGCAGGGCGTTTTACTGGCAGGATTGAAATCCACCATGTAGCAGTATTGATTCTTCTTGCAGAAGTCAAGACATTCTCTAAGACTGTACAGATCAATTTGGGTTAGCCACTCTGCTCCATACTGGGCCATTTCAGTTACTTTCCAATAGTCTTTTTCATCAGTGGGGACTGCGTGAAAATGTATAAGTTTATGAAATTAGTTTAATTATTTAAATGTCAAATTTATTATTTTATATGCTCATTCGTGAAAAACGTATTTGAAAATACAACTTCAGGTGCAATAATCTCACTCGCTTCAGTGATAAGCTTTAGACACTCTCTATTAAGCATAAAGTTTGTTCCAACTAATGTCCACCACAGTTTCCTCGGTGAGACATCCATGGGACCCGTTTGCATCCAGCAATTTGGAGACGTCAAAGTGTTCCAATCGACTGTGCGACAGATATCTTTCTCAATACAAGTGTCGAGGCACTCTTTCAAAGTTCTTCTGTCGAACTTTGTCAGACCAAAAATACGAGAATCTATCGATACAGTCCAACAATTGAGATCTGTAATGAAAACCATTGATCGTTGCCGTCATACTTTATCTCACCACATTATAATTTAAACAATTTATATATATATATTATAATTTAAACAATGCATGACGCTTTCCGAGCATTTCCTTACCAACTCCTTCGGTTAATTCTGCACATTTGGAACTGTAAAAGTAATTTGTGCAGCCTGCTTTTGGCAATACGTCTGTCTTGAGAGCTGTGAATGTCTTTTGTTGGTACCAGCATTTAGGCCTCGAGTTTTCGTCTATGTCCACCACGTAACAGTGAGAAAGTCCTCTACACTTGTTTATGCATTCCATAGTATCGTCAATGTTTTCCGATATCGTGAGGCCAAGTCCCAAATAATGGGAGTCATTTTTTCTGTCCCAGCACTTCAGTTCGGCTGAAATTTGAATGCATTTACTATACATATTACAGTCGCTTGTTAAAAGATTTTGTAGGAGTGTCTCACCTAATTGGAGTCCACTGCCTAAGGAGACAGCGATAAATAGACACAAGAACTTCAGAAGCATTCTCGGAAAAGTCCTAATAAAGGAAATTCAGGAAAAAACAAAACAAAACAAATATAAACAAGATTCTTAATTCATAAAAAATTAATTTTCTTTAAATTAATTCACGTGTCTGACCTGTTCTCACTGGCATCTACATTGGTAGCTACAGAGCGTATATTTATAGAAATCCGATTACAATTGAAACCATTAGGTTCGTGGTCCGATGATTTGAAAACATCTCATCGTTGATTGCCAATCGATCTTTATTTTCATTCGATGGCGGTGAAAAACACGTCTATATTTTCTCCTGCAAATCATTAAACGTTCAAGTCTCGATTCGCCAACTTGCCGATCCATGATGGTAAGTGATTGATTCAATCGCAAGTGATTGGTTGAATTCTGATTGAATTTCATGAATCTTACATGGTTTTGTTAAGCTGAAGTCCTACTTTTGGCACCCAGTCACCACGTTTATCCTGGGATCGTTTTGTCGGGCTTGTTAATTCAAAAATCAACCTCTTTTTATTTTTTTAAATAAACTTGTTTTTCATAAATGAACAGAAAGAAATTAGGTTTAGTAGCTTAAGCAATCTTCTTTCAAGCAATCAGTTTATCGGTTTAAAAAGATTGTAGTGAAAAATATGGATTTCGAAGATGATAATATTTTGAAAACACGAAACAACAGCGAACGTGTGGACGGAAAAGTAAAAAGTTTGTTTTCAATGGAGCTTATGAATCTGAACGTGTAGCTCTAATTTTAGATTAACAATTTTGGATTTTTTTAAAATTAATACTTTATAAAATATTATAGTAACAATAATCCTTCATATTTTGGAACATATTTTTCATCCTTTTAACTATTTTTTCTTGTTTCAAGGTTGCAAAAGCAGAAAACAACTGAGAGAGCCAAACAATCACACCTCACATCTTATCGATTACATAACATTTAACGGCATAAGGCGTGCATTCTTACCTGAGATGAAAGATTAAATGGGTATTAATCGTATATTAAATAAATTGTTAAATTTATTAATGAAAGTTTTATTTCCTTGATTAATGTTTAAATATATTTTGTATAAAATAAAATATATATAAGTAAATACAAAAAAACCCGAATAAGTATTAAACAAATTATTCAATCAATTCGTTTAATTAAGTTGCTAAAATGAACGCCCTGATGACAATGTTTTTTTCTATTTTCTAGAGTTTAATTTGTCAGAAAATAGTTAATAATTTCATGTTTCACAGATAAATTTGACGTATTTGAAATAAATTGAATTATTAAAAGGAATTAAATTTTTACTTTTAGTTTGTCCAGTTGCAGGGATAAATCAATAAGTTATATATCGTAAAACACAATCGATTTTCTTAGCTTTCGACATTGCATTCTCTACGTACTATATAAGAATAAAAGCCTTTCATTGGTTTGAAAGCATCATTTTCTAAAGGTCCAAGCAAGTATTGACAGGGTTCCAAAGCATTCTGTGGATTGTAAAGGGCCAATTTGCATTCGTTACCCTTGAATCATAGGCAATCTTTCAAGCTATGGACCGAAAGATTTGTCACAAGATGCAATCCCTGGTAAGTCGTGATAATTAAGTATAATAATAATAACGTTATTATTATTATTAATTAGTAATAATAATACCTTAAAATAGTAGCTATTGAAATATTATTATTTATTAAATATTATTAATTAATAATAATAATAATGTAAATATTGTTGCCATTATTATTTCAATGGCTACTATTTTAAGGTAGGATGGTTAAAGGTACACAGTGCGAAGAGAAACTACGAGTGCACTCCATAATTTTGTTTAAACTCATGAATTGAATGTTTGATTTGGAAAAAAATTTAATATATTCATTTTAATTATAAATTTATTCTGATTAATCTTCATTCTTTCTTTAAAATATTTTGACGCATTAACTTAGAAATTCAAAATAGCGATTTGGAGACACCCAAAAATACATAGAAGATACACTTTCAAAAATTAGTACAACTTATTTTTATTATAAATTATTATTATTATTATTATTATTATTTTGGAAATAATTTTTTTTGTTCCAATAAAAAGTCTGCTGAATGAGGTCATACATTCGGGTCGTGCCTCGAGGAAATCTAATTTTAGCCACCAATTAGAGAACGTCTACATGACCTAGTACAACTTATTCAAAACATGGATAAAAAAGGTTACTTTGAAGCAATATTTCTTGTCCCTTTAATTAAATTTAATAAATCCGTTATAAGTTGATTTTGAACAAAATAGGAAATTTTTATGAAGTGTTGCAACTGTTCACTTCTTTTCAGTTTCCTCTAAACAAAAATTAAAAAAAAAAAAAAGAAGAGACTCAAGCCTCTTTTTTAGGCCTTTTTGATTCTCGTAATTGTTGCACTGGCTCGCATGAATTTGACCGGTACAGTGCCTCTGTAGCTCACGCGTTCGGCGCTATATAAATGACTTATTATTATTATTATTATTATTATTATTAATTATTATTATTATTATTATTATTATTAATTATTATTATTATTATTATTATTATTATTATTATTATTATTTTTTTTTTTTTTTTTTTTATTTATTTTCTCGGCCTCACACCCAAAACACAAACAACAATATTCCGACGGCCTCTCCAAAGTTTAGTGTCCGCACTAGGGCCCGAGATCACCCTGGACATTCGGTCAGAAGGTGAAATCACGATCGAACGCGCCGAGTAACGTCAACTGCCAATGTCATTGAGAATTCGCAGTCCGAGAAAGTGCGATTGCCCTCGGAAGTGGGCACCTGTGAGCCCTCCAGATTTTGTAGCTGTGGCTGAGGACCGAGAGCACAACGTACATTAAACTCGTCTTCGAAGCGCCGCACTCTCTCCAGAATCTGTATGATTCTGCACTCATGACTCCTCTCCAGTTGCAAACGCAGGCGCCAACCTTCGGAAGCATTCTTTGGACGCCGCCTGGGGCATTCCTCAACATCCAATCATGAACATCTTTAAGGTCGTACTTTGAAACCTTGCTCTCATGACACTTGTCTAAATCATAATCATCGGATGTCACGGCAACATCAGTCACTATGTAGAGGTCACCTCTCCAGGCACACAGATCAGGAATCTTGAGTCCCTTTTCTGTGGGAATACGGGGCTCTGTTACCGTAGTATAGCCCTTTTTTCGTAGTTCCCGTTCTAATTCCCTAACGACAGCGTTGTGTCTTTCATGTCTTGGGCCATCAGTTCTCGGGCATCTCTGGATCATGTGGCCCAGCGATTCGAAAGAATTGCAGCCCTCACCGCATCTCCTTGAAGCCAGAGGATTCCATCTTGACGCTCGGAGTCTGCAGTGAAGGGCAGCCGCTCGGACCTTTATGCATTTGATATATTGGCCAGATGAAATTCTTGGGACCGCTGCTGAAATCCAATCACTCATTCCAATTCCTCTGGTGAATGATCTTAATCCATAACCGTCCACTGTTTTGTATAGGCTCTCTGATGCCGCCACTTTCCAATCTGGTTTTGATTGTTTTGCCTCCGACGTTCCAAATTTCCGGAATTCTCTCATGATCAGGGTGTTGTTCCTAAGAACATCCAACAGGAATTCATCTTTACGACTACCTGTCTCAGAGAAGATCTCTGTCAATCTATTTATTCTGAGCCGGGGAACCCATTGTTTAAGTGGGAGAATTCCCAGACCACCGGATTTGACGGGAGCATGGTAAAATGGCTTTGGGACATCCTTTGGAAGATGAAGCCAATGCCTTGTTGCTTTCCTAATCGCGGTATCTGAGGAACTCAGAGAACCGAGGTTGACCTCGCCAAAGGTAAGTTTGTGAACGAGGCTTGGTATCAGATGGACTTTTAGAATATATAGGCGTTGGCACGGCTTAATTGGTGCTTTTGAAATGGAGTTGAGAGACTTTTGAATTTCATAACCGATCGACACTGGCTGCTTTCGAACTCCAATCTGTATCCCCAGGTATTTGTAGGTCTCTGAGACGTCTATTGCTTTGATATCCTGTGATTGAAATTTAATGTAGGGTGTAGGATTGACTATCCAGCGTTTTTCCTTGCAATGAGTTTCGGTTCGGAGTGTGGCGCACTTGTTTGGATTGATTTTAAGTCCTGCGCTGCCCATTGCCGTTTCAAGTTGCTCCATCAACTTCTTCATTCCGATGTCAGTTGTTGACATCATTACCAGATCATCAGCGAATGCAATATAATTGCATCTGATCGCTGAATTTCTGCCAGCCGTGACACCAATTGATTGGTCCAGTTCGCTGGTTATCATATCCATGACCGCATTGAATAAGTGGGGGGACATCGGGTCTCCTTGACGAACTCCTCTTTTCACCTGTACCCCTCTACTAAGTACTCCCTCTGCTTTAAAGTGAACCTCACTTTCTTTGTACAGCTCCGCCAGGTAGTTTAAGAGGAGAGGTGGAGTGCCGAGTCTGGCAGCAGCCCTGAGGATAGATTTATGGGATACTGAGTCGAAAGCTTTGGTGACGTCGACAAATGTCAGGTTAAGTTTTTGGATTTGTTCTTTCTTTTTTTGAATTATTGATTTGATGAGAAAGAGATTTTGTGCAATGCCATCCCCCGGACAGAAAGCTTTTTGTCTCCATGACAGGGGCCAATTCCCCAACATTCTACCTCCAAGGATACGATGGAAGAGACGCGCCATAATCGGACCTACAGTGATAGGTCGATAGTCGCTCGGAGTCGAGGCCTCTTTATTCTTCGGAATGAATGTGACGATTCCCGATTTGAATGATGCGGGAGGTAATCCTGTTAGCAACCAGAGAGACATGTGAACAGCGAGATCGTCGTAACTGAGTTTTGCAAGATGCCTTTTTCGAATGCCATCCTGTCCAGGGCTGCTGTCCTTTAGTCCCCGGAATGCAATCTCTACATCCCATTTGGTGATCGGATCTTGCATTTCTGTTGCGATGTCTCTGATCGTCACCACAGGCCTGTCATCCTCCACCGATGTCTCCCCAAAGATCTCGCTCCAATAATCCGCCAACCCCGCAGGGAAATCGCCTGTCTGGGCTTCATATTCTTCTTTCAAAACCGAGTGCGCTGCCGAGGATGGACTTTTTCGGAAAAGTTTTTGCAGACTAGCATAGCACTTCTGTCGTTCTAACTTTTTCTGTTCCTTTTTTGACACCCTGATTTTTGTTTTCCGGAAAGTTCTGCATTTGTTTTCTGATTTGCTTTGGACGTGATTGTTGTTTCTGTGTCCACTTTCAGCACGATCGGCAGGTTGTTTGGGCTCACTGCTATTGATCTTCTGTGGAATTTGTGTTGAGATCCACTTTTCATATTCCTTATTAATCAGTGAGATTTTCTCTGTTCTCGGGAGCTTCTCGTTTATGAGGTTGGAGAACTCTTCACCATCTAGATGGATCATTTGGTATCTTTCAATCACAAATTGCTTCAACTTTAACTGATTGTCTATTGCAATTGAGTTGCTGACTATTTTCTCTTTCTCCTCATTCGTAGGCGGCATTCCTAAAATCTGGTTTTCAGTCTGTCTCAAGGCCACAGAATCCTGAAAGGCATTGCTTAGAAGGCTCTTGTAACCAGGCTTGTTTCTGATTCTCTTTATGCGCCTAACACTCACATCCGGGAAGTGTCTGGAGAGGGCGATATTGATTCTTTTCCTTTCCTGGTCATTAAGTCCAGCTTCAGCTCTCGACATATTCCTCCATAGTTCTTTTGATTGTCCCGAGTGAACGTCCTCATATGATTCTTCGCAAACAGAATTTCTACTCGTAGTCAGCTCAGTTGGACTCTCGGCTAATGACGTCTGAGAATTTTCTGAGGACCTGGTTTTACTGATGCATTGTTGGAGAATAGTTCTGTATTCTGTCTGTCTTCTATGTCCTCGAATGGAGGCCAAGGTTCGGTGAGGGAAATGTTTGTGGAGTTCAATGTTGATGAATCTAACTCCTTGTTGCTTCAGTTCTATCTCCAACATTGCCATCACATGGGATTCCTCTTTATCCCATCTACATTTTCCGTAGCTTTTTCCTGACCTTTTTGCGTGACACTGAACTGGATGGACGCGACTTTCGTGAATTCTTGCTCCTTTGGATGTTTTGAATTCCGCATTACAATATTCGCACTTTGGCTGTACAGTCACTGGAGTCTCAGAAGGACCAGAACAGTCTTTCACCTTTGTGAGAGCCAACAAGGTGCGCGCGCGGGTTTGCATTGTTTACTTCTTGTTCTTTCCGACGATTCTTCAAGTTGAATTAAATCCAAAAATTCACAAAAACATCGACTAGCAGACGTACTCGGAAGCAAACAAGCTTAAAATGACTTCTTTCTCTTCTGTTTTCCTGAAGTTGTGGAGTCTAGAACAATGCAAGACGTCGACAGAAAAATTTACGCTGTTCAACTTCAGTTTTTCCCCTTTGAACTTGAGAATGGTCTCACAATCCTAAACGGAATGTAGGGGACACGAAATGGTCAGAAAAAAAGCAAAACTGCCGCAAAAACCGTAAAATTATCGAGAATTCGCGAAAAACAGCCGCACGACCACTCGCTCGAGACGCAAAGTCATCATTATCTTTATTATTATTATTATTATTATTATTATTATTATTATTATTATTACTATTACTTTTTTTTTTTTTTTTTTTTTATTTATTTTCTCGGCCTCACACCCAAAACACAAACAACAATATTCCGACGGCCTCTCCAAAGTTTAGTGTCCGCACTAGGGCCCGAGATCACCCTGGACATTCGGTCAGAAGGTGAAATCACGATCGAACGCGCCGAGTAACGTCAACTGCCAATGTCATTGAGAATTCGCAGTCCGAGAAAGTGCGATTGCCCTCGGAAGTGGGCACCTGTGAGCCCTCCAGATTTTGTAGCTGTGGCTGAGGACCGAGAGCACAACGTACATTAAACTCGTCTTCGAAGCGCCGCACTCTCTCCAGAATCTGTATGATTCTGCACTCATGACTCCTCTCCAGTTGCAAACGCAGGCGCCAACCTTCGGAAGCATTCTTTGGACGCCGCCTGGGGCATTCCTCAACATCCAATCATGAACATCTTTAAGGTCGTACTTTGAAACCTTGCTCTCATGACACTTGTCTAAATCATAATCATCGGATGTCACGGCAACATCAGTCACTATGTAGAGGTCACCTCTCCAGGCACACAGATCAGGAATCTTGAGTCCCTTTTCTGTGGGAATACGGGGCTCTGTTACCGTAGTATAGCCCTTTTTTCGTAGTTCCCGTTCTAATTCCCTAACGACAGCGTTGTGTCTTTCATGTCTTGGGCCATCAGTTCTCGGGCATCTCTGGATCATGTGGCCCAGCGATTCGAAAGAATTGCAGCCCTCACCGCATCTCCTTGAAGCCAGAGGATTCCATCTTGACGCTCGGAGTCTGCAGTGAAGGGCAGCCGCTCGGACCTTTATGCATTTGATATATTGGCCAGATGAAATTCTTGGGACCGCTGCTGAAATCCAATCACTCATTCCAATTCCTCTGGTGAATGATCTTAATCCATAACCGTCCACTGTTTTGTATAGGCTCTCTGATGCCGCCACTTTCCAATCTGGTTTTGAATTACAGGAAAGTCAGAGGTTCGAAGACGATCAAATTAAGCCGTTTTGATCTAATAAACGCGCTCCTCCCCTCGCGGGTCAGAGCTTGGTTGCATGTATTAGCTCTAGAATTACCACAGTTATCCAAGTAGAATAGTACGATCTAATAAATCATGGGTGGCCTAATGAGCCATTCGCAGCTTCACCGTGTAAAGGTATGAGCTTAGACATGCATGGCTTAATCTTTGAGACAAGCATATGACTACTGGCAGGATCAACCAGGTAATGAATTTATTATTATTATTATTATTATTATTATTATTATTATTATTATTATTATTATTAAACGCAGCCGATCGTTTATATTCGTCACGAATCTCAGGATAGTAATGCAACAAATGTCTTTATTTTCTTCAAAGCCAATCCTTTATTCATGTAAATTTTGTAACAGTACGTGTTTAAAGTTCCGTCTGTTCTTACATCCTCTAGGTAAACGTTAACCGTTATTGTTTAAAATCGTTTGTAAAATCCCATTCGTAAGCAAATTGGTAAATTGAATTGTCTTTCTTTCTATTTTTTCTTCATATCCGAGCAGTCTCTATTGGGTATGTAAGTGATGACTCCCACTTTGTCCGGGAATTTAGTCATATCAACAGGACCGTTTACACGCGAGCATGGACTTGTTGATTTTGCCTCGAAAGTGACTGCCCCGCACTTAGAATCACGGAGGCACAAATCGAGACATTTGTCCAAATTTGTGACAGACGGAACTCGTTCGAGACCAGGACCTGAGTAAGTGGCATCATTCTGGAAGAGCCAGCAGGAAGTCTCTTCTTCGACTGTATGACAAGATAAATAAATACTTTATATTAATTTAATATTTTAATATTAATATTTTAGTATTTTATTTTATAATTTTAATTATTTATTTATTTTGTAATTGGATGGAAGTCAAATATCTTGCCTTTAACAGTTCCGGTCAGACTTGAGTCGTATACTTTGAAGTCGTAAGAATAAGAAATTAAGGCAATTTATTTTGTATTTATATAATATTTATTTTATTTATTTACAATTGTATAGAAGTCAAATGCCTTGCCTTTAGCACTTCTAGACAGACTTGCGGCATATTCCTCGCGCAAGAAAAAGAAATTGTAGCAGGTTTTGCTGTCAACCAGTTTACCCCTCAGCAATGAGAATGGTTTTGTTTGTGCCCAACAGGGTGGTGAAGTGGGAGGATCAAAATCGAACATGTTACAATATTCATTGGTTTGGCAGTAATTCATGCAAGACTGAAGATCCCACATGTTGACTTGTACAAGTCCGGGCGATGCATATCCTGTTAGTGCAGACACTCTCCAAAACCTCATGTCTGAAATAATGTTATGTGCCTTTTTAATTTTACCTGATATCTTGAGGCATTTGTAATTATAAAAATTGTAACTTAATTTGTCATTTGTTTTTAATGTACATAATTGGCCTGCCTTTCTATTCTACTAACCAACACCGTGTATCATTGAAAGGCAGTTCCTATTCAGGATGAAATTGGTAACTGAGGTCTTAGGAACAAGCTTAGATAAGGACACTTCCATTGATTTCATCTGAATCCAACACTTAGGAGAGGTATTTACATCATAGTCGACCACAGAACAATAGCCATTGTCAATGCATATCTTGAGGCAATCTTCTAAATTTCTACTGTCAGTTTGAGTCAGCCCAAGGATTTGATAAGCTGGTGTCACCGTCCAACAATTCAGATCTGTTAAAGGATCAATTTACAAAATTTTATTTTTTAAAAATATCCAAAGATATATTTGTTTGCTGTGCTTTTAAAAGACGTATAATTTTTTTCTTACCAACTCCTCTGGTAATTTCTACACAGTTGGGATTGAGCATATAATTTGTAACTGAACTCATGGGTCTCAAATTATCCTGGCTAATCGCAACATCTTGTGTTTGAAGCCAGCAGTTATGTATTGTGTCCTTGTCTACATCCACTACCCGGCAGAAGTTTATTTTCTGACATTCCTTGATGCATTCCACGTCGTCATCGATATGATCGGACTTTTCCAGCCCTGGTGCGCTATAATGTTTCTGGTTGGTCCGAGTCCAGCACTTCAATTCATCTAAAATTAGTTTCAAGAATTCTTTCTTTTTTAACAACTGCTACGTTATTGGGTTTTAAGTGCCGATGGAAATACTAATTAAAGAAACATCGTTACTTACAAATTTGAGAACCTGAGGCTAAATACAACACTGCCAGTAGATGGAATATGATTTTAAACGCCATATCTGCAAAATGCTAAAAAAAAAATAATTCATAATTTATGTAGAAATAACAGTGTAACACGAATGTAACTTAACAACTTACTTTTGACCCTGATGTAGAATCACCTACGATGTGAAAAATAAGTCAGATTTTATATCAATATCGAAAGGGTTTTCTGTCACGACATCCGTAAATTGTTTGTCTCCTTCATACAAAACATGAGCTGAAGAAGAGATTTGTTTTCCCCTGGGAACATTGCCTTTTTCTTTTCAAAACAGAAGAAGCTGATGAAAACACTTGCAGACGCCGCACCCAACTCAGTAATTTATTTCAGCTCCGATTTCATGTTGAGAATCGATGAAGTTGATCGAACGGCATCGATTAGGATAAAATTATTTGCCATTAATTTCTTTTGACCAACATCTATCATCAATTGTTCTTCTTAAATTAGATTACAAAAGTTATTATTATATAGACTATAAAAAGGCGATGTTAGATATTGTAATATTTGCGGCTTAATAAACAAATAAACGCCATTATGTTTTGTTCACCTAGTAAATAGCAAGGTAAAAACAACAATTTAAGTAAAAAATGTTAATAATTGCCCAGATTTTGGCTCTGGTTCTTTCTAATGATTACGGTAAAGAAAATTCATAATTTATGTAGAAATCTTTATGTAGATTTAAATATTACCTGACCTATTTTTTTGTTAAAAATGCAACTGGTTTAGTTCAACCGAGAACAACTTTTGATGTTTTATAATTGATAACTAATTAACTGAAATATCGATTTTTTAAAATTTATTTTCACTCTTTCAATTACTTGGCCTTTCTCCTCTCAAGCCTTAGATAATTTCTTAAAATTATAAATTATTATCCTGCAATTAATCGAAACGACTAAATTCAAAAAAATAATTGTAATTAATAATGCTGTTATTATTATTACCACCGGTAATAGAATTATCTGATGAATTCAGATATTACTTTCACAGATGAGGTTCTGCTTTCCGTAGAAAATTTCAAGGTAATTATTTTTCCTGAAAATATCTGGTGAAAATTGTAACTGGAACTCCAATGCATAGAATTGAGTGGCGTCTCCAGTATCGCGTGAGGGTCTTTATGTTCATCGACTCCTGCTAGAAAATGGTCAATGAAAAGGAGTATTATCGACTTAATAGTGACATTTGGGTTGGTTGAAAACAATTGCTGGTAAATCGATAAAAAAAAGACGAAAAACAAAGTTGATTTGTCAGCTGAACACGCAAATGTTGCACTCGAAGAGACATTATCAATCACATTTTGGAGTAAAATCATACGTTATGACTTTGGCAAACATTCTTTTTATGTGTATTATTCTCACATATTACACATTATATATCTCGCCTATTACATATTACATATTATATTTAATGTTATGTATTAAACCTTTAACTTTTACGCTAAGCTAAACTAATTTCTTTTATTTATACCATCCAGGATGACTTTGTGCAGAGATTTAAAAGTGTATTCGTCAGTGTTAATAATGATTTAGTATATTAATAAAAAGAAAATAAGGTAAACATAAGTAGTAATTTTTTATAACTTAATAATAATTAAATTAATAATTGGGAAGTAATGCCAACACAATATTGCAATAAGTCAGATAAAAATAGATGAGAGAAAAATATAATAGCAATCCTAGTATTAATAATTACAAATCCAGGAATACAACCTATGTTCTTGGGGTAGTTCTATTCCTATATTATATCTATTTTTTTTTAAATTATTTATACCGCCTTTTGGTGATTAATACACCCGAGAATATATTTTGTTTCCAAAAATGCTAAGAAAAACTGTATTTTACTTTAATTTGATCAGCGTTTGCATGTAATTTTTATATATTCTATTCACGTAAAGATCGAAACAAAATTTGGGAGCCGTAATAATGATTTTATGAAATTTCAATAAAAACCAATAAACCTGAAACGAATCTTTAAACAAAAACAAAGCAAACCAAAGATCTAAGTTTAATAATTTTTATTGTCAAAATTATTTTACGATTCCAATATGATCAAGTGCTTCAATTCCTGAATTCAGGATGGGATTAGAGACTAGAAAGAAAGGTTTTGTTTACCAGGTAATTGCATTTTATCATAAAGTTACTGATTTAATTAAATTTAATAATCATTAGTTTAAGCTTTAGCAAAAAAACAGTGCAAATTTAATTTAATAAAGAAAAAATATGAATTTTGTCGCTAATTTCTCGATTTTTCTCGAGTCATCTTTTCATACCTAGACACTTCCGTCCAAAAGCAACTTCTTGAGACATTCTCTGTCCAGAATATAATTATTCACAGCTGTAAATGCCTGCAACTTTCCTTTAGAAACATCCATGTTCGTTGTTTGAGAGAAACATTTCTTTAAATCGTTATTCCAATCAATCACTGTACACACACTTCTACTTTCACATTCATCACGACAATCTGATGGATTGGCTTTATTATTGGCGGTAAGTCCCAGAATCTGATGGCCTTTTGTTTCGGTCCAGCAAGGAAATGCGTCTGTAATATTCAGTAAAGAAGTTTTGTATTCACTACAATCACTAGCTCGGAATACTACTGAAAAATTGCACAAAGGTTAACAAGGAATTAAACATTCCTTTCATGTCATCACTAACCTGAGCCAGCAACGTTTTTGAAACATTCTCTGTCCAATTGATAATTAGTCACGGAACTCTTCGGGAACTTCAATTTGATTGCCAATGGGCTCATCTGGATATAACATTTGAGGTCTTTGTCGGTATCGTAATCCACATATTCGCACCCATCTTCTTGAAGACAAAGACGGAGACAATGCTTCCTATCCTTGCTTTCGACCGCTGTCAGGCCCGGCAAATGATAACCTTTGGTCTCAATCCAGCAGCCTGGACATATTTACTTGATTTAGAGAACATAATTTTCCCAGTTTTTATTATCATTATTATTATCACAATCGTGTTATGTTACAGTAATAGTTAATATGCATTATGACTGGATATAATAATCAGTTTGTTATTGTTGTTGAATGAGATTTAAATCAGTTTATTACCTGTGCACAGAGCCAAAGAAGCCAGAAAGATGAAAGCTGAAATTCTGAGAGTCATGTCTCAAGTTAGTCTGGAGTTATAACAAGTTAATAAAATATAAAAATAATAAATTTATACGTATAAATTTTAAAATAAAAACAATATTATATTAACAGTATTAATTCAAACTTCTTACCCAGACCCATGAGTTTAAATTGTTGAGTTTACAGTTTATATAAATTCTTGAGACTTCTTCATTGACACGAAATGTTTTCAATTTAGAATTTCTGAGACACCATCCAATGATCAACATTAGCAACAACAACAACAACAATTCTCGTTTCCGAGCAAGAAAAAAAAATAGTCGCATCGCCGAGCTTCTAGTTGTTTTGCACAATGGAAAGGTTGCGTTCTTGTCCATGTTACGCATGGTATTTTCAAGTTGATATTGTTTTCAAAACAAGTGCCCAAGTGCTGTTTCGATTTAGTTTTTGGAGTTTTTATATATCTCAGCCTTTTCTTAGAAAAGAAAAAAATTACGTGTTCTTGATCAAGCCATAGTCTGTTTCGATATCAGACCGGTGATGTAATCTGGCTATCGCATTCCCTCCCCTTTTTCAATGGAAACAAAGAAAGGTTAATCCATGCATTAATCGCTTTCTAACTTTAAAAAAAAGAAGCAATGATCAAAGCTTGAGAAAAAGGATTTCGGGACGAGTTTCCATTATAAATTCAATTCTTTCGTAGATATTTTAAACTTAAAGTGTGCTATAGCTTTAATAACTATCATGTAACATTTGAACATTTTTTAAAGAAATCCATCAGTGAATTTATCAAGGACATTCTGAGGAAATTCTGATGGCTCTCGAAGCAAATACAAAATCATCAATATTGTCCCGATGCTTTGAAATAACACAATATTTTTTCCCTCGTCGGCATGCAAAACATTCCAGCTAAAGGCATAACACCTGCAAGCAGGTTTGATAAACAAAAAAAAACAAGTAAATTTAAATCATTTACTTAATTAAGAAAAATATATTCATTTAATTTAGCAAAACAACTCCAAAGCGAGTTGTCCAGTACTGATGCGAAAAGTTAAATATTTGGCAAACATTTGATTGAAGCAAACGTTCTAAACTTTCTTTCAAACCAAGTCTTGCAACAGAAAGTGGATTTATTTTGTGTACATACATAATATGGGGATATTGTCAATTATTTCTTCGCAGGCCATTTTATTCAAATGCCAAAGGAGGAAAACTAACCAAAGAATCAAATTAGACATGTACCATGTTAAACCTTTATTTACACACATAACACAAAGACACAAATAAACCTAAAAAACAAGCAAAATAAACGCAGAATCAGTCTTAAGGAAGGGCATGCTTCCGGATAAACGGACTGACCCTGTAAATTATATTCTATATAACCTAAACATATAAACTCAAACAACTGACCCCTCACTAGATGTAACTTATAGGATTTTTAAACAACATGAACGATAACCCAAATGGGCATGAATGTAAATAGGTCAACTCCTTAATTGATTCTGGTATTGAGGCATATAGTCTGGGGCCATAACATTATGTACAGGATTAGTTCAAAACAGATTTAGCAAAAGAAGAACTATATTCATGAGAGCTATGCAAATAATAGCAGGTATTGTTGTAATTATTGCTTGCTATAAAAAAAGTCAGACAATAATTTAGAAAAACAAGTGAAGTCACAAGTAAACATGAACAGAGCAGTTAGTAATTTATGAATTTGTGTGATCAATGCTATCAATGGTTCCTAAATAAAAACTAAAAACCCAAAACTAAAGAAGCCCATCCTTGATAACAAACAACTTTCACCACATCGACATTATCTCAAATTTCAATAAACATTCATTTAATCTGCTTTTTATCACTTTTAATTTAACGATTCTTTTAATTAATTTGTCGTCTGTTTAATTCTGAAGTGAGGGATATAGTGGCCTGTGCATGTAATTTATATATTTTATATACGCGAGAAAAATATTGGGATATATTAATGAGTTTATTCAGATAAAACAACTTGAAGCAAAGCCAGTTAAGTCAAAGATTTTACAAATTTCATTGTTGAACAATTTTCAATGTCAAAATTATTTTAGTATCCCAATATGATGAAGTGCTTCCATTCCTCGATGCTGCACGGGATTGCAGACTGGAAAGAAAAGTTATGTTTATCAGGTAATTAGTAAAATTACTAGATTAAATTAATTTTCTAAGCTTTAATTAAATAAAAAGCAGTGCAAATTTAATTTATGAAAGACAAGTGAATCTATTTTGCCGCTTAATTCCTTGTTAATTTCTCTAGTCTTAATAGTAACCTTTTCATACCTAGACACTTTCGTCCAAAAGCAACTTCTTGAGACATTCTCTGTCCAGAATATAATTATTCACAGCTGTAAATGCCTGCAACTTTCCTTTAGAAACATCCATGTTCGTTATTTGAGAGAAACATTTCTTTAAATCGTTATTCCAATCAATCACTGTACAGACACTTCTACTTTCACATTCATCACGACAATCTGATGGATTGGCTTTATTATTGGCGGTAAGTCCCAGAAGCTGATGGCCTTTTGTTTCGGTCCAGCAAGGTAATTCGACTGTAAAATTTAATAAAGATGTTACAGCATTTGTGTTCACTACAATCACTAGCTCGGAATACTACTGAAAAATTGCACAAAGGTTAACAAGGAATTAAACATTCCTTTCATGTCATCACTAACCTGAGCCAGCAACGTTTTTGAAACATTCTCTGTCCAATTGATAATTAGTCACGGAACTCTTCGGGAACTTCAGTTTGATTGCCAAGGGGTCCTTCTGGATATAACATTTGAGCTCTTTGTCGGTATCGTAATCCACATACTCACACCCATCTTCTTGAAGACAAAGATGGAGACAATGCTTCCTATCCTTACTTTCGACCCCTGTCAGGCCCGGCAAATGATAACCTATGGTCTCAATCCAGCAGCCTAGACAAAATTATTTGATTTAGAGAACATAATTTTTCCAGTTTTAATTATCATTATTATTGTCACAATTGTGTTATGTTACAGTATTAGGTAATATGCATTATGACTGGATATAATAATCAGTTTGTTATTCACTTTGTTGAATGAGATTTAAATCAGTTTGTGACCTGTGCACAGAGCCAAAGAAGCCAGGAAAATAAAAGCTGCAATTCTCAGAGCCATGTCTCAAGTTAGTCTGAATTTATAACAAGTTAATAAAATATAAAAATAATAAATTTATACGTATAAATTTTAAAATAAATACAACATTGTATTAGCAGAAGTAATTCACAGTTCTTACCTTAACCAACGAGTTTAAATGGTTGAGTTTCCAGTTTATATAAATTGTAGAGACTTCTTCGTTGGCACGATATGTTTTCAATTTAGAATTGCTTAGAAACTATCCAATGATCAACATTAGCCACAACAACATTTTTGGCTTCGGAACAAGACAATAAAATCGTCGCACCCTCGAGTTCCTAGTTGTTTTGCACGATAGAAAGGTTGCGCTCTTGTCTAAGTTAAGCATGTTATTTGCAAGTTGATATTGTTTTGAAAACATGTCCAAGTGTTGTTTTGACGTAATGTCTACCTTTTATATTTCATCATGTTCTTAGAAAAGAAAAATAAGTGCGTTATCTTGCTCTAACCATAATCTGCTTCAATACCAGGCCGGGGATTTAATCTGGTCTTGATGTTTAGTTAGCTATCGCACCCTTCTCATTACCTCTATAGAAACCAAAAAAGATCATTCCATCCAATCGTTTTCAACCTTGAAAAATGAAGCAATTGCAAATTTTGAGAAAGAAGGATTTAATTATGAGTTTCCAATGTTAACTCAATTCTTTTTTTTTAGATAGATTCTTTGGCTAAACATTTGATACATCTTTAGTGTCCTTTTATTTTTAATTTCATCGGGGAATTTTTTTTAAAGACAATCTCTATGTATAGATGGCTCCCGGAGAAAATACAAATTATCGATGGTAGCAGATTTGATTTAGAATCAATGAAATAAAATATTTTTACACTGGCTGGTCCACAAATCATTCGAGCTAAAGGCGTGGTTAGTACATAAGTTTTGATTGCGTGGTTTGATATACCATGAAAAAAGAGAGAAAACTTTCATAATTGTTTAAATTGCCTAAGCCATTAATTTAGCAAAACAACTCCAGAGCGAGTTAGGCCACAAATGTCAAAAGTTCAATTTTTTTGTCTTGAAATAAGCATTAGGATCTTTCTTTCGAGTCGTGTCTTGCAGCAAAAAATGGAATAATTCTTGTGTACACAAATATAGGGATAATTGTAATCGATTTCTTCGCGGGCCATTTTTCCTTTAACCCTCAGTATTAAACTTTGCCTTTGCTAGAAACACCACGTCATCACAATTCTCTGCGTGTAGTTTGTATTTGGATAAAAAAAAAACCCAGATTCTTGGGTTAAGGAAAGAATTAAGGCTATCAATGGCTTCTAAAAAAAAACTTAATGTACCGTCGACATTTAAGGTAGTTCTATGTGGCCAATACTCAAGAAGCCAAGCCTTGATCCCAAAGTGCCTTCATCATATCGACCTATCTTTCGGTGTTAAGTCAAAGTGTCTTGGTAATCTTTTGCTTGTGTTTGATAGATTATATACCAGAGAAAAACTGAACAAAAAATTCAATAATTATGATAAATGAAGTACATTTTATTTTTATTTAATTTAGCAAAAGTCCAGAGCGAATTAAGCTAATTGGCATCAAATGTCATTTTTTTGGCTTTGGTATTCCAGGTATTCCAAACTTTCCGTCAGAGCATGTCTTGCAGCAGAAAGTGGAATAATATTCGTGCATGCAAATGTAAGGATAATTTTCACTGATTTCTTTGCAAGACATTTTCCCATCAACAGTCAGAACTTTGCTTTTGCCGGAACCATCCATGTCCTTACAATCTGAATATAGCATGTATTTAGGTAAAGAATCTAATTTTAAGGGAAGGATTAAGGCTATCAATAGATTAAATTCAGACAAGAGATATTATAAATATTTATATATATATTATAAAGATTTCTTAATGTTACACGCATATGTAGTTAGCACGATGTTGACATGCTAGCATTATATGTACCCAATTCTCACGGCATAAATAAATTTATTAAGGATATTATCATGGATTTAATTTTATTTTATATGGGAAGTGAGTACCTAGTATCTAATGCATTGCAGTAACATGCTGTATTGTAAATTGCAAGCAACACGTTACCGGTTGAGTCCTTGCCGTTCGGATTGGTTACGCATTCTCCATCTTGGCACCACTTGTTGAACCCACACTTCGTACCATCAACCGGTATGACAACGTCACAATATTTTTCATCGTCACTGGTACAATATACCTCCTTGCACATTTCCTGCTCACGATCATAATTACCCTGTGAAAATGGTTAAAGACATTTGATTACAACGCTTGTAATCCAATCCCAATTTCCCAAAGTTCTGCAACTGTAAATATAAAATGTAATCCATCTATTACTTGGCTACAGTGCCATAAGCGCCAAAGACGCTTCCATTTATATAGCGCCCATCCCTCGAAACTCTTGAGACAGTACTAGCTGGACACATTACGAATTTCGCCGATGTGCTATTAACACTTATGTAATTTCTTACATTATTATTGTTTTCGTCTGTTAAGAAGTGTTGCAATTTGATTAAATATAGGTATTAATTATGTATACTAATTAATTAAATGTGATTTACGGTGTACAATCAATTTCAGGATAATGAAAATTAATATAAACAAATCTGACAACGCAGAGCCTTGAATCCAGTCCTTTGGCTAATCGACACTGATCCTGAATTGGATACCTTTGCCCAGCATCTTCCATGCCACAGCTGTCATCCTCAGGGCATTGTCCTTTTGTTAAGCAACTCGATCCTTTGCTAAATAATTATTAATTATTTTAATAAATATAGTTACAATCTGTTTTAAAAAGTGTTTATCATTTAGTATTTAACGATTAATTAATCCGATAAATTTCAATTTGACTTTTATGAAACTCAAATTGGTACTACTTTACTGTTTCGAAAGATCCACTACCTCTTAAGGAATGCTTTAATGTAATCAATGGAGCACTGAGAAAATCCGAGACGGTTATCGTAGATATCTCCTGCAATTTGCAGCCTTTTCTCTGTCATGATGTAGTACTGGCTAGTTTGGCATTTGTTTTGATCTCCGTCTCTTCTGGAACCGAGGCTAGATTGATTAAATAACGAAATCAAGCTTCAATTGTTTTCTGAGGTTAAAATGTTATCCATACATTTTGTAATAACCATATTATGGAAAATTACCAGTAACAATTCATCCGTATTTATTAGTTAGTAAATGTAATTAAATTTTTTGAATTCCGATATTTCCTAGAGTTTTCGGTCAAAATCACAAAATCAAGGCACTTGGATAAGTAATAGATAAAAGCCAACTCGTTGGCACAATTTTTATCCTTAGATTTCCAGATTCATGAAATTGGTTTATCGTCTGGATGGGTTAGGTATTACGGGCTTGTGAGTTGTCTTTGGATCGTCACTCATCCAACATTGCAAATAACTACCTGAAGCCAAGTCCGTGGGCAGTGGCATCGATGGACATGAAAGGCCCTTCGTCTGTTACAAACACAACGGGTACCTTTTCTCCACAGAAGCTGCCCAATGTGGCAGACACTTTCAGAGGGGCGACCTGGGAGCTGTTTAAGCACAATTTCTTTATAAATTATATATTTAAATAAATTGTATATTAATATATTAAATCTATATTTAATGAATTTTAAAATGTTTTATTTAGAAGAAATTTTTTTAAGGTAAATTTATTAATTAATTTTGAATTACAGTTTAGGTTATCTTGTGTTCAGTACTGAACTACAAAATGCTACTTTTATAATGTACATCTTTTATAGTTATTAGTTTTTCGAGAAACAATATGTGCTATTAAATAACATAATTTTAATAAATACAGAAGATAGCAGTATCATTTCAACAGCGCGCCACTACCAATTCTGTACTCCAAGAAAAAATGGCACATTAACATAATTTATGCGGAAGTTATTTAATTAATTAAGCTAAACCTCACCTCGTATACAGTATGACGACATCATAATCTTTAGCTAAATATTTATTACCGGGTCGGTCTAACCAATTGTAGAATTCCTTCCTAGAAGCAAGAGTCTTTATGTAGGGCCCCTGGCTGCCAGTGTTTGTAAAATATTTCAAGAAATCAGCTTCACCAGTGCTCTGGAATAAATGGAATATTGAATATTTATATTCATAAGTGTTCATATTCACGTTAATAAATAATATATAATAAACGATAAAAAAATTCATTAAAATAATAACAAGAATAATATAATAGCAATTGTTCTCAACATTTAAAAAATATATTTATGAGGAAAAGCAAATAAATTAGAGTTTATAATTCATAACTAACCTTAATGACGTATAAGTCTCGCATTGAAACTGCTAACGAAGGATCTCCAATGCTCTCCAATCTTTTGGAAGTCTGCACGAATAATGAGATTATTATTATTAATATTATTTTTTTTATTGTTATTATTATTATTAGTACGGATTACATTGTTGATGAAAATCCACAAAAAACCTATTTAAAACTTTCTTTAATAAATGTTTCATAATTACTTAAACAATAATTTTCTTACATTCCAAAGCCCCTGATATTACAAATTAGGCGATATATTTTTTATCATTTATCTTGAATTGTAATTCATTATTATCGGCACTTTATTGTTCTTATACATATTAAAATCGTATCAAGATGATGCTAACACCATTGATAATGGTCTGGAAGTAGCATTTTGTTTCTTCATCTGTAAATTCGCTCCAACGTCTGTTATAATCATTTGTAAATTTGTTGGATGATTTTTATCTCTTGATTTATAATAATAATAATAATAATAATAACAATAATAATAGTAATCAATATATAAAATTATAATAACATGAGCTTAATTTATATTATTATTAACAACAACATAAAACTATTTTTTAAATATATTTTCTAAGTTTGAAAGGTTTATTTACAATTTGAACAGAGAATTGTCCACTATGACCAGAGCGTTGATGAACTTGGTGACTTCAGCTCGCACTCCATGACCTCCTGTGAAGAATTAAATTAAAAGCTTATATTGAAAATGAATCACCAAATAAAATAATTAACAAATAATGCGCATAATTTCGATAATTTATTAAAACTTATTAAAATGTTCGGAGATATAGTTTATACCGCTTACATCGTCTTGGTACTACCAGCTGGAATAAAAAAATAAATAATAATACTCAAAACACTACATTAATAACAACATTAAAAATAATAATAACATTTTATTATAATTAAATAACTATTCTACTATATTTGAGGATGATGGTTCAATCCCCATTCGATGAGTGAGTTGCACATTGATAAAATATCCACCCATCGTTCACATAAATATAAACAGCCTCAAACAATTTTACATTTACTAAAATAAGCTAAATAAACTAAAGTGAATAAATTAATTAATTAACTTTGGACATAATCGAACCTAGCTGAAGCAGGACTAGAACAGCCGAAGCAACAAACATCCAATTCTTCATGTTTTCACTCGACCTAGGCTTCTTGGCAAGCTAACCTCAAGGTAAAGACCAATTTATAGTCATCTGTTTATAAGCATACGCCTTTGTTTAACGTTCGAAAAGAAAGGATCAATCAATGTTTATTGATTTAACGGCAAGCCAAAAACAAAGGAGCTGTCAATAACACCTTTCTTTGCTCATAGTTGAATTGCAAAAGTTTGCACATGTTTTCAATCTGACCTCCGTCTGGACACGTTCTCATATAATGGCTGTTGGTGGTTACGGTATGGCATTGAGACAACATTAATTTCGTTGCTGAGATTGACACAGTTTTAGAAAGCAGTTCATGTAACAAATGGAGCAGGTTATTAATAAGTAAAAATAAAAATAAAACATTATTTTCAAAAAAGCATTTTCGCCCATGTAACATGAGTGTTGTACTGGATTTTATGTGCGAAGAATCCTTCCACTGCCTGTTATATGTGTTTGCACAATACAGACGAATTAATTTACATGATTTTGATTTACAAAAGTTGAAAATTTTATCAAGGTATTTTTTCGAAAAGTTTCTTGCAAAGACTAAATCTCTTTGTTTTGTTCTTTTGTTTCAATTTTTTATGACTGATCGAATTTTTGCTTTCACCATCCCCTGTGAATCAATGATAAGAAAGTTAATGTTACGAAGGCATCTTCATTATAATGAAAATTCTGATCTGTACAATCTGATCGGTCAATCACGTCTTCGAAGTGTGTGAATGTACATACAAATATAAATTGTAAATGGAAACATTGGTTTCACTTTTACTTTGAAAAGTATGAAAGTTGAAGCTTGGTAGTTTATGTAATGTTCCAAAAGAAGTTATCCTAGTGAGAAACTGAGGCGCAACAAAGAAATTCACATGAATGGACAAAAACCTGACCATTGCAATAATGATAAATTCATGAATATTATTCAGCTTTGCCTTTAAAGATTGTCAAATGGCAATTTCCCAATTCACGAGGTACAGTTAGGGTATCTAGGGTATCTGTATCCTATCTATATCTAATTTGCATTAGGTATAGATACCTAACTCTTCTAAAAAAAGCTAATGCAAAAACCTTATTTAGTATTGTATTTAAGTCTCATGATTTCAAAGAAGTTTATCAGTAAACCGATAAAGGATGGGGTCTCAAATCGATAAAAATCAAATATGTTTCTTTCACCTTAAGCAACTGGTTTTGAAATAGTTTTGAGAGTAAGACCACACGTTTGTAACAAGGCCTCCTAGAAACACAAGCAATTTCTGGACAAATTGTTTTTAAGTGCTTTATTGTTTTTTTTTTTTAATTCAAATATAACTGCAACTGGTCTGTACTTCTTTGAAGCTGATTCATATATAAATGTTATGCCGAAGCTACTACAAGTGTTACGCAATAATAATGTCGTTAATAATTCTCTGTCTGATCTCCTCACTTGCAAAGTTCTCGAATCCATGCAACTTATGTTGCCAGTGAAAAGGGAATGTGTAGTCCAAAGGTAGCTCTATTTGGAACTGTCAATTTGATTCACTTCAGGAATTTTTAAGAAAATCGTTTTCCACTTTGGAAAATAAAACCATTTCGGACTCAGTTGTTCTGAGTAAACTCGTTACTTCAATACATTTCTAGATGTTTTTAGCTGAGACTCTTTGCTGCCTTTCTTGGCACAATTCAACTTATTTAAATTTATCGGGGAATTTTTCGAGGACATTCTTATGAAACATTTTAGAAGCAAGTATGGTTTGTCAATGACCAAATTTTCGCGCTGCGATCAAATACCTTTGGGTGGCTGGCATTCTAAACATGCCAGCTAATCGCTGGGCCACTTTTTGAAAATGCATTTAGGTTTTATTAGTTTAGAAATCAGAGAACAAAAAATAACAAGACATTTTTAACAACTTTGCTGATTGAAGCACAATCTCTTTTTAATAAATTTAACAAAATAACTCCAGAGAGAATTATGCTATTGAAACAAAATGTCATTTTTTTGGCTTTGGGCCAGATATTCTAAACTTTCCTTCAGAGCATGTCTTGCAGCAGAAATTTGAATAATATTCGTGCATGCAAATGTAAGGATAATTTTCACTGATTTCTTTGCAAGACATTTTCCCATCAACAGTCAGAACTTCGCCTTTGCCATCCATGTCCTCACATTCTGAATACAGTATTTATTTAGGTAAAAAAAAAATCTAATTTTAAGGGAAGGATTAAGGCTATCAATAAATTACATTATTATAGATAGTAGATATTAAAAATATTTTTATAAATATTATAAAGATTTCTTACTTCTTAATGTTACATGCATATGTAGTTAACACGACGTTGATATGCTAGCATTATTTGTACCCAGTTCTCATCACAAAAACGACTTGTCAATTCCAAGCAACACGTTACCGGTTGAATCCATGCCGTTCGGATTGGACACGCATTCTCCATCTTGGCACCACTTGTTGAACCCACATTTCGTACCATCAACCGGTATGGCAACTTCACAATGTTCTTGCATATCACTGCTGCAATAAATCTCCTTGCACATTTCCTGCTCACGATCGTGATTACCCTGTGAAATGTAAATTTGATAGAAGACATCTGACTAAAGAGATTGTAATGCAATCCCAATCAACATCATGTTATTAGCGTAAAATGTACTTTTTATAAAGCCATATGCGCTTCCATTTGTGTAGAGTTTGGTTGCGAAGTCGACACATTACTGCTATTGCCGATGTGTTATTAACATACATATAATTGTTTGCGTTATTATTGTTTTCGTCTTTCAATAATTGTTAGAATTTTATCAAGTTATGTTTGTAATATTTTCCTTCTTATGTAATAGGTATTAATTATGTAGTAATTAAATGAATGTGAGCTTGAATCACGATATTTACAATGTATAATTAAATTCAAGATAATAAAAAATTTATTGTAAACAAATCTGACAACGCAGAGACTTGAATCCAGTCCTTTGGCGAAACGACACTGATCCTGTAAAGGATACCTTTGGCCAGCATCTTCTACGCCACAGCTGTCATCCTCAGTACATTGACTCAAATGTCCGTTTGCTAAGCAACTCGATCCTTTGCTAGATTAAATTATTATAACGAATTTAGTTGCAATCGTTTCTAAAATCTATTTTATGATTAATTAATCCGATAAATCTTAATTTAACATGTATAAAATACAAACTGGGTTTTGAACATGATAGGTTATTATCACTGTCGAAAGGCCAACTAACCTCTCAAGGAAAGATTTAATGTAATCAATGGAACATGGAGAAAATTCGAGATGTTTATCGTAGCTACTTCCTAGAATCAGCAGCCTCTTTTCTGACATGATGTAATGCTTGGTAGAATCGCATTTGTTTTGGTCTCCATCTCTTCTGGAACCAAGGCTGGTTAAACATTGAATAAATAACGAAATCATTAATTAACCAATCTTCATGTTTGCCGATGTTAAAACATAAAGTTTGTATTTTAAACTAATCTTATTGATGATTAATACCAATAACAAGTCTTTTTTTGCAACTAGTTAGTAAATAATTAGCTTATTGTTTTCTTCCGTTTCCTAACTTCTAGGCAAAATAAAGGCGCTTGGATAAGTGGCAGGATAAATCTAACTCAATAGTACAACGTTAATCGACTATTACTAGATTTCAAGATTCATGAAGTTGAGTAGGGTTAACATGGGTTAAGGTATTACGGATTTCCATGTATGAGTTGTCTTTGGCCCGTCACTCATCCAACATTCCAAATAACTACCTGAAGCCAAGTCCGTGGGCAGTGGCATCGATGGACATGAAAGGCCCTTCGTCTGTCACAAACACAATGGGTACCTTTTCTCCGCAGAAGCTGCCCAATATGGCAGACACTTTCAGAGGGGCGACTTCGGAGCTATTTCATCGTCAATGTTTGAGCATATATTATTAAATTATGTTTATTTAATATCATTAAAATGTTTTAATGAGAAAATATTTTTAAATAATAAATATGTTGTTAATAAAGATTTTGAATTTTCATGTAGGATGTCGGGTCTTCGATAATGAACTGCATAATACTACATTTGAGGATGTCCATCAATTCTAGTTATAAGATTTATGAGTTGCAATATATTTTGTCAAACAATACACCATAAGGTAACATTTTAATAATTACAGAAATAATAATATATATAAAATAGGAAATAGCAATAATATTTCAACAGCATTACTGCAAAGTATTTTGTCAACATAACATCGTAGGCAGATTAACAAATTCTTCACCCCACAAAATCCAATCAAAACTCAAACGTTAAAATTAGTTTTGCAAAAATTATTTATTTAATTATGCTAAATCTCACCTCGTATACACTATGACGACGTCATAGTCTTTCGTTGCATATTTATTATCGGGCCGGTCCAACCAATTGTAGAATTCAGTCCTGGATGCAATAGTCTTTATGTGAGGCAACTCGACCCCTTTGGAGTTTGTAAAAAATTTCAAGAAATCAGCTTCACAACTGTCCTGGGTACAAACAATATTAGAAAGTTATATTTGTACTTATTAATAATATTCGTAAAATATTGCAAAACACAGAATAAATAAATTTAAATCTGCTTAAAGTAATTAATCTAACTATTTATAATCCATTAAAATAATATAACTGTGTGAATGCTCTCGAATTTAAAGATATATTTTTGAGAGAAATAAAAATAAACGAGAGGGTAATTAACTTAACCTTAATGACGTAGAAGTCGTACATTGAAAGTGTTAAGGAGGGATCTCCAATGCTCTCCAATCTTTTGGCTGTCTATATGGATTAATATTATTATTATTAAGGATTATTTTGCAATTAGTTTTGATTTAACCATCAATCGACAAAGATTTTCTTAAGGACAATCCATAAAAACCTATTTAAAAGCTTACTTAATAAATGTTTATAGTATTTTATAAGTTTAATTTATATATAATAATTTAATAAATGCTTCAAAGTTAATTAAACATTAACTTTACTACATTGCAAAACCCCATACATCGGAGTTTTGCATAAATCGGAGCTATATTTTTACCGCTAACCTCTAATTGGAAATTGCATTTTATAAATTATTATATTATTGTTATTGTTATTGTTATTATTGTTATTATATCGCATTATCAATATCAAGATGCTGCTAACACCGCTTATGATGGTCTTGAAATAACACTTTATGTCTTCATCTGAGGATTTACTCCAATGTCTGTTGCAATTTAACAATCACTTGTGACAATTTATTGGGTGATTATTATTATTATTATTATTATTACAATAATATAATGATAATAATCTATTAAAGTGATTTTCAATACTATTGGTTTAATTAATATTGTTAACAAGCTCAAATGTTTTATTTTTTTTTAATATCACTTCATGAATAGAGAATTGTCCACTATGACCAGAGCGTTGATGAACTTGGTGACTTCAGCACGCACTCCATGACCTCCTGTGAAGAATTAAATTAAAAGCCTAAATTGAAATTAAATTACTAAGCAAATAATTTAATAAAAGATAATTAAATAAATTGATAAATAAATAAAATAATAAAATATTTGAATGATTTTAATATATTTTATTTCCAAATCCAAATAGGTCGGTTTAAATTTTAATCGCTTATATCGTCTTGGTAGTATTAAGTTAGCCTGCTGGAATAATCAAAACAATAAATTTATTTTATTTATTTAATTATTATTATTTCATTTAATTAAATATTATAATAATAACATTTTGCTATAATTAAACAAGCATCGAACTATTTTTGACGATGCAGAGTCAATACCCATTGAATGAGTGGCTTGCACACTGATAAAATATCCACCCATCGTTCACATAAATATAAACATCCTCAAACAATTTCATAATTACTCAAATAAGCTAAATAAAATAAATTAAATTAAATAATTAATTTTAAACATCAACGAACCTAGCTGAAGCAAGACAAGAACTGTCAAAGCAACAAACACCCAATTCTTCATGCTTTCACCCGACCTCGGCTTTTTTGGCAAAGTAAAGTTAAGCAAAAGAGCACTTTATAAGCATCTGTTTATCTCCAACTTTGATTTCAACGGCTAGCAAGAATCAATTCATGTTGATTCAACGGCAACATAGTAAATTGGTAAACAAAGTCAATGTCAATAAACTGTTTCTTTGCTCAGAGGTTCGGCTTAAACTTTGCAGACATTTTCAATCTGATAGCCTTTTGAACACGTTTAGATGTCTTGTTGTTGTTACTGTTATTGGTGGTGGTGGTAGTGTTGCATTGAGAAACAGCAATGTTTCATTGATGAGTTTGAGACATTAATATTATATTTTCTGAGAAAATAGTTTGTTTTATTAATTTATGTTTTTGCAAACAAAGGTGTAGAAGGAATCTAATACGTTTAAGGATGAATGTCGTAACAATAACAAACAAAATTGGCATAACAATTTCATGAAGGGTATAGACATGAAATACAGGTGCAATAGACGTGAATATCGACTAATCAAATTTTCGTGCTTTCGCTTAAACATTCACGAATTAAGTTTTTAACTGTAACTTTAAGCTTCGATCTCAAATCATCGTTTCATCTGGACGCCATGAGTTTGGGGGAAATTTTAAAACAAGTGGGGTATTTGCCCCTACCACTATAGGGGAATAGGGAAGGGATGCCTTACCCACGATACTGTCGGGGCAAATTACTTTCTGAGGTGAACTTTGCTTGATGAAATGTTAATTTATTTAAGAGGTGCTGACCTTAGTAAGAGGTCTGACCTCTTCAAGTTTACCTCTAGAGGTTCAAACAATGAAGCCATTAATTTTACTCTAATTAGTTAAGATATTGCTTTTTTTATGGATTAAATAATTAACTCATTTTAATCCACTTTCAAATTAATTTATTATTAATTTATACTTATAACTTATTCTTATATATCAGGAATCGCTATAGGATTTTAGTAATATTCTATATTTCATTGAAACGCAAAAATTTAGGAAATAAACATTTCTCTTAAATCGATGTATCAGCAATTTAAAATCATTCAACAGGAAATACAACCAAAACTCAAATTATAGGCATTAAATGTTAAATATTGCCAGAAGCATTTAAGATTACGATGTCCAAAACTGATTTTAAAATCTCTTTATGATCAGAATTCCTTTATTCATTCTTCATCGTCTGTAGGCTGGAAATAAAATGAATTATTTTAAGGAAAATGTTGATTATTATAAATATTATTTACTGAACTCAATTGATTCGATTTTGAAAAACAAAACTGAAAATGAAAATTCAAGAAAAGTAACTTAAGGCAAAATAATTTCATAACAAGTGTGTTTTGATACTTGGCAACATAATCCTACTCGCAAGTACCCATAAGCTTTCATTGAGTGCAAGGGAGATTCGCACCAGGTAACATTATCTGAATTTCTCTATTTTAAAATTACATCGCAAAGCAAAATCTACAAATCTTACCATCAATAACAGATCCACAAGCTCTCGACAGGCCTGGGAGCGGAAATAATTTGTAATTGTCAGAGCAGGTTCCAGAAATTTCTCATTGGCCTCAGGTGCTTTCTTTGTTTGGAGCCAGCACTTTGGATTAGAATTGCTATCCATGTCAACTACGTTGCAGAAACCAAGTTCATTGCATTTTGCAATGCACGAAGGAAGGTCGTTGATATCCTTAGATTTTTCCAAGCCTTTGTAATGCGTCCCTTTTCTCTCAGCCCAGCATCTCATATAAGGTGGAACTAACAAAGTGCGAAGTCACAATTAATTTAATTATAAATATCTAGTTTCAAATTCATAATAATTTTGAAATCACATTCATTTTGAACATCCACAAGCAATGAAAGTCGTTTCATAAAGGGTTGTAAGGGGAGTTTCAGAAAATAATTTTTTATATCTTTATTAATAATTTAATAATTAATTAATTAATTAATAATAATTTAATAATTAATCTTTATTAATAATCTCATTATTTAAGTAATTTTAATTGAAACAAAAAAATCAATGGAAATGATACAAAGATATAGAACATTACATAGAAAAACAAACATGAGTTAGACTTGCCTAAGCCATTAAAAGCCTTATGACATTCTTTGTCCAAAATAAAATTGACCACAGAACTCTTTCGTATTAAGTTTGACTGCGACACTGGAATATCATGCATCTGAACCCAGCAACTGTGGGTTGACTGGGTATCCCAGTCCGCAGCTCTACAGATTGGTTTTTCAAGGCATTGTACGAAGCAATTTAATGGTCCAGAACTTATAAGGTTGATCAGACCCTTCAGTTGATATCCAACGTTTCTCTTCCAGCAATCTAAATGTTTAACATATTTTATAATATATTTATTTTTTTTATGCAAACAAATGGCATATCACTTCAACGGCTTAAAAATTTTGATCACAAAGAAAGTAATAATATGGTAAGGGCAGTTTCATAGAAATTAGGAATAGGTAGAGGATAAATGTTAATAATAATAATAGTAAATTTTTAGAGCGCTATATGCATAGCGTCGGAGGCGCTTTGTTTGACATTGTGTCTCTGGTCTAGTCCCCTAAACTAATCAAATAGGACAATGAAATCCCAAGAAGGTTTATCAAAATAAACAAATGCAAAGAAGCGCAACTACATCTACAACGATATAGAACTTAATATCAAAAACACATATTCTTTACACTCCACTAACCAAGGCCAACAACGGCATCATAACATTTTCTGTCCAAATAATAACTGGTCGTAGAAATCTTCGGTTGCAAGCTTGAATCCGAAACATCAAATTCTCTGACTTGAATCCAGCAACTAGGAGCGTTCGTGTCCCAGTCTACTCTTTTGCAAATGCTATTTTGAAGACATTTTCTGAGACACTGTATACGATCGACGGCTTCAACTTCGAACAAACCCGGTAACTGACGTCCAATGGATTCTTTCCAGCAGCCTGAATGTTGATTTTGGCAACATGCAGTATTATCAAAATATATTGCAGATAATTTTCATATTTTTAATATCATATATTGCAGTTTTAATCACTGCTATTCACTATTATCTGTCACTGCGAAGATTGTATAAATAGGTTAAGGTCAGATAGTATAAATACATTAGTCTGAAGTACATTTAAATCAACAACAAACCGCAAATCGTATAAATAATTAAAAAATAATAATCTTACAAAGATACAGTACTTAATCTATATAATCTATACATAAGAATCGTTTTTAGATTTCACTAACGAAATGCAGCACTGTTATGGTAACAATCTCTGTCCAAAACATAACTGTTCGTCGAACTCTTGACTTTGAAGCTTGCTTCCCTAATTGGAAATGCCTGCGTCTGAATCCAGCAGCTGGGATTTGTCCGAGAATCCCAGTTGACGACTTGACAGACCTTCGTTTTGAAACACTCTCTGAGGCAATGTTTGAGATCGTTGCTTCTAATATTTTTCAGACCCATTACGTTGTGACCTCTTTTCATTCTCCAACAAACTGGGCGTTTGTTGAAATGTTGATTTATGCCATAGGCAACGGAATTATCAAAATGCATTATGGATAATATACATGTTCTATTTTGTAAACATTACGCAAGACATTTTACCTTTTGAAGCTGCATGACCTCCTGCAGAGAAATCAAATAAATATATAAATAACTTATGTTGGAGACAAATTTTACGACAAAATTTTATAATTAAGCCTTTGTACTTATTCTTTTCTTCTTTTATAGAATTTAATTTTTGACCCAGCCAGCTTACGAAACGAACAAAATTACGAATGCTATCCAAAAGAAATCCAACAAATATTTAAACATCCTTAGATTCCCATTTATTCAAATTTAACTAAGAAAAAGTAATCATTTAGAATCCTCAACAAACCGTCCTGAATCAACAAGGAGGCAACCAAAGCAACAAATGTCCAGCAACAACTTTTCATGGTTTACCCCTGCCAAATTTTTTTTTAATTTTCAACTCAAATTATTAGAAGGGATTTTATACACAATCGTGTTTATCTTCTCCATCGATTGGGTAAACAATTTCGAATAATCATCAATGATTAATCTCCTGATTTAGCAACACAAGATTTTGGAAAAATAAAGTTAATTGAATCAGGATGCAATAAATTGGCTAAAGGAGAATATTTTCAAAATTGGCCAATGCCCTATGCTCTGCCTGATCATCATTTGGGACACTTCCTGAAATCTGAGTACTTGTTTTTATTGTCACGTGTAAAAATATCAATATCCCGTGCTCTAGCCTAAGAAATAAAAAGAAAATAATAAATCTTTGAAGAAATATTTGTATTTATTGGTGTTATTATGGTAACTCTCTTGGTTAACATGAGAAATCGTGGGATTGTTAAATTTAAAAAATAAAATAGACCGATCATTCGATACGGGTCCCACTTTAAAACTGATTAAAGTAAATACTCAAATCTTATTAAATATATAAAATACATCTCAACTTAGCGCGCGCGCCATTTAATCCGAGTATGGCTTTAAATGTTAAGGTAATCTCGTCACATCTTGTGGTGAGGCTGTGGAATTCACAGTGCTGATGCTTGTTAAGGCCATGTTTGCAAGAGTTACTTACGATAATAAAACCTACTTCATTCACACATTTAAATTATTTATTTAAATATGCAAACTTAACTTTGTGGCATGCCTTATCTAATATTTCTATGAATATTCACCACCATTACTTTCTATGGCCATTATTAAACTTATCTTGGCAGAAACCAATATCACAAAACATTATCTTAAACTGCAAACATTGGTAATTCCTGTACATGATCGAAGCCATTCTAATGAATTAAGTATTAGCATCTTAATTCATCTGAATACTTTCTTGTTTAGGCAAACAGAAAGACAGCGCAAATATCAATAAATAATATGCGACTAATTTTTGACAAAATTCAAAATTTCTTTCATATTTTTTTCTTCTATTGATTAGTAAGTGCCCTAATTAAAAAAATATCATTAATCGAATTTTAACATTATATTTAACGGAATTAAAAATTTTTGGGTTTAAGAAAATGAATTTATTATAAAGAGAAGATACTGCTAAAGTACATTTCTTGAAGCTCAACGGTTTTTCTTTTATTAATGAAATCACAACCAAGCTGTATACATCATAGCATAGGAAGTCAAGTATATTAATTCAAACATCTTTATGCGATCATTGGTATTCTCAATCAGCCACATGGGATGGAATTCAAAACTGGAAAGAAACGATTATAAATCAATTGGTTAGTTGATTTCATAAAATAAATATTGATAAATATTATAAATGCAATTGATTTTCATAAAACAAAATGTAATGTATAAGGAATTTATAGCAAGAAGCATCAGATTGATTTAAACAAATTTAAATTTATGCCTAACAAAAGATTTATTTCTCGAATTTTAATATAACAATATCCAGAATTGTTTTTTCATTTATAAAGCCAAAAAGCTTAGCTGAGCACAACAGAATCACGTTGTGTTAACTATTTATATTATCGCTTCTCTTCAAGTTTTTTTTTGAAAATTCAAACTGGGTTTAAAATGTACAACTCCAAAGTTATACAACCAAGAGTATGTGTGGAATGAATATAAACTATAAACTAATAATATGAAAAGGCAAAAAAAAAAGAGTAACTTGAGAATATCAAACGTTCAAGCTACGGAGTATCTCATAGTTTCTAGTATGACATTACCTTATCACTTCCGTCCAAAAACAAAGCCCCGAGGCATTTTCTGTTCAGAATGAAGTTAGTGACTGACGAAGTTGCCTTCAACTTGTCCTTGGAAACTTTCAAGTTTTTGTTTGTTTGAAGAAAACAGCCATTTTCCATTTCAGTGTGCCAATCAACTGCATGGCAATCAGTATTACTGATGCATTCGTCAAGACAAGAGGATAGATCCTCCTTCTTTAACTGTGCGAGTCCCTCCAGCTTATGACCATACGTCATAGTCCAACAGGTGAGATCTGTGAAAAATTTATTTATCAAAGTTTTAAAATTTCGATTCTTATTTAAATCTGATTATCTTTTTTTTGTAAAAAATACTATCACTATAGTTTCAGTAATTTTTCGAGCTTTTTACTTGTACCTAAGAATCAGCCGTATTATGTAAGTTCCCATTAATAATACAGCAATTTTCACAATTCTGTGAAAAACCACAAAATTTAAACTCACCAGCTCCATCTATGAGCTTTCTACAATTCTCGTCACGGAAATAATTTGTAACGTTTGCCTTATATTTTAGATTTTTCTCGTCTTCTGCTTCAGATAAGTTCCTTGTTTGGAGCCAGCATTTTGGATTAGAGCTTCTATCCATGTCAACAACATTGCAAAAGCCAAGTTGATCGCATTTTGCAATGCATGCTGGCAGTTCATCGATATTCTCAGATTGTTCCAAGCCTGGGTAATACTTATACTTTTTCTCAACCCAGCATCTCATATAAGGTGGATCTAGCGAAAGAGACAGATTTTTTTAAATATTAGATTTATAATCATTAATAATTAAAATAACTAAATATTTCCGAAAAGTACAAACAATTTTCTTCAAGCACGATGACCGACCTGTGATAAAAATTTCCTCATAGCATTTTCTGTCCAGCTGATAATTAATCACAGAACTCTTGGGTTTGAACACTATTTTCAACTCTTGCGTTTGAATCCAGCATCTAGAATTTGATTCTTCATCCCAGTCTAATATTTTGCAATCTTTCTTTTCAAGGCACAGCCTGAGACAATGGTTCAGATCCTTACTTATAACGTATGTCAAGCCGGGCGTTTGATATCCTATTGTCTTCGTCCAGCAGTGCTTGCCTAGATATTTGAAATTTTAATTTAATGGAGAAGTGCAATTACAATTGAAAAACATTAAGTGTTATAGCAACATGCATTATATTTCAAGGTCATTGTAAAAATAATCATTAAAAATATGTTAATTTTATATCTTATATAAAAAAATTACATTAACTTTAAATCGTAAATACTTACGTTACAAAATTAATTGTTAAAACAAGAACTCACCAAGTCCAGCCAGGACTTCTCTACATTTCTCCCTGCGCAAGTAATTCGTAGCTGATTTCTTATATTTCAGATCTCTCTCATTTGCCACAAAAGTGTTTTTTAATTGAATCCAGCACTGCGGATTAGTGCTTCTGTCCATATCGACAGCATTGCAGAAGGAAACTGTATCGCATATTCCAATGCATGTAGACAGGTCGTTGATATACGACATGTGTTCCAAACCTTTTCCTTCGTATTTCATCTGATTTCTTACTTCCCAACATCTCAAATAAGCTGGAACTGGAGAAGAGTTACGATAATAAATTTTACAACTAATTCAGAAATAATTCTGCGATGGCAAAAATAATAATTTAATCAACTGGAGGACATATTTGTATATTTAAGACATGTATAAACAGTAACAACGTCAGTCCATTAAGAATAAATTTTAATTTTGAAAGTTGGTAATTTCTAAAACTTTATAATTTCAGAAATTACAATTATACATTTTTATTGAAAATGTACACAATTCACTTATAATATTAGCTACAAAGAGTGCTGGAAAATAAAGGAAAAGTATGGAAGAGTGTATAAGAACAAGCATTCTCAAATGGGGGCATGTTGACTAACCTAAGCCAGCAATAGCTTTGTAGCAGTCTCTATTCAAACGATAGTTAGTTACGAAACTTTGTGGATACAACATAGCAAATGCTATTCTGCCATCCTGAATCCAACAGCTAAAATTTCTGTGGTTCCAGTCCACATTTTTGCAGCCATTAGTCTGAAGACATCGTCTCAGGCACTGTGTTGGATCATTGATTTCAACGTTTTTCAAGCCCGGAAGCTGGAATCCTACTGTCTTTATCCAGCAACTTTGACCTGAACATTTTAAAATGTTGGCTTAGAGAGGAGCAACTTAATTATTAAAAAGCATTTTTTGAATGTCATGTGCAATATATTTTATTAAAATTATGTTGCATATTTTCTTTTAAATTGCCAGAATTGTATCAATTGTACCCCAGAGGTATACGCATATAACATATTAGTATGATTAGGACAGGACTAGTGTTTTACTGGTTGTGGTTACAAATTCTTGGTAATTTGTACAAAATTTAAATAATTAATATCTAAGTCATGCTTATCCATATTGTAATAATATTAGATTTTCAGTTTTTATATGATTTAACATTTAGACCCCTCAAATCATGATGTAATAACTTTTTAAACAAGCATAATGTTAACGATAGAACTTCTCTCAGCTTAACCTGCATAATCAAGTCTAGCTGATTCTGATCCTTTTAAATCAGATCCAATAGATGTAGGTACAGTAGAAGCAGGTGCATCAGAATAAGGTTTAGTAGTATTAGATCCAGCAGACTCTAATTCTTTAGAAATAGGTTTAGAAGTACCAAGTACAGCAGGCTCTAATTCTTTAGAAATAGGTTTAGAAGTACCAAGTACAGCAGACTCTAATTCTTTAGAAATAGGTTTAGAAGTACCAAGTACAGCAGACTCTAATTCTTTAGAAATAGGTTTAGAAGTACCAAGTACAGCAGACTCTAATTCTTTAGAAACGGGACCAACAGAACCAGGCCCAGCAAACTCTGATCCAGTAGATGCAGGTGCAGAAAAATCTGGTCTAGTAGAACTAGGTCCGACAGACTCTGATTCTTTAGAAACAGGTGTAGTAGTATCAAGTCCAGCAGACTCTAATTCTTTAGGTCTAGTAGAACCAGGTTCAGTAGAATCAGGTTTAAGAGAATCATGTCCACTAGAATCAGATCTAGCAGATGCAGGTACAGTAGAAGGAGGTCCAGCAATATCAGGTCTAGTAGAATCAAGTTTAGTAAACTCTAATCCTCCAGAAACAGGTCTAGTAGAACCAATAGACTCTGATCCTTTAGAATATGGTTCTGTAGAATCAGCTACAATAGACTTTGATCCTTTAAAATCGGATCTGGTAGGGGCTAGTCCGGTAGCACCAGGGTTATTCACACACTTTCCATCTTGACACCACTGGTTCGACCCGCATTTGGTGCCGTCAACTGGAATCACAGCCTCACAATCCCCCTTTGTCGATTTGTTTTTGCAAAGAACCTTCTTGCACTTTTCTTTCTTCGGGATGCACCTATTCTGTAAAATGTCACCATTTTACGGTGTCATTAATATAATTAAAATACGTTATATTAATGTATATACTAGATATAATAGAAATGCTCTAAATTAGGTTTTTATAATTGACATTTATGATTATGATTTATTTTGTCTATAAAGTGATCTTAATAATTAAACAAATACACTTTTATAATATTTTTTATTTATACCTTATAATAAAAAATGATGAACGCCATATTTGGGATTATGTGACTTAAATTCAATACTATATATATCCCATATATTCTTACAATGCACAAATCGGAATCAGGCCCTTTGGCAAATCGACACTGCTTCACAACCGAGTATCTCTGCCCTGCATCTTTGATGATACACTTTTCATCTTGCGAACATTGGCTCTTTGCCAGACAGTTTGTTCCTTTTCTGAACATCGAACATTGCGTCAAATTTATAAAAAAAATTAATCTCGGACTTGAATTTAATAGCAATTAATGGCATTAGAAGGAATAATATTATGGTATAAAAACAATAAAAAAGACTTGTGCTATAAAAGAGTTGCTTACTTTGCAAGGAAGTTTTTAATGTAGTCGACAGAGCATTTGGAAAATTTGAGATGGTTGTCATAGGATGCGATTGTCATTTCCAGCCTCCTATTTGTCATTATGTAGTGATGGTTGGAGTCGCAATTATTTTCTTCCCCATCTCTCTTAGATCCGAGGCTTAAAGATCAATTAATAAACAAAAATATTAAATAATAATGTAATTAATTTATTATTACAATTATTAATTAATTAATTAATTATTATTATTATTATTATTATTATTATTATTATTATTATTAACGATATCATGCTGTTCATTAATTGTGACATATAAAGGCTTTTTGAGTTTGAAATAATAATTACGGTTAGGCAATTCTATTTTGTACTAATAGTAAAATATGATGGTAAAATAAAAAAAAATAATAATAGTAAACTGCCACTTAAAATTGATTGCAGTTATATAAACAAAGCAAATGCTTTATCAATGATATTAATTAATTAAATGTAAATTAAGAATTTAAGGACCTGTATGCCAATCCATGAGCAGTGGCATCAATGGACGTGAAAAGACCATCTTCATTTACAAAGATCAGAGGCACGGATTCACCACAGAGACTTTCCAACATGGCGTCCACTTTTATCGAACTGACTTCAGACCTATTTCATGAAAATAAAGCTACTCCATTAAGCCGATGAATTCTATTTAATTATTTTTCACGAATGAATAAATATTATAATTAAATTTCCATACTTTTAACATTATAAAATAATAAAAATAATACATTGTATTATTAGAAGATATTATTTATTAATTATGTTAACACTAGAATGTATTATCAATTATTATATTATATTATATTACCACGAAAAAGGCCAGAAATGGACTATATCATTCCACGAACTATTGCGGTAGACATAATATAGCATCAAGATTAATTTAATAATTAATTAAATGAATGAACAAAGAAATAAATGAATGATTGGTTAATTAATTATGCAAAATGACCTGGTGTATAGAATGGCCACGTCGTAATCTTTTAATGAATATTTATTGCCAAGTCGATCCAACTTGTTGAATGCTTTTCTTGAGGCTGATGTGTCTATGCGGGAATCTTTTTGGTTTTGTATGTACCGAATGAAATTAGCTTGGCAGGTATTCTGGATAACAGTTTATATGATGGTTAAATTTATTTTTTTTTAAATTAAAAATTAAATTTAATAATTATATTAATTAAAAATTAATATTAGTGTGAGTAAAATAAAATAAATCAATTTTATAATGCGAACAACATGTTTTTAGAAGCAATATAAATATAATATAAAAAAAATATAATATAAAAATATTATATAAAATATAAAAATATAAAATATACCCATATAAATATGTAAATCAATTACGGGGAGTTTTAATAAATTTTATTATTTATATAAAAAACGGGTGACTTAAGCAACCTACCTTGATGACGTAGATGCCGCACATTGAGACAGTAATGGCGGGTTCTTTTATGCTTTCTAGTCTCTTGGAAGTCTACATCAATGGACAATATAAATATGGACCCGGGGTTAAATAAATGTTTTTTTATGATTTACAAAGTGATTGTGTTATCTGATTAAATATCATTTAACAAAGAAAACGGTAGAGGAAAATCCATAGAAATAAAATTATAAATTATAAACTATTTTCTACGTTATTGTATGAATTAGGTCGATATTAAAATCGTTTTATTAAAATCAAAGCTACGAACACCACTGATGATTGTCTCGTAGTAGCATTTGATCTCCTCGTCACTGGAATTGTTCCAATGTCTGTTAATAACACATTTTTTAAAATTTATTAAATATTAATTATTATGCTAATTTGATGCATATTATTAAATTATTATGTTAATTTGATACATTACAAAACCAACACCGTTCGGACATGAAAGTAATTGCAATTATTATCATTTCCAGCCTAGAAGCGACTCCGTTTGACTCCGATAAATATGGAACAGGGAGCGTAATTCCATGAATACCCGAATATATTTATCAATACCATTTATATTTATATATAAATTCAAATTAAAAGTAATTGTTGAATTAATTATTTTTAAAATTACAATTTAAACAGGGAATTGTCCACCAGGATCAGAGCGTTGATGACCCTGCTGACTTCAGCTCGAACTTCATGGACCACTGTCAAGAAATAAATTTAAGAACTAGAAAATAAATAACATAAAAAATAATTAAGCGCATAATTTCGTCCATTTTGTTATAAATTCTACTTGAAAATTCTCAAAGAACTAATAACACCTCTTAGGCAGTAAGGCAAATATACAAAATCAATCGTCAGTAATAATAATAATGATAACATTTCCCAATTCCACAATGCTAGCCGGGCATTAATCCAAAAAAAAAAGAAAAACAGTCAACACCGCATTTATTGAAATTTAGCGAGATAAATCACTTAAAACTAACAGATCTGACCCAACGCCACAGAAACAAAAGCAACGAATGTCCAACTGTTCATAGTTTACCCTTGCATAAGCTTTCTGATTAAAGCTGAAAGGGACTTTATATGCTATAATGATTTTTCTCCTTCTTCGATTTTTCAAGCAATTTAAAACTCTTATTGAAAAATAATTTGTTGACATAACGAAAGAACTTAATAAGACAAATGTAGCAATGTTAACAAAAGATGCATGTATTTATTATTTGCTTAGAAGATATCATCAAAGTTTGCCGTTATATGCAATGTAATCATCAGTGGGACACGCTCTGATATTTCGATTTTTATTCAAAATTTGTGAAATTTTAAAGCCAGTTTCACGAAAAGTGTGTTGAACTTGTAGCAAGATTATTTTAAGTAATTGACGAATGGTTTTTAAACATTTTTAAAGTTTTTTATTTAAAAAAAAAAAAAACACCAGAAATTTGTGGCTACAATGTATTCCTCACTACGTAGTCGTAGAATCATTAGTAATATTATCTGAATTCGATCTTATATCTACCAATACTAAATGATAGCCTTAAGGTTCATGATCTTCGAGCTAATAACGTGAATTCAAAAACTGGTCTGAATAACAGATTTGTTATTTGTACATTTTTAATGCGCTTTAATAAAGTTTATTGGGGTCATCATCATTTAATGTAAACAATAACAAATCCCGCCCCCAAATTAAAATAATTTATGTAAATCTCACTATATGTTAAAATTAAATAACGTTTTTTACCTTAGAAAATTTAGGCATATATTATATAAATTATAAAAAATTATTTATTTCTTAGAAATGTGTGAATTAAGAATGCCGCTTTGACGATTATTTCTGTCCCCAAAAATGCAGTACAGCTAAAATAAATTTAAAGTTTTTTAATTTAAGGTTTAAAGTTTGGTAGTTTTTTATTGTTAAATTTTGAATATTTTGGATGCAATGACTCCGGTTAAAAATAACCCCTTTTAAACAAGAAAGTTTGGCTACTGCTTAGATGCTAGATGCTTTGCGAAGCCGAGTGCAGGATTTTGCACGAAATTTGATTTTGTTTCGGAGAGCAGAAGAAAAAAATAGTAATTTAATTTAGTTTTCTTAAAAGTAATATTTTATATCGCCTCGTTGTCTCGTCCTAATAATGCACAGGTTACTGGGCCATCCAGAACTGAATTTAAAGCTAAGTGACTCAGACTGTTGTTGCAAAAGCTGACAATGATGGACTCCGGTGTTTACGACGACAGTGTAGATTTATCCGTTTATTCAGACTCAGACGAAGAAGATAGTTTAAGGATCGTGGAAGATCGTTGCCACCGAAAAGCTGCTAAGGCCAGTCTCGGAAGTATCAGAATGGGCAGTGAGGCCAATTTGTACACAGACACCTTTTTGCTATCAAGAGCAGAAAGAGCTCTGAGGCAGGTGAGGGATTCTTACAATGACCTGAGAATCAAAGAGGAGAGCATCTCCCATGGCAGGTCGGACCTCGGCCCCCTGACGGGCCGCTTCGATAAAGCGTGTCGACTGAGCAAGAGTTATTACTTCATCAATAGCAGCAGCGGACATGACGCGAAGGGTACAAATTCCGCCTCTGACTTCAAAAAGGTTTCACTAAGCGGTCTCAACCTGGACTGTGGCAGTTTCACGAAGGATGGCGACGAAGATGACATCGAGAGGCTTGCAGGGTCTTCGAGGAAGAGAGAGGACTTTGTGGAGTCGCTGAAGAAACTGTTCAACTCACAGCTTTCTAAGTACGGCTCTGCCACCGGAAGTCTCTGCTCCATGACCTCCTCCGACTACTCTTCCTGGTCTAACGACAAGAGCGGACGGGAAGAATCGGCAGACGAAAGCAACGACTTTCCGTCGACCGAAGAGGAAATCACCTACCGGAACGACCAAAAGGACCGAGTCTTTCCGAGGAAATCCGCCTCCTTCGTTGACCTCGAGCGAACGGAAGAAATCGAAAACCTGCCCTCGAAAGAGGAAAACATCGTCCGAGAGTCCGAAACCGATCGACTACCTACGAAAGACGAGAACGTCGAGGGAGGAGAATCGGGGGTCGACTCAAAAAAGAGAAGAATCGAGTTGGAAATCGAGGAGACCATGCCGAAGCTCAACTGGGACTTCCTGGAACAGCAGTTGGAAAAAGCCATTTTGAAGGAAAAGGTCTTTTCAACTTATTAGAATTAAATGTCAAGAATTAATTTATTTGTTCTGCAAATTCTCGTTTAATCACTTTTTTAAGTCTTAATAATTGCTTTCAAGTTAATTGCAAAGTTTGCTTTTTGCCTGTTTTTGATTTTTTCTACCATTTTCTACTTGAAGCATAAATTGGATATTTTTATTATTTTTATATTATTTATTTTTACATTTTTATTATATTTTTATTTTTATAACAACAATTTCTCTTGATTTTTTACTTTGATTCCAATAAATTAATTCCAGGGTTTTCGAGAGGAAATTTTATGTTGGGTTCTTGGAACAGATTTTAGATTTTTTGTTTGAAAGAGGGTTAATGTTATTGCTTTGAATGGGCATCATCATCATCGTCGTCATCGTCATCATCATCATCATCATCGTCATCATCATCGTCGTCATCATCACCATCATCGTCGTCGTCATCATCACCATCATCGTCGTCGTCTTCATCCTTATCATTATCAGTAGCAGATGTTTGTGTTTTGTGAAGTTTTTTTTCTTCAAAAGTTGAATGATGATGGATTGAAAGTTGAGGGATGAATGAAGTTGTAGGGTTTAGCAACCAACTGGATGGAATAAGCTATGATGATGATGATGATGATGACGATGACGATGACGATGATGATAATAATAATAATGATAATAATAATAATAATAATAATAATAATTTTAAAATTCTATGATAGGTTAATGACTAATGAATATTCACATTTGACCTCTGCAGTTTTCTCAATGATGACGATGATGATGACGACGACGACGACGATGATGTTTACATGCAGAGAGTTTGAGACCACAAATGCTCATCTGATCGATTATACAATACGTGTGTCACGTGACGTGTTTATTCGTGTCGTGTTGTTATGTGATAACATACACAACTTGTTGTTAAGGGGACGGAAAGTGAACTGAAGATGTTGTGGTGAAGGGAATCACCGTCATCGTCGTCGTCATCATCGTCGTCGTCATCATCATCGCCATCGTCATCATCATCGTCGTCGACGTTATCATCGACCTTGCAGAATGCAGCTAAACTTCATAATCTTCAGCAGAGCCCTGCCCTTTCATCTCG